>CM057930.1:8522925-8993839 GCA_030141595.1 Chydorus sphaericus
ATTATTATTACGGCGCCACTTGAAAGGCGGGCGTCTTATTTATTACAAAAATTCCTTCTTTTTGGAGGGAGAAACATGGGCGGTATTCTAATCTTAATTTCATTAGGGAGGGATACCTATCTTTCTTTAGCACCTCTTTTTTTCTGAATTTAGAGGGAGACTCTACATAAATATCTCCCTCTTTCGACTTAACGGCGCATTCATCAAGTGGGATATGTGTTTGTTATCAGAGCTTTCACGTCTCTCACCCCCAAAGCAGTAACTTTCCAGACGAGGGTGGACGACACAAAAATTATCTTCTTTTTAACGCCTTTAAGTCAAACAACGAGTCGGTGCTTCTCTTTTAATTCAATTTTATTTAAACCTGACAGGTGGGGGGTAGTTTTCTTTTTATAGGGGTTTCCTACTCATCCCCACATTTTGTTTATTGTCGGCATGAGAGACATAACATTCCACACTCTTAAAGTCTACTCACTCGGCCGCCATTACGCTCTCTTTTTCTCCCCACCGTCTCTTACTAGTGATTTTTACAACCTCATAAAAATCGAAAGGTTTTTTCTTTCTCTTTTTCAAGGATATTTCTTTCTCTTCAATTAGATAACCATCAAAACCCTCTTAGAAATCATTTCTCAGCACTTTTGATTTCTCCAAGATTTTTCAAAATTTTAAATAAGGTCGCTGAACTCGTTAAAAAAAGGTATTAAAAAGTTTGGGGATCATAGTTGAACATAAAAAAACAGGATTGAGATGTATTTTTCCAGCCGAGGTCTTATGTCACTTAAATAGGACTAGAAAATCTTTTACGACATTTGAGGCTGTCCAATAAAAAACATTTTCCTCACCGTCCGCTCTTAAATCTCGGACGACAAGAGATTCCTCTAATTGATGCACCTCTGTCAGGAATGCGAAGAACTTTTGTGAAAGAGATGCCGGGAGAGGATGTTGAGCTAGAAATAACTCTGCCGCAGACCTCCCTGGATCCATCAACCTCAAAAAATGTTCCCGCAGGATCACACACCTCTCTATAAGCTTGTCAATATTGACTGATTCTTTTAAATCCTTAACTTCTTTACTCAGATGTAAATAAACGGATAAGATATATAAATAATAGAGTAAACAAATAGAGGATTTAAAAAATGTAGGGTAACTTGATATATATGTGGTTCTACCTTGTTGCTTCAGAAGAGAATTTTCGAGTGTGTGAAATTAATCCATTTAGAGAAAAAGTAGAGAGAACCAGGTACACGCTCTCTCTCCCAAGAGGTTCCGTAGGTCGACTGAGCGCATGGATAGGACAGAGAGACCAAGACTGGAGCGGATAGGAATGAGAGAGATGATAAAAACTCGCTCAAAGCAAAGAGGGGAGAAAGAAGAAAAAAGTGGTTAATTTTTTTTTCTTAAAAAACATATCAATAATGAATTTTTCGAGTCGAAATGATTCCTTATTTGGTGGGTGGATAGCAGATGTTTTTAAAGAGAAAGTGACAATTTACGACATCATCTAACTTGAAATGTTTTCCAAGAGATGCTCATCCTGGAAATCAAAACAATTTTAAGAAACTTCTTTTGATTGAATGCGACAGGATTCCCATAGAGACTATATTGAAACACCTGCGATCTAGGGGGAAACATTCCAGGAGAAAAAATAAATTGGTAAAGTTTCAAAATGTGACACCTCTGAGTCACTAGAGAGCGATCCTATGAAGTGACCAATCCAGGTCAGGATTTCTACAGACAGGATGCCAAGAATTTGCCGGCGATGATGACAGGGAATTAGCGGTGTTCTCTCTGTCTTGCCAAGTAGTCTCTATGCCAAGAAAATAATATAAGATGGATCGATCCTTCTTTTTCACACTAAGGAAAATGACAAAACAAATTTTCCGCGCGACCAAAAATATTTTCCCCCTTTTTTAAAAAGGCAGCGGGAGGTGTAGAGTATAGATAAGGATCGTTACACTAAAGGGGGATGAAAAGAATCTTAATTTAAGGAGGTGGAACCCCCAAGGAAAAAAAGGGGAAAAAATTCAAATCAAATCGGCCGATAAATCACACTACAAGGGATCCTTCTTCTTACTCTTGAAAATGAATTCAATATCTCCCGTAGGAGGGCGCTTTTCTCATGTTAAAAAATACTCCTTTCATAATTTTATAGCCCCCTTGTATTGTCAATTTTTAGTAGAAAACCATTGTTCAAATAAGGAGTTGCGCAATGTTATCATTATGGTTCTTCTTTTTTTAACGGTTGTGGGCGTTCAATGACCTGCTATAAGGGGTTCGGCCGATATATATATAGGGCTAAAGATAAACATCCTATATAAACTGGCAACGCCGCTGACAAATGGACATTTTTAAACCCAATGATTAACATTTACAACTTATACTTTTTTACGATCTTCTCCCTAAATGGATTTATATGATACAACATAATTCCACTGCGCAGATTAGGTCATCAACGTTTCCTATGTAAACTTATTTGGCATCTTCTTAAAGTCATAAATTGTGTATGTCTACAGTGGGGTAAGAAAAAGAAATCTTTCAGAGGTGGTCTTAAGGATCAGGGCGTTGCTCTTTTCTTCTCTGCTGTCCTCATCATTCCACGCAAAACATAGACGAAGACCCTTCTTTTTCTAGGATATAAATAGGCCTATTATACGACCCGCCGCCACTAGTGTGGGCCTCTCTCTAGAATTTTTACGAGTAAGAACTGACTCTCTCTATTTTGTTATTGTGTTGCTCCTGCTGCCAAAAAGGGAGTCTTTTCTTTTCTTTTCGTGTGCGACGCGTGTTTCACCTCTACAACTACATAATGAGGGCGCAGCACCTAGAGGGAAAAATTTCACTTTTTTTTAAAAGAAATGATGAAGGTTGATGACGGCGGGCTTCACATATTTGTACAACTTTCTAGATTAGGATCGAGGAGAGGCGAAAGGCTGATAATTGATATTGCTTTTGAATAATTAGCTCCAAAATCCAATTTCAAGACGTCGTAGGTCAACGAACCTTTTTTTTTCTTTTTGACGAGATTTAAAAAGTCATTAAGGGCGCTTTATGTGAAAGCTAATCAAGTGCACGCGGGATCACTCAATCTCGTCATAGAGACCACACACGTTTTCTCCGATATACCCCATTCATCTTATAAGGCAATTGTTTTTTTTTTTCATAACAAAGGGAAAACAAAGATGCTTAAGCGTGTGAAAAATAAATCCTTTCTTACTCCTATCTGTTTCTTTCTTCTAGTGGTTTTGCTGGAGAACTCGACACGCGATCCTCATCTCAAGGATCGGATGTCGTTCTTCTCTTAGGGGGAAAAAAGGGGGCGTAAATAAGCGCCAATAACACGGTGGTGGAAAACCATAGGTCACACATATAAGCGCTTCGTTCAACCCCTTTAAAAAAGAACTCTGTCGGCTTGTAATAGGATTGCAGCGTCATCTTCTGGAAATCTTTTAAAACAAATATGAAAAATTCCTTTAAAACATAAAGAGGATGCGAATGTTTTTAAAAAGGAAACGGTGACAACAAGGTCACAAAAGATTATGTGCTTCTTCTTTTACCTGAAAAATAGGGGGGATGCTCTTTTTTTTGGCGGGTATTTCAACCCCTAGAATTTCGAATGGGAGCCAAGTGACCCGTGTAATTGCTAGGTATTATAAAAGAAAGGAACAAGGGAGGGTCAAAAGAAGAAAAAAACCATTTGGCCCTTTTACAACAACGCATACCTGGAAAGAATAAAGGTAACTTTTGCCGCTACGAGTTATCTGTCTAAAGTAATCAGGATTCCACCTAATTAAGTTTTGAGTTAAAAGACATTTGTTTTGGGTGACATTTCATCAAATAAAACGTTTTTATTACATATTTAGAGAATGACCCCAATTTATATCATCTTCCCTAAAGGCGCTTAAAAACTTCACGCGTGTCTTATTTAAAACCAAATAAGGGGGGAGAATCATGACATCTCTCTCTTTCGGGATTACTTTTTCCGTTCCGGGTTCGTTCCTAATTGGGCGTGATGGAAGCATTATACGGGACTAGCTCACGCAGTGAACGTGATGCCTGCCTAAATTTGAATATTCTTCTTCATGTGTCGGGCTAGTGAAAGACGTAAAAGAAGAGAGGAAAAGTCCTATTCATCATCATCATCATCATCACGGCAGCGGCCTCTGGGCTCCGCTTCTGACCGTTTCAGAACATTCTTTTTCTCTCAAAACTGTGAAAATGTTTTCTACCTCTGTAATTACTAGGTTTCACACCGAAGATTGCTCTCTTCAAAAATTGCTAAGGCGGCAACGCTGTCTAACAGTTCGTGAATCGAAAGTTTTAAGAGAAGGTCATCTATTCCGTTATATATGAAATAAATTCACGTATTTGGTCACGCCCCAATCGAGATTGGCAACATCACACTAGTTTGCAATATTTACAAGGATAGTCACGTGTCGTAACAATTCATTAGCATTCTAGTCCGAATGCTTCTTTTATTTAAAGACAGCTGCTTTTCTTTTTAAGATGATTGACGCTATCGGCTTAGAGACATCGTTTCGCCCTCTTTTCTTCCCTTCTTTACAAAACAACAAGGTTATGCAAAGTATCCTGCATTCAAATCCTTCCCTCTAAAGCTTTAAATCAAACGGAATGGAATACATTTTCTTTCCTCGTTGATATTTATTACTGAAAGAACCATTTCGACCGCGAAATATAAAAATAAAAGGAGCATCTTTTCTCCATGTGATTTATCTTGTAGTATATCAAGTTAGGAGGAGTTTCTCGCATAATAATCATTGGGCCAACGCCCTTTGTGCGTCCAAGGTGTCAGTTATATAATATAGCCAACAATAAGAAAGAAAAAAGGAGATCAACTGATGTGTAACCAGTTCAATCCCGCGGGCGGGATTTTTTTTTAGAGCCATTAGTTGTTTGAAAAGTGGATCTTTTCACGTCGATAAAGATGGTCTTGTTGTTGTTGTTATAGCACTTTAGGAGGCGTCTGGATGGCGATAAATATTTGAAAAAAGGGGATCAAGGCGCCATGTATATTATATAATCCATCCATCTTGAAAAAAAAATTCCAATATTAAAGGAAATATGATAATTTCTCAATGATACATGTTGATTGAGAGGAGGAAGAAGCTTCTGGCGGGATTAGTTTTTTGAACGAATAATTTTTTTTTCCTTATCTTAGTAAGAAAGCCATTAAGAATGAAGGATGATGCGTGACCGGTTTTTAGCTTTAGAGAAAAAAATATCGGGCGGGATTTTTTTTTATTTCCTTTTGACAGCGTGACACGAGTTTCACTGCAGGACACTTTAAGAGTGACATTTTTTTGGGTGTTGTGTGTAAGCCACCCCTCTTATAAACGAGCAGCTGATCAGGGTGTTCTTCTTCTTATTTGATTTATGATGAGCTCTAAAAAAGAAATACCTGCTGCTCAACATTTTGTCTTGAAAAAAAAGGGGTAGAACGATTTCTCCCGCGGGATTATCAGTCCGAGATCTAGCATTCCTTGAAATAGAAACCATTCCCATAAAAGGCTCTTTTCTCTTTCTAATCAATCACGTAAAAAAGCAATATTAAAGGTAAACAACTAAAAAAAATCCAGCCTTTTTAGTGTTGACACTTTGAATACTTCTAAACTGAAGACGAAAACATGTTTTCTTCTTCGTTAAATCATTTAGGTACTACAAGCGGGAGTAGCATTTTACCATATGGGGGCGCTCAATCCATCCATCACTTTGGGTTAACCCTCCACCCTATGGCACCTCTATATTTCTCCCCCATGGACCAAGCACGTTCCTTGTGAATCCATCCAGCCGGAACTCTTTTCTAGGTATGGAGGGGGAACCCCCTTATGTGTCCTCAATAACAACCCCCATAAGTCCTCAATCAACTCGTCGAGTAGTAGGGGGAGATCTCTTCTTTACTAAGTAAACGCCAATCTACTTGATTAGCTTTTTTTTATTGCAGTTATCAAAAAGAGAAAACGGGTAGTAAACAATAATAAAATGCAACCGATTGGCAAGATTTTTCCTACATTTAAAGTAGAACAATTGTTACGAGGAAAAACATGCACGAAGCTCACGCAGATTCCATTATAGAGTCTCTCCACCAATTATCCTCCCTACAAAGTTATTCTTAAACAGCATCGGCGCGGTGTGAAAGAACTTGGTGAACATCACGCCGCCGCCGCCGCCATGAGTCTGGCATTTTTGAATGACGTAAAAGAAATGGAACCGAAGCAAAACGCTTGTATATAGGGGCCCTAGATTTTTTTTTTTCTATGTGTGTGTGAATAATTCCTCCTGTACCGTGATGGATGATCAACAGGAGAAGAAGTAGGGAGAAAGTTGACTTTAAAAAAGAAAAAAAACGTGACGTTGTATCTGTCGGAAGGATTGTTCACACGGCGGCGCCATATGGAATAACGACAACAACAAGAAAGAAAATCTTTTGAGAGAGAGATCCTATCGATAAGTTTTCTTCAATAGACGACTCAATCAGGAGAGGCTTCTTCACGACAAAACAATGGGAATCACGACCAATCATCAATAATAAACATCGTTATTGTACAAAAATTGCCTGTCAAAACTCTTGTGTTGTTTATGGTTACATTGCCAATTATTAATTTCAAGGGTAAAGTCTTTTAATTTAAAAAGACGCCTGAGGAAATCCATAAATTGGTCGCCTTTCATCGGATCAATGGATCCAACCTTGAAAAGAAGAGCGATCCCGATGCACACCAGTCAAATAAATTGAAAGAAAACAATAGAAAATGTCTTGCAGCTGCAGCGAAAAACAACAACAAGAGAATATACGCCAAGAAGATAAAACAAGAAAGAAGCTTATCGATGGGAGGGATCACCAAAGAACCGGAAACAAGTCAGTCTAGGAAAAACAGCTGGTCTTCCCGAAAGATATTATACCCGAGGAAATATTCGTATGTGTGTTGAAAATGTAAACAAAGTAAATAGTGCCGGAGCCAGTTCATCCATTAAGAAGGCGGCTGAAAAGTGATACCCGAAAGATGGCGTTTGATACGTATAAACAAAGAAGAAGAAAAGACTAAACAGAAAATAATATAGTCTAGAGATTAATTACACCAACTGCTTGATTGATGAACGAAGCATATGAAAGCAGCCCCCCACCTGGTGAATTTTGTTCTGAGGCGCGCTCTAATTTAAGAAAATGATTATAAAAAGGCCACTTCTGCGAGCCTATCATTATTAAACTGGATCCTATGATTAGATTCGCCTAGAGAAAACAAAATCTTGTAGAACCTCATCACGGCCATGTCTATAATTTGTGTGTACTCGAATTGAACGGCCATTTTGAATTGTTATAGATCGTTTTAGTCATTCACTTTCGGATTTAAATATTTTTTATTTTCGTCTTTACAAAAATAAAAAAGAGAAGAATAGCTTCCGGTGACCCCTAGGAGAAAGAAAACACTTTGTTTTTCTTTCATCCTTTGCCAGAAGAATCATAAAAAAGAACAGCACACACCCTTCCATACAAAAAAATCTATTTTGAAAAATAAGTTGGACTTACCATAAAAATCATCCCAAGAAGCGACGGCGGTGTTGTCCTCCATGTTGAAAAACAAAAGACTTACATCAATGTTAACACATAATAACGAAAAAATCCAATTCGACGACGAGGTAGAGGGGAGAAAACAAGTTTTTGAAATCCACCGGCTAAGAGTGATGTAATCGCACGTCCGTTACGGTGGACTTGCCAGCGTTGAATGACAAGGGCCTGCTTGATTTGCTCCCAGTTCATATTCAACCGCAAGAGGCGCTGCTCACGTGGTTTGTTATTACAATGGCCCGCTACCGCCGCCGCTACATTCTTTCGGAGCCACACAAAGTGACAGCTTGAGAAGAGAGAAAAGCTGCTCATTAGAAACATGAGTTCAACCTTTTCTCCCAGTGTGAATAGGAATTATATTTCCTTTTACAGAATTAAAGTTGCTGACGTCATACTCGGAAGATTGAATAATGTAGTTAAAATGTTGTGGTTCACGACTGACTTGACTTCAGGTATGACCTGGAAAGTGAGAACTCGTCGATGAAAGTGATGGAGAAATGAAAACATGTTGCATCCATTAGTATATTCGTCTGCATATCGAATTACTGCTCACAAAAGCAAAAAAAGGAAGAGTTATAGAGGAGTGGCTGGTCTATGGTGCGGTTTTTTTCTTCGTAATCATAAAATGAAATAATAATAATCAAATGCAGCATATAAAAAAAGAAAACTAGGGCTCGGTTTCTTAACGATCTTTAAATTAGCCAGCGTGCTTTTTTGCTCCTTTTCTCCTCACACATGTGTTTATTATTACATCCTTAAATATTAGGAAATAAAAAAAAGAGAGAAGAAAATTCACGCAGCATTATATAAGATTACTAATCTTTTAGCTTGTTAGTAACATCATAAAATAGGCCTAGAGCGTGAGAATATTCTATTTCTCTAAATATTCCAAACTCCCGCAAGTTCGTGACCTTTTATTATTACCTAACTCGTGAAAAAATTGCATCTTAGGGTAGCAGCGAACTTGTCCCGCGTGTGAATCACTTCATTAGCCTACTTTCTGAATTTTTTTTTTCCTCAAAAGAAATAAAAGTTTGGAGAAAAAAGTGAGGGCAAGAAACTCTTCTGAAAACGGTTTGCTGCGGTCTTAAAAACACAACATTCGGGAGTCATTTTCCTTTCTCTGTTTTCCCAGTAGCCCGCCCGCGAAGCGTCGTCTGCTTAACTACATGCTGCTGCTGCTGCATCTTATGTTTTTTTTCTTCTTTCGCTGAGAAAATCATAGTCATCACGAACGCCACTGAATATTATTATGTAGCCAGGAAAGTGTACAATATGAGAAATTCATTCAACCGGAATTTTAACAAGATCTAACTGCACATTTGGCCATAAATTGATTAGATCTTGGCTAAATGTAAAAATTTACATTCAGAAAAAAAAACTATAAATTAATCAACTGACCGGATGTGGTCGTAGTTGCGCACATAGTCTGCCGCTGAATTAATGAAAATGACCTCTTCCATGAAATCCGGGTCTATTTCTGAATAATCGGGAGCGTGAGCATTCATTTTTTTGCTTTAAGAATTTCCCGACCGGACGATGCCGCCGTAATGGCGCCAGGGGTGAACGAATGAATAATGCAAAAAAGAAGCATATTTCGCTGTTCAACATTTTCTTTTTGACGTACGTGACGTAATATAAACTATTGGCCAACCAGGTGCCACAGCACGTCTCTTTTCTCTACTGTGATGCAAAGTTTTTCGTAAAGAAGAAATAAAAGTAAAAACTCAATTTCTGATTTAATCAGCTTTTTTTCTTTATTTAAACATCACCTTGAAAAAAAAGAAGAAGTGTGTGTGCATTTACTTGTGAATAATGCGAAGAGGACCGCTTCATCCGCACAGCAGGCGTTGATGAATGAAAGGAATATTGAATAAATCGTAGGCGGAGAGGGTCTTATCACGCGGGATTCCCGCTGGGCTGAATACTTTTTTCCCATAGAATATCACGATGGATGGGTTCCCAATTTTACCTTTTCTTATAAATATATTATATCCCCGTTAATTAAAAATAAGATAGAAAGTACCGGGTGATTTATTTTGACTGGAAAAGGGCTATCAAACGAGTCGTTAGTCGCTCTTAAACCAGCACCGCCATCTTTCTTGTTGCTATTATATTGATTAAAGTTTCACATAATAAGTGGGCGTTTTTCTCAGTATTTAAATAAGGTTTTATAAATTGGTATTCAAGTTTATCTTCAGACTGAATTGCAATTCAGTTCGTAGAAGGAAACAATGGCGCAGTGTAAAACGAAACAGACCGGAACGATTTGTTTTCTTTTTGGTCATCCGGCTTCTTATATTGCTGCTGACGAACGCGATCAGCACGTCAAACAATGTGGAATACCTAATCAAAAGCATGCTCACGGAAAGAGGGCGCAAAAATAAGTGGAGTCGTCGAGCGTGCTCACGCAATCAGTCGGCAATTTCCTCAATCTTATGAAGCAACCATTTCAACGTTATTCTATATACAACAGCAGAGTAGACGACCGAATAAATAATTTGCTATTATATCGGTTAAAAATGAGGTGCTCAAAGGTTCCACCGGGAAATCGCGTAACAATTTTTAAAGCTATTGCGTCCACTTGATTGATTTTACATTTATTGGGAAGAGAAGGGTGAAGCTCTTATGTGAAAGCATGAATGAAGTATGGTTGAGATTCGTTTGATAGAATAGGCGTATTTTAAAATATTTTGTGAAATTTCATAAAATAGAGTAATGTAAATATGTAAAAAAAATATTTTGGCACTTGCCAGGTGAGTAGCCTGGACTAGTCGATTTAGACCACCGACCAAGGTCCCATTTGAATAGTGTTTCAATTGATTGTTTGTATTGTGCTACAAGTGCTCCTACTGTGTGATGGTATATTCTTCTGTATTTATACCCCCTACAATATGATGGAAAGAGGTGGTGTAATATGTAAAAAATGTTTTAAGAATTTGAATTGACAGTATGGAATCAATTGATTTATAAACACTGCTAAATAAATTTTAATTAAGATTTTTATATAGTTCATTTTAGAGAATAGTTTTTAAGTGCATCTAAATGAAGTTAATTGGAAAACTATTGATTTAAAATGTATTCCGGACTTCCGAGAGTATGTATGACTTGTCCTTCTTTGGTTCCTTTTTTAAAATTTGTTAATGTGATGCGAATGATGATTTATTTCTTTATTGTAAACCATTGAAACATTAGCCACATAACATGAGTAATGATTGCTCTTGACTCGTGTATTTCGGAATTTGCCAAATTCATGGACACGAAACCAGGAAAATGTAAACAAAAGTAGCCCAATAGCATAGTAATTAGATCGTATGCGGTTTTGAAAAAGAATATAGTACCGAAGAACAACCTAATAATGTGTATAACAAAGTCATTCACTTTCTTCAAGGCCAGTCGTCCATATTACAACCATATCGTGCCGTAATTTGATGGCAAAGAATTTACCTCTCTCACCTCGGTACTGCACAAAAGAAACTCAAGGACGGGCTTTTAATTTAAAAAATGAATCTACAGTACCTATGAATCCCGTAAATTATTTTTACGTCGCATGATCACTGCAGTGTATGGGAGCGACGAAAACAGCAGGTGTCCTCGTCATTTTCAAAAGTATCTAATAAAATGCACATATAACCAATCTTGTTAGCATTCAAGCGGTCTCAGAAAGAGATAAAAAAGAAATTAAATTTATTTAAAAAGGTAATAAATGCAGAGAATATTTCCCGAAATTCCAAGTCAAAATTCCATTTCAAATCATTTATTTATTATTAGAGAAAATGAGAGAGAATGTACACACAAGCACAGAACACACACGTAACACGATGATGCAGTTTTACGGCACACTGTTTAAAAAAACGAATCATTCACATCATAGAGCTCAAGCACTTTGTTCAATTCAATAAACAAAAGTTAATCGCATTCCTGAAAATAATTAACTCAATTCCGGGGTTAGACCACCGTTAAAATTAAATCAACTAACAACTAAAGAATTCTTTACATTCCTTTTTCATGTTTGTAGGAGACAAAACATAAAGAACGTTTTTTTTTTTTTGAAAGATAATTGAGTTATCGCCCTATTGCAACACGTCATTTCAGCAAAGAATGGCACATTTTCCCACCTCGTTTTCACTATAACAGAAATTACACATCAGTCAATGTCAAAGCCGTGAGAAAGAGAGAGGGAAAGTGCAAGTTTCAGCTCCATAATTATTTTCAATACATGTCGGAATCGTCTTGAGAAAACGAATGCTCCGTAAGCGGCGATGGGTATGAATCCCGTCGGTGACTTCCGCCACCGCTTCGGTTGAGCGCCAGGGGTGGCAAGGCAGAGGCGGCCTGTGAAGCAGCCGCAGCCGCCGCGCTTACAATCAACCGTTCGGCCAGTCTATCCCTCTTGGCAGCCGCTTCTGCCAACATTTCTTCGTACTCTTCTTCGTCTTCGTCATCATCGTCGTCCTCGTCTCGATCTACTGGTGCTGCTTTCGATTTTGGTTGAGGATGTGTTGCATCAAAGGATCTCACAGTCCCGTACCTTCATAAAGCATAAAACCAATTTATTAGCATACACGAAATTATTTAAATTCTATAAATTGTTACCAGTGTTCGAAGAACATGTCACCAGCTCCTTCACAGAGGTTGTGCAGCACGCAGCAAACCTGGACAACTTTGGTAAAGTCCATGGCAAGATCGCATCCCTTCAGGAGGAGACCCCACCGTCCTAAATTAAATAGATATTATTAAACTTGGGAGACAATTTAGAATGAAAAGAAGAGCATACCTTTAAGGCGTTCGAAACTGGTTTCAACGCATTTGTGAGCATTTTTTAGGTGCTGATTGAGTGTCTTGTTTGATTCACGATCTGAAACTTCGTCCGGTCGATAAGGAGTGAGCAGCCAGTTTTGTAGTGGAAAGGTGTGATCGGCTAAAAAGTGGAGATCTTCGTCGGGAGGAAAGAGTTTCCCCTTTTGAGCTGTTTTGTAGAGTTGAGAAGCCTTAAGGACAGCTGTATTATCCGTGCTTCCAGGCTGGCCGATGCAAACGTAGCCCAACTTGTTGTTGTAGCCTGCAACGCCCAGCAAAACGATCGAATTCCAGCCAGATGAATTGGTGTAGCCCGTACCGCAATTTCGTGGAGTGGCAACAGGTAAATGGGTCGCTCCAACTACTCCAATTGTATCGGGAAATAAATACCTAATAAATTGTAAATAAAATAATTACATTCCTGTTGAATGTGTAGCTTTAAAAGTCTATTACCTGAGCTCAAATTTATCAGCTTCTTCACGAAAACCTGGTCCAGAAGGTAATTGAACCACTTTTCCGAAGAGAACATCTACTACGGCCTATGATATTATGAATGATGATTATATGAAGTAATTCAGTTTCAATTACAATAAAAGATATTTACATTGCAAAACTGTTTGAAGACGACGGAAACTGTGCTTTTTCCTATTCCAAAGGTATGTGCGATAAGACCTATAGGGGAAAAATTAAATAAAATCAACGAATATGATTCTATAATAGTTATTTTTCTTACTGTAATCGTTTTTGTAGTCATTTTTAGAGGCAAGAAGGGCTAGGGCAACTCCGACTCGTTTCTCTAACGTAATGTATTGTTTAAGGGCGGGATCTCGCTTCTGAAGGGTCGGCCTCAGAGCATTGCATAAATAAGCAAAAGTCCTTTTGCTAACATGGAACTCTTTCTGGAACTGGGCTTCAGAGAACCGTGGCACTTCCTTCTCCCAGAATCTAAAATGTTAAAAAGATTATGTTATAAGCTTAGAAATACAATTATGGGGCTAGATGATGTTATGAGATGAGTGTATAATTACTTGTGACCAGGAGGAGATCGTAGAACTCTAGGTATAGGTAGTGGAGGAGGTGGTGGAGGCGGCGCTGGTCTGGAGGCTGACTTGCAGAGGATTCGCTGCTTCTTCTCCTCTCTCATGTGCATCAGCCTCATAAGGAGCAGCATACGGGAGCGCCTGAGCCTCCTCGCTCTCCTGTCAATTTCTCTAGTAGAGGCCATGTATGAATTGAGAGTGACCAGGAAGGCAGACGAGACTTGGACCAACTGCATCACCATCTCAGGAGGCATCGTAGAGGCCAAAGATGTAGAGAAAGGCGGTAAAGGCGAGACACCCGGGACGCCACCGGCCAGTAGCCCGGCTGCTCCCGCAGCTGTCGCCGCCGCCCCGGCTGCAATCATCTCCTCCACCGCATTACTCAACGCGACAGAATCACTGATTTTCATTCACCAAACTTTTTATGCTTATAGTAAGGAGAAAAATAATGAAACAAAAGAAATTCACGACAAGAATCTGAACGAAGAGAACGGGATGCTGCAATTTGACAGCTAGAAAGCAAAGCAACAAAAGCTTCTGATCAATGCCAGACACTATTAGTGCTGCACTAGTTCAATTAATGTTGTTGACTTTCAAACATTTCTGAAACATGGCGGCCTCCAGAGCTGTGTTGTTGACATTTTGTAAAATACGATTTTTTCCATGTCATTCTCGAAATCGTGTATCAAATTTATCCACATCTTGTAGGGTATTTAACAGCAGTTCCTATGATCCAGGTTAGAACTTATGAAATAGAGTATTTCAATTAAAATACCGATGATGTTATAGTTCGACTATAAGCCGGCATGTGGATTTTAATCCATCCTTTTTGTAATAATATAAATAGGCTATACACGGGATCCCGGCGCCGTATTTTTCAACGAAAATGTCCAGCACCTTCTCCAAAAGATGACTGGCTGTGATCATGAAAAGGTTTTCAGGAACAGGAAGGTTGGTGGCACCCTAGAAGCCCCCAACTACCAGTTACTTACTGATGAAGAGCTAGAGAGAGTGATGGCTGAAACTGCAGAGAAAGCCAAATTAAAATTGAAAATGCCCCCACTGATGAATGAGCGAAGCAATATAACCAAAATTATAGCTCATAATCCAGAGCTCCAGGGATTTGATAAGGCAAAATACATCTTTACAGATATTTCACCCGGCATTGGTGATAAAGTAACTTAATTTAAAATAATTTATAATTATCTATATTTTATAAGTATTTATTTTTGTAGAAGAGGACGGTTGTTGCCCGGGACCCTGATGGTTCTCTTCGCGAAGCTTCTTGGGAAGAAAGAGAAAGAGTCTGCCAAATTTACTTCCCAAGACCTGGCAAGGACGTTCGTGTTCCGAAAATGTTTCGTGACGAAAACTTTCAGGTATTATTATGCGTGTAATTTATGCTAATAATTTAAATTAAACGGCTTAAAATTACAATCCATATTCAGGCTTGTCTTTCCAGAGATGATTACGAGTTTATTCTTGATCGGGCCTGCGCTCAATTTGAGCCAGATGATCCGATTTACATTCGAGCCACACGCAAAACTTACGATCGGATTGATCAGAAGCAGCAATATGACGTACTGAGATCAACTCGGCACTTCGGCCCCATGACCCTCCACCTAGTCCTCTCCAAGAGACTCGATGATCTGCTGCTCTACTTCATTACGAGGCAAGAGGTGGACGCCGCCAGCGATCTCGTCCGACTTTTCCACTTGATTGAAAAGGAATCTGTCCCCTCAAATATGGATGAACATCAGCTGATTGCGGTAATTTAAATAATTATTTTACGAAGGCTTAATCTAAACTAAATTATTGATTTTAGGACTACGTCAAGAATCACGCTCTGAAGAAATCCGCACTAGAACTGGCGTGGGATGCACTACTTGAAATAGAGAAGCAGCGCAATGAATTGGTCGGAAGAACTCAAAAAGCATCCAATTGAATTTCTTAGTCTCCTATAATTTTCTGGTGATGATAATACACATCAGAATTACAGCAGACTTTTCAAATTTAATCCTTAGTAACAGCTCTCTCTTTTGGTACTGTACACAACTAAATATATTTTATCTTAATGGTGTTCGATATCCATCATGTGGATGTTTAATTTTAACACGCTTAAAAATTAGGTTTGACTTGCTGAATAGCTTTGAAATTAGGTTGATAGGCAATCGTTACTTCTTTTCTTAACTAGGAGCAGTTACCGGTGAGGCGTATAATAAAGCCGTATTCTAAAACCGTTCATCTAGGTATTTCTACCGAAATGACCACCTCTAGAACATCTTTATTTGACACTTCCAAGAAAACGACTGAAATTCGGAAGGGCTCCTCTCTTCGTTTTATAGTTTTATTCCTGCATTGAAGCAAGAGCAATACAAGCTATATGACCTTGTACACTGCAATTATAAATCCCTTTTGGCCTAAAACCTTGTTTCGAGCAGCAGTTCAAGGTAAACGAGGGAACATATAGGTATAGTATACCTACTCTTGTGTTCTCTCCCACAGGTGTTGAGGCTTACAATGCGGAGGGAAGCAAGGACTCTCGGGAATAGTTTACAGATAGTAAGCGTCCCAAGATTCCCAATCTCAGATTTAAATTATCACCCCAGGGACCTTGATGCTACGACACTGATTGCTGTTAAACACACATAACTTTTTTTTTTATTATTATGAAAAAGAAAAAAAAAATCATTTTGATCAAGTGAGATTTCCAACACAGTTTTCAATGCCAATTATGTATGTATTCGGACATTCTGAATCAATTTACATCTGTGGAGTCAGTAACACAATTTAATTTAATTTTCATGAATTATTATCTACCGTCCAGCTCGACGATCTTGGATCAAAGATATCGCATAGATCGTTTTCGTTGACAGAAAAGTATCTCATTTTTCTAATCTTCCGTATCGTAGCGTTTTTGTTGCTGAGAAAACTATATTTCTCTACGATAGGGGAAAGAGGCCATAGAGGATCTACGTACAATTTATTAAAGTTCAAATCTGAGAAGTATTTTGAGAGAGACTCGTCCTCTAGAGTGATGTGTCCTGCTGTGCTGTGAGTATTAAACAATCTACTCCTTATATATCTACTATATGTTGGTGTGCGCTACCTTGGAATGAATTGGCGGATCCAAGAAGAATTAATGTACTTTTGTTACCTTCGCGTCAAATGAAATCAAGAAGTTATTACTTTCGGATTATTATACCTCAGAACGAAATCTCTACCTCCTTTAAAGAGATTATCAAGGCCACTTTTCTCTAGAGAAACCTAATCGAAAACACTCAAATAAGTTATAAGCTTGTAATAAGCGGGAAAAAAAACCACCATGACTTGCATAATGCATGTATCAGTTTTTACTTATTAGTCCGGAAGGGGTGGGGTCTGGTTCATCCGTTGAGATGAGCCATGAGCGCTTTTAATTCGTCTTATAGCCGCCACTGCTAGTTTTATTTCCTATCACTTCCTCCATCCATTGGAGACTATAAAATATGGAATTTAATCAACTAATTTGAATTTGAATTTTTTTTTATGGCGGTCGGAATGCAAAGAAATGCGCAAGAGCAAGAGACCAACCCATAATATTTTTTTTATTATCTCAGAAGGAAAATAAATGTATGTGATTTAATAATTCTATAAATTTTCAGTTTCTCCAGTAAGACCACTTACCATATAATAATTAGCCCATTAATGAAACGATTAGGCTTTGAGATTGCCTTGTTTATGATGGGATTATCGCGGTCTAGTAGGGTCATTGGTCAAGTGGCACCATCGTGAAGGGACCGCGTACCAGACCTATGTGTACACAGAATAACACTAGTATCGTCGTTTGCTAATAACTTTTATAAGAAAACATGCAAGTTGAAAATGAAGAACAGCTAGCTTCGAATTAAGTAGCCTACACACTAGAACTCAAAATCTTGTAATAAGCTGTTGTAAGACCTTATGAGAGGTTATTAAAAAAACCAATGTGAATGCAATTTTTCCTCATTTACCTTATTTTTCGTTAAGATACCGAAAATGTCGTTATAGGACCCAAATCATGACTTGCGTTAAAAATACCCGGGTACATTTTTAACGTAAGAAAATAAGGAGAAAGCCAATGAAATGGCTGGATTTCTCAGGTAAGGGTGATTAACCCTTTCCCTCAATCAAATAAAAAATATCACGTGATATGGGGGAGCCTGTGAGCCAATAGGAGGGAGAGTTGACGGAGAGACATCAAGGTCGGAGGGTGAACGTAGTGAGATATTATTACTAAAATAATACCTAATTTACCGTTAAAATTTGCATTCACATTTGCCAACGGTGCTATTTTACGCTTATAACCATGCCTTATAAAGAATTTTAAGGTAAAGTGCTTATAATACGATTATAAGAATTTTGAAGAATTTTCATCGCAAGTGTGAATTTAGCTTTATACTGTCTCCCTATTCATTTATAAAAGGTAATGACTCAATAAAAAATTATGTCAACGAAAACTTTGATTGTATTCCCGTCCCTGATGCTGCTGTAGTGGTTCGTGAAACTGCCAAGCCACAGCTGACTTTTACAGAAGAAATATATATTTTTATAAGCTATTGATGTAAAAAAAAATTGTAATTAAGTTGTATACATATAATTTAAATAAATAAATAAATTTGTTGTTTCTTCTCCTTGAAGGCCTCTACTGACAAAACGAATGCCAAGACATATTTATGCCACCATATTTTTTGTTCCAAGTACTGAAAATCGAGATTCGATTTCTGTTACTTAACAAAACAGGCGTTTCGGTTTAACTTTTAATGTCCTTAATGCAAAGGGATTTAAGAACCTTTAGTGTGCGTACTCAATTCTTTTTTTAATTCCGCAAATTTAAGCTATTCGAGTTATATTGGTACCATTCATTCATACGTAGGCATATTAATTATGTTATTCGAGTCTGATTCCTATTAGTACTAGAGGCTAGTCAGTAGTCACAAGTAGCATTCGTCATTTCGAACTCGAGTCTCCGCCGGGCTCCGAGCCCGACTGCACGTGACCACAGGAATGGCATGGCTGAGCTGGTGATGGAGTGCGGCAGCCGGCAGTAGCGGTCTAGCAGAGAACCAGCGCAGAGGACAGACAGGCTCATTTCGACTTGGCAATGCAGGTATGCATTTACTCATCAAGTGTACTTCCTGTTTTCGGTCTCTGTACCGCACTACAAATCACATGGTTTTTCCCACAATATCAAATATTTTTATTTTTATTTCCAAACTTTGCACGTTTCTAGTTAATTCTTTGTTAAAAGTGCTCGAATCTATGTGTTTTACCATTTTGTGTTGGTAATGTGCACAAGGTAAAGTATTGCTTAGTATTATTATTCAGCTCCAAGTTGTCTACACACTCTCCTTCTCAAGAGAGAATTTGGATATTCATTCCATTATTTGAGTTTGGTTTTCATTTGATATCTAATTGAAAAATTTCTTCTTGACCTGAATGATTTGTATCCATTTATTTCCCTCCATTGTTTAGATTGTGGATGAGCAGCAATATTGTCAGCCGCTAGAGTGGACTTGCGAATACAACATCATGGCAGAATTTCACTACCTGTACTCTGATTAATGGTAATTATTCCATATTCATGCCACAATTTTGATCATATTTTCATATTGATATTAATTTTATAGCTGTTCGAGAGCTGAGGTAGTAAAACTTGTGGTTTAATAAGTGTGTTCCATCTCAAGTAGGTAGGCCTACATATTTACTTTATTTCACAAATTATTATTATTATTATTTTTTTTTTTCAAGTTTGAAAACTCTGTTACACCTATTCATTATTATGTTAAACCCCTATCTGTCTAGGAACTACAATTTATGAGATCTATTCTCAATAAACTTCAACAACAAAGCATCATCTAGCTACATGTGAGTTAGTAATTAATAAATTATAAAAGTATTGGGATTGATTACATTTAACTTTCGTCCATTTTAGAGCAATGTCATCGTCAGAAGAAAACAGATTGATCGTTGGAATAGATCAGGCAAAAGCGGACGCCAATCTCCAGTATGGAATCAGCCTTCTTCATCCTTCCTTGGTGAAACTCATTCTTTCCAACCCCATTACGAAAAAGAAGATGGGAAGTAAAAAACCAGACTTTAGTCAGTCTCTTCAAGCCATCATTGAAGATTGGAGCTTATTCTACCCAGTCAAATCCAAGTTTGCCGCTTTCCAAACCTACTTTTCCAGAGCAAAGCAGGTTCGGCATTGGGTTGCCCATCAGTCTTTCGACCGCAATAGGTACCAGCACAGCATGGAATGTCTGGCTAATGTTGCCACAGCGGTTGGACAACCTAAGTTGACTGAAATCATCCTCAATCTAGTCGTAGTCAAGGACAAAGAAAGAAAGAAACAAGACCAAAGGGTCTCAAAGGAAGAAAAGAATCAAATGAACGTGGCTAGCCTAAAGGAAGATGAATGGACATCATTGAAACAAGAAGGCAATCAGCTTTACAAAGAAGAACGCTGGGAAGAGGCTATGGACTACTACACTCGGGCCATCCATTTGAATCAAACAGAAGCTGCACTCTACTCAAATCGAGCTCTATGCGAGCTTCGCCTTTCCAAGTTCGATCTAGCCCGTGAGGACATTGAAGATGCCATTCAGCTGAATCCTAAGAACGTCAAGTATTTTCGAGTCCTCTCTGAAGTTCTTCTTGAAATGAAACTGCACAGAGAATCCCTAGCAGCATGCTTGCAAGGCCTGGAGTTAAATCCCCGCGATGAGGTGCTAAACGTTCGTGAACGAGATTGCCATGCTCTCATGGTATCTGATATCATATGGTTTAGGTCCGGTAAATCCACATTAGGAGAAACTGAGGAAGAAAGAATTGACCGACGGGATAAAGAACTCAGCCGTATCAAGAACCTCCCATTAACGAGTGAGGAAATCGAAGACTGTCCCAATATGGATAAATGGAGGAAAATCGTCCGGATCTCGGAAATCGTTGATGGCGCGCTCGAAATAGAACACGGGAGCTCTTCTACTCCGAGAATCCAAGAAGAAAAAGCATTCAAAATGTTCGAATCCGCTGCGAAAAAGGGAAGCGCTGATGGGCTCTACAACTTGTCAACATTCTACAGTGAAGGAAAGGCTGGACTACCAAGAGATTTCTACAAAGCCGTGGAACTGTGTCGTAAGGCTGCTCGTCAAAAACCATTCATCCGATTCCAAGATCTGCTCATTCCCAACCAGGGTGTCGCTGAAGCGGAACGTTTTTTGGGTGACTGTTACAGAGATGGGCGAGGTGTCGACCGTTGTAGCACTAAAGCTTTCCAGTGGTACCTAATAAGTTCGCGGCATGACTCGACAAACGGTCAGGCGAGCCTCGGTGCCGCCTTATTGTGCGGCGACGGTTGCACGAAGAACGAGACATCGGCCCGGAACTGGTTCCAGAAGGCAGCAGAGCGAGGTCACCCTGCATCCCAGAACATCTACGGTATGATGCTTGAGGAAGGTCTTGGAGGGCCAATAGACGTCAAGAAAGCTGCCGAGCTTCTTCAGCTGTCTGCTGATCAAGGTTTTCCCGGAGCATTGAAGAGGCTACAAAACCTTTCGATGAGTGGTGCTATTGGTGGATCCAACATGCAGCGAATTGATGAAAACCTTAAGAAAGCAGCTGAAAAAGGAGATCCTGAAATCTTATTTCTCCTCGCGCAAAACTATCTAAGCGGAGCCGGCAGATTCGAAAAAGACTTGTGCCAGGCTGAGAAGCACTTGAGAGAAGCATTCAAAGCGGGTTTGGCAGATGCTCTTTTGCCACTTGGGAAGCTTCTTCTAGAGCTAAAGAAAAATGAAGAGGCTATCGAGTTCATCAAGTTAGCAGCCGAGAAAGGATCCGCAGAAGGCCAATACGAGTTGGGTATCCTGTTCGCTTACGGCCACGGATGCGCTCGTGATGAAGGCAAGGCCAGACGTTGGCTTAACCGAGCTGCTCAACAAGGCTTCTCGTTACAGCTGAACAGCCATGACGGAGAAGAAAAATCCAGAGATGACTGGGTGGAAGAATCAATCGATTTGGGAAGGGAAACAACCGAATTCGAAACTCAGCAGCAATTGCTACCTGAAGGGATGTCCATTTCAGAGAGAAAAACGCGTTTCGCTACGAGCACGCTTGACCCAAATGATCCTCTTACATCTGTATACCTCGAGTGTCTTGCAGGTTTCCGTCCAGGTCGACGTCGTCCCTTAACTCCTGATTGTATGAACGAGTTAGTCTCCCGAGCCAAGAATGGATCTACCACTGCCAAATCGTTTTTCAATGCCCGTGAAATGGTGGTCAAAGCAATGGACCTTCTTAAACAGAAACAAACGAACGACGCCTTCAAACTTTTTCGTCTATCAATACGTGAATGGGAGTCGCCCATATCAGAGTATGCCGATTTTTACAATGATTGCATCAAAGCTGCTACGGAAGCCTTGGATCGTAACTCAGAAGACGCCGAAGCCCTCTACGTTCTCGCCCTTTTTGCTTCGAATGACTCGAACGATGAGAAGCTGCGAAAGGCTAAGCGCTGCGTCGAACTTGATCCTTCCGTCCCCGATTTTCATCATCTCTTTAGTAGCATGTTGGGCTCTACTGGTGCTTTCAAAAATGGATTGCGAGCCATCGACCGAGCCCTTGAGTTGTTGCCCAATCATCTAGATTGGCTGTTGGTCAAGGCAACTTGGATCCGATTGTTAGAACAACAAGTAAAAAATTTGGATGAGATCGACAGTGCTGAAGTTGTTGAAGCCTACTTGAAGTTCATCTCATCAAATCCAACGGCGGATCACCGAGAGTTTCCCCAAGTTTGCTATTCCCTTGCCTTGATCTACGCACTTTCGAGTGACAAAACGAATGCCAAAACATATTATCAAAAAGGTCTGGATGCTGAAGATCCTCGAGTCCGTTTACCGTGTTTTGAACCCGTCCAAGATGATCTTCTGGCAAAAAAGGTGACAAGGATCCTGCTCAATACTTGGGAAGGTATAAAGTTGCCTCATTCAAAAAATTGTTTAGTTTTATTCAGTATTTTTTATTTTATTTTTGTGCAGGCGAAGCAGCCAACGCCATCCCCACCGCGCTCAAACAGTCTACCAACAACTGTGCCAATTGCTTAAAAAGCAACCAATCTTTCCGCTGCAACACTTGTAAGGGTGTCTGGTACTGCAACCGAGCTTGTCAAGTGGCCCACTGGAAGAAGCACAAAGTGGTTTGTAAACCTTTGAATCGCCCTTAAATGTATGATTTTAACTGTTCCTGAACCGTATACCATATACTGTTCCTGATTGTTGCAAAACAAAGATTTAATTTTTGTGACTGTCTTTTTCCTATTATGTTCATAATACAGAAATGTTGATTCAATTTAATGTTCCAGAAACTAGGTGTGTGGATTTGAGAACCTTATTTAGCGTGCGTACAGTAGTCAGTTCCTTTTCGAAAGCAAGCGGGATGAGGCCTATTTGAGTCGGATCCCTACCATTTAGGGATGCCGTGCGCTAACCGGTAACCAGCATCGATTCCAGTTTCCTCGGGGCTTGGGTGCCGAGAGCCAGAGACTGCTCACCGAATCTTCTGTCAGCCGATATATCAGCGTCAGGATTATAAAAAGTCTCTTATCGGCTTCGCAACGCAGGCATCATCAGTGTTAACAAGCAGCAGCCAAATTTTTCGATTACGAATTACGACTTAAAAATTTCTAGTAAATTTTTTTCCCCAAAAATTAATTCTTCGTGAATGCTTTTTATCGTTGGGTATAAAATAAGGTATACGATTGATAAGATCCATAAATGATAGGCTAATGATTTTAACAATTAGTTTATCGTTTTATACCAGGCGGACGCTAATGTTTTCTTTGTCAGCGCTATTTCCAATTTTATAAAACGTAAACTTGGTTATTCGTTGGACTAAATACTGATTAATAAGTTTAGTTGAAGATACCTAACCAACCAATGGTTCAAAACGCTCAATCGTTTATCCAAACAGCTGGTGCTCGAGCTGCTACTTCTAGAGGAACTCTTACGGGCAGCCTTTCACGCGACATTATGTGATATTGCTATCGTTTTTTTTTTTAAATCTCATCTTTGATATAGTAAACTAGACTGGATCCGATTCATTACAGATTGTAAATGATAGCAACTCAACTCGAATATCTCGGTAATTTTCAGCCTGTTTTCAGCCCAGAAATGAGTGAGTGAATGGTGTGGATTTGCACATCCAATATTCTTATGTAAGCAGTGAGAATTAAATTAGGACTATTAAACTCAATTAGTTTAACACTAATAATATAAGTAAGCAACCGAACAGCGGAAATAATTCTTTAAAAATCAAAATCTCAAAAAATGTACCTTCAAACTATTCCGTGTGTATTACATGGACACACAGCATCCATAACATAAAAAGAGAGAGATAAAAAAAGAGTAACACGTTTGAATTGTTTTTTCCGGATTAAGAAAGATGAGAGACAAAAACAAGAAACTTGTTCAACTAATTAAAAGGGAGGCATGACGAACGAAATAGGGTTAACTATCTGATGATAGTGAATAGCGGGCACACCTGGATCTGAGGCTTCGGGTAGGGTACGATCCAAGTGGAACCAGAGAGAGGGACGCTCGGCGACAACTTCATTTTCAACGCGCTGTTTGATTTCCTTCGCCAAGCTGATATCTATTTGATTGAAGGTGATGCAACAGCAGGTCATGTGGGTCATCTTCGCGGTGAAGTCGACGAGGAAGTCGGCCAATTCCGGCGGTGGCTGCCAGTCGAGTAACTTTTTGCATGGAGCATCAATTTGGCCCAGTCCCTGCTTGAGCTTGATCTCCCAGTCGTGTAATTTTTCTGTTTCAGCATCAATCAGGACCAATCGTTCGAGCTTAACAGATCCTTTAAGAAGAGTTTTTAGGATCGAAAAAGCAGTGGCTGGATATACATCTTCTTCGTGCGCCCACTCCAACCTAGAAGACGGGAACGTAGAGAAAGACGCGCTTTTAGTTTGAAATACATTCAAGGCAAACAAATTCAATACATTTATGTGGATATTACCTGAAATCACGTAGTTTCTCAGCCGAACCGAGAAAAAGTTCCAAATTGGATGGGAAAGAAGCTGAATCGAGCGAATCCGTCTTCAAGTGTACGATCTGCAGCTTAGGACACTTTTCGATGATCTAAAAAGAAATATGTAATAATAATTAAATGTAAAAAAGTTGTACTATGAATTAATAAAACGAATTTTACGGAAAGCAAGGCGGCTCCATCCAGCAATTGAACGTTGCACAAGCTTAAAAAAGTCAAGTGCGGGAAGCGAAAAGCGGAAAGAATAACTTGGTGATCTAGTAGAGGAATCGTTACGTGGCGGTGGAACGCCAACTTAAGGATTTCCAAGATAGGATAAGCCTCTACCATACCTTCAACAAACGCTACAAAAAAAAACAAGAATTAATTCATTCTAAAAGTAGGGATATAAGCCAACTGAATATTACCTTCGGTTATCTGGCGCTCACAGGAGAATGATTTGAGCTTCGGAAGTCTGCACACGGCATCGTCCATGGGATCATTTGTGAATGAAATGTGCTCTACACTCAAATATTCAAGCTGAGGATGGGCCTCGCAGAATTCGTAAAACTGAAAGAATAATTGGGCTTTAATTATTTCTTCACCTTTAAAATTTTATTTTGATAGTAAACTACCGACCTTGTCGTCTTTGAAACTCATGCCGGAAGCGTAATTCAGCTTCTTTAGAGCTGAAAGGGGACGTGAAAAACTGTCGACAATTCCAGTCCCGGACATGTGCTCCATGTTGATGAAAGATTCATAGTTTTTGTCTTTGACGTCCTCATCTTCCTCATCTTCGGCGATATCATCTTCCTCTTCTTCGGCGTCCTCACCTTCCTCATCTTCGGCGTCCTCATCTTCCTCATCCTCGACGTCCTCATCTTCCTCGTCCTCGACGAACCCATTTTCGACGGACCAATCTCAATTGCGATAGGATTTAAGGATATCGGGATTCAAGTAGGCCAATGGTGCACAATCGACAATGTGATAGTCTTGGATCCAAAGCCTTTCCAAAGGACGAGAAGACTGTTCTTCCTCAGATTGAGGGAACAGATAGTGGCAAACAAGAGAGTCGAGCAACCAAGATGTGACGCTCATACCCGCACTGAACGAAGCGTACGGTCCAAGCTTTAAGATAACAAAGCTTTTCAAAGCTTTCATCCATGTGAGTTGAGGAAACCGATTTCTCTCAAAGGATAAGGATTCGCTGGCTAGTTGCCCCGTTCTAAATTGCTCCAACGTCATTCGCATTCCACTGCAATGTTCGAACAACGATTCCGGTTTTCCAGTGTAAGTGATCTCGATCGCAAGATCGCTGCAATCGCGGCAGAAACTGCAAAAATTGTTAAATAAAATTAGTTAGTGATAAAAGATACAGAAAAAGTATGTACAATATAAATTACCATAATATCTCAATGACAAGCAGCCATGGGTCTTGGTAGGAGTCATGTCGTGGATCCAGAGTAGTTGTGGATATTTTAAGACTTTCCAAATTCTGGAAGCCTGTAGCCAGGATATCGTGAGAGATATTTGCTTTCTTCAAACCATCTTCAATCTCCTCCATGGTCTTCTCAGCGTAAGAGAAGTCCAGCTTCCTGATCTTAGGACAGGACTGTAGAATTTTGGCCACCTGAGGAATCATGCAGATTTTGGTGCCTTTGATGGACAGCTTTACCAAATGGGGCATGTTCACGATGGTGTTTTGCAACAACTCCCCGGGAAGCCAATACAGATGGTTTAAGTTCAATGTATTGATGGACTCCAAGGTGACATGCTGTTTGATAAATTGACTCCAAGATGTGGGAGTGAAATAGAAACACTGCTCACTAATGACAAGGCCCTTCCAGCTCCTGTGAGAAGAAAGAAAAAAAAGGTTAAGACTTGTTTACAACACATTCATTCTTGTTTTTGGTGCAAACCTGCTTGTTCTGTACAGAGAAGAAAAGCCATCTAAGGCACCAGAGAGGGTGAGTGCAACACAGCTAGATTCATTGCAATACTTTACGATCAAATTCGAATAAACGAGATCGGGGAATCGAGTCCCGTCCACATTCGCCACCTCTTTATCACAGGGAAGAGACATCATTGAAGTATCTGGAATTAAAAAATGTTAAGAGCTGCATGTAGACATGGCTTGATAAAGGATTCTTAGTAGTAAACTCGTATTTTTTTTTCCAAGGAAACCCAAAGCAAGTACAATAATGAACCGCCTCTAATGAACCTCTAATGAAAAATTTTTACATAATCACTATTTCACACTGAAATAAATATTGATATACCTTGAAGATGTCTTGTGAAAAGTTGGCACTGAATCCAAAGGAAGTGGGTCTTTCCACTCTTATGTAAAACGAGATAAAATGGCTGTGTCTGTAACTACAGTAGTCCGAGCGGCGTGCATGCCTGTTCTAATGTGGACGTAGCAGACTGTGACTGTTAGTCTGTTACAGCTGTCATTGAAAAAAATGGGGGGGAAACAAAATCTGTTGTTTTTTTGCAACTCTTGAGTTGCGATTTGCCCGTCTCTTTCAAATGTGAAAGTTTATTAAGAGAGAAATCAAATCCATAAGTTAAAGCAGATTTATATTTCAACTATAAATTTGAATTCGAATTTTTAAAATGACGGTCGGAATGCAAAGAAATCGAGAAACACGTACCTAATATTTTTTTATCTCAGCAAAAGGGAAAATAATTATTGATAAAAATCTTAAGTTTCTCCAGTATCACCATCACTGACCATATAATAGTTAGTTCATTTATCAAACGACAGGGCTTCGATGACGATGAGATTACCCTGTCTGGCCCAGTGGCCCTGTTCATGACGGGATAATCGCGGTCAAATAGGGCCAAGTGGCAACATCGTGAGGGAGCCGTGACCAAGGTTACCAATGTAGTCATTAACAATACAACCATCGTCGTCTGCTAATAACTTTTATGAAAGCGTGCTAGTAGAAATTAAAAAATTAAAAGCCGCTAGTTCACAATTACTGTATCCCCATTCATTTATTAAATGTAATCAGGGAGATTTTCCGTAGGTCGTATCCCTGAGCACTGTAATTGTCGTTCGTGAATCTGCCAAACCACAGCTGACCACTGCTTCAGTATTACAGCTCTTAAGCAGATTTATGAGACCTGAAGAAATATTTTTACAAGGTATTTATGTCAAGTATATTTGTAATTAAGTTGTTGTATATATAATTCAAACCTATTTATAACATATATATTTATATGTTGTTGTTTCTCCTCCTTGAAGGCCTATTTGCACCCACTGTGTATATTTATGTACTGGCCTGTACATATATTCTCATTTCTTGTTCGATAAAGCACCTCTGCCAGCAAGGTATAGTATCAGATAAGAAATCCTAGATTAAATAATTAAAATAACAAACTATGTAACTTACCAACTTTTTTTGTTCTTCTCAAAAATCAGGGTTGTAGGTACAGAGTTATGTTCTTCAGCTCCACTGGCTATCCAATCCAGTTTTCTACCACATACAATTTACAGCAAACTGTGAAGGAGCCAATTACCTGCTAGTTTTTCATATATAAAGAGCTATAGGCAGACTAATGGAACTACTATTTATCTTCTCGTAAATTTTGGTAATAAACCAATATTGTCTCTTTAAAAATTATATGTGTTTAACTATTCCTACATTTCTCCTGTCCATTATCTGGTTCTAGATCTAAAGAAAGAGATCTGCAACAATGGCTGCTCTACCATACTGTCTTTTGGATCCTACTACCTTTCTACTGTGGCCGAGACCAATGGGAAACGACCATTTACAAGCAATTAAAAGTCACGTTTCAACCGGAAACTGTCCACTACCTCATCCTTCACTGAAGGAGCTCGTCTTTGATGGTCCGATTACAGGCACAACACCGTTGTTGCTGGCGTGCCATTACGGAGAACTTGAATCCGTGAAGTACCTCGTTGAGTCTTCGGAAGTCGACCCCCGAGTCCCTGCAACGTATTACATGAATCCATTCAATTCCGATTTGAAGATCGACAGCGCCACACCACTCTTCGTAGCCGCTTTTCGTGGGTACAGCAAAATCGTCCGTCTACTTCTGGAAAAAAGAGCATGTGCCAATGTCAAAACATCAAATGAAGCAATACCTGAATTTCATGATCTCACTCCTCTTTACGGAGCGGTCTGCAATTCCTGGATACCTCCAAACCAGTTGAATGCAAATCGTGAAGAGAGAAATTCCATTGTTCTCACTTTACTAGAGTTTGGAGCCGATCCATCAGTGGCCTGTGTACCCCTGAATTGTATTCCTATTTGGATGATAAAGTTGTGTGGTGTTGATACGACCAGGGCATTAATTAACCATGGCATGGACCTAAAGCTCCAAAGTGGTTCAGGTACGACAGTCTTGCACCACTGGGCAAGTCTTCCTTCCGACCACACTGAAGAAGATTCATTAGCCATCGTCAAACTTTTAGTTAACAAAGGCGCAAATTTGATGGCTAAGGACAATAACAACCTAACACCCATCCTGATAGCGGCGGGCGCTCATGGTGTAAGTTTCAATTTGTCTGTTCTTGACTACCTCCTGGAGAGGGGCGACATAGGCATGTTTTCAAAAATCGAAGCCATGGAACTGGCCGGTGCCAGCATCCTCTGCAATCCTGGAAATGCAACACTTTTTCCAAAGGCCTTCGACTATTGGATTCGTGCTGAACATCTTCGTCAGAAGAAAAATAAAAGATCCCGTCCTTATCGCAAGAAGTTGGGGAAGAATAGCGGAGGTCCAGTCGAATGGATCTCTTGGGATCAACTGGAGCGCGTCATTCAACATCCATCAGAATACATAATCCAATCTTATTTGGTCAAAACGAGGATTCTGTCTGGCAGGAGCTTGACAGCCGTCTCTTCATTTGTAGCCAAACTCTTCAGCGATCCCTATTTTCTTATCGGGTGGGCTGAAGAAAATTTTGTCGAACTTTTTGAAATTCTTGGGGCTACGTTGGATACATTTCTTCACTTCCTTCCGACTGATAAAGGAGCCTGGCCTTTGGCAGTCTTGTTTCTCTCGAGTTTGGTACGGACATTGCGGAATCTCAAGATAAAAATCCCAATTTTCAAGAGGTCTTTCCTTCTCTTTCTGGCGATGGACAAATCTCGCTCGGCCGATGATGAACGAGACGAAGACACTGAAACGGAATACACGAAAGCGCTGTTTTCATTTCTTGTATTGCTGCTGAATCTTTCAAAAACGGTGAAAGAGATGCCGGAATGGTTGGGCCAATTGCTATACCAATGGGGACCCCATCAACTAGGATCCATTTTGCTTCAGGCTTTTCAAGATTGGGAAGCGAAGATAAATCACCGATTAGGCTACTTTATCTATATCCAAGTCCTTCTCATTTGCGGCGCCGACCCCAATGTTATCGACAAGGACGGCGACGGACCCCTCCACTTTCTTGCTCGAATCGACCATGATGAGAACGAAGCCGTTGGGTGTCTACTGCTGGGCTTCGGAGCTCAACTACATCGTCCTAACAAAGCTGGAAAGACGGCCCTGGATGTCTGGATGGAGCGGAACGAGAAAGAAGACGACGAAGGAGCTTCTCGATTGCCTCATCGTCCCGACTGGTGCTGCACTGTTCCAAAACTTCAATGTTTGAGTGCCAGATGTGCCCGTGCTCACAAAGTCCCTTATTCAAGGTTGCCGATCGTTTTTCAATCCTCCATCCAGAACCATTGATCTATTAAAGCTGATTTCTTATTTAGAGAAGATGCGTTCCCTATCTGTTTACTGTTTTTGTTTTCTTCTTCTCCTTTTTTCTGATGGATGCTGATACCTTGTTAATACAGAAACTGAAAACAAGCCAACTTTAAATTTGTATGAATATTAATCGTGAAATTGGAATTTTGGTAGAAGCAGAATTAGTTCATTTTTGTTTGCACTCTAGTTACAATTAAGAAACAAACATCGGCTGATAAAGAGTAATTTGAGGTCTTTCATATTCAGTATTAAGAAAAATTAAATAATGCAAGCTGTTGTTATTAAAGAAAAAAAAAGTCTTGAATGAGGGAGCTCGCCAAGAGAGGTACAGCTCTGAGCAATGAGGACAAGTATCAAGGTCAAATCGCGATGCCTGTCCGTATAGTGGTGCAGTAAAGAGCAGCCGAGACGCGCAACGTCAACACGGATTAACTCATAACCTTTATGAAATAATATTCCAATAGATCTGTATATTCATGAGCTCAGCTCTTCTTACAAATTCCACGTTTAGTATAAGCTGTATAAGCTCACAGCTGACGACGAAGAGCAACGGCAAGCAAGAAACGACGTCCCGGACCACCTGTTGCGTGCCACCGGTACTTCTAAAAGAAACATAATCAATTAAAAAAAATGGAACTTCAAATCCGAAATCAATAAATGAATACCTTTTTCAGCTGCTGCAGTTTCACAAATAAATTCGCTCCTTACGAACCATCATCTTCAGATGATTCTTTTTCGAGCCTTCAATATTTTTGTACATAGTAAACAACGTGACTTCACCGTTAACGGTTTGTTGTGTCACAGTGTCAGTATGGTGCTCTCGGGGACGCTCAGCGTTGCCAGGTCGGTCGTGATACAACAAACAAAAAAACGTATCGAAAAGGAGGAAATGATTATTATCAATTATCATTATCATAGTGTAAAAATTCTTTTCTTCACTATGTCATTATTGTTTTATAATTTAACTTACTAACTCAAATAACTTATTGGTTCTAATTAGTTATTTTTAGCGAAACTGGCAACATTTTGTTGATTTCCTTTCAAAACTAATCAGCGAATGGAAAACAGTCAAATGCCCTAGCGGCCTAGCTGTTTCTTCTGCAGTAAAGCGTATCCGTCTGCTGTCGTTAATCGTTAAATTTGTTATCACCGATTCACCGTCGACTCGTTAAATTACCCTTGTGTTGTCTTAATTTTCCTATGACGCTACGATATTCCGAAGTGGATAGATCTAATCCTTTTTAGTTTCCATCAAACCATTTCCCTTGGTTACGCCATCTTGCAGTTTGATTGGATTGAAAGGAAAGTCGTCTCGTGTTCGTCTACAGTTCATCGACTTCTTCCCGAATTCTGAAAGTTTAAATTTGTGTTGATCTAACTCGTTATCGAGGTGTGAATCTTAGTTACGCTGTAGGTAAATTATATTTAAAATTATTCATTTTAAATCAACTGAGTTATCACTTTATCATCTCATCTTTAGTGTGTATTAATAGTGTACACACACCTAAGCCATATGGAGCCACAAAGAGTAGTTGCTTCAGACATAGATGATGATGATGATGAGTTTGCTGATTGTGTAAAGGGAGACAGCAGTGATGATGATGATGTTGTCCCTCTTACATTTAAACAGAATGTACTGGAGAACATAAGGTTAGCTCTATCAGATAATACTGTATGTTTTTATTGGACTAACTTATGAAAACAATTTTAGCACATACAAAGATCAGTGTTTTAAAGCTGTTATTGACCAAGAAATTGATCCCTCTGAGGTCTTTGAAATTGAATCCAAACAAGATAATGTTGAAGACTATCAAGAATTGGATCGCCAAATGGATCTACTTGTCTTGGAGCTACCTGAAACTGTTGATGGTGAAAATGAGGATGAAAACAAGTTGCTGACTCTTTCTTCTCAGATGAGTCCCATTCCTGGATGTGATGGAATCTTCAAAAACATTACCAAGTCTGGTCAAGGAGCTTGTCCACCACCTAATTCTGTTGTTACCATTCACTTTGAAGCTTACATTCAAGATGAAGTAAGCAACCAAATCAAATCTTTTGATTCAACTTTTCTTCGTGGCAAGCCTATATCATTCATGTGAGTATTTCTTATAGCTAAAACATGTCACATTTCTTATTTTAATTTCCCAATTTAAAATTTAAAATATCATTCAGGAGGGGCCAAGGAGAAGCCATTCCAGGTCTTGATGAAGCTGTTGGTACCATGAAGAGGAATGAGCAATCTCAGTTCATTTTTAGTCCTGACTGGGCCTTTGGAGACTTGGGGTGCCCTCCTCGTATTCCGCCGAAAGCTTACGTTTACTTTAAAATCGACCTGATTGACTGGATTGATAGTAGCGCTACTGAGTATGTAGATTAGTGAAATCTTCCAAGTAAGCTATTTAAGCACAGATAATAATTTTTCTTTTGTTGACAGAGCCTTTGGCAAATTTCCTAAGAAGAAGCGCAAACTAGTTTGTTTTGAGAAAGTGTTGGAGGCTGCTAAATCTGAAAAGGCAAAGGCAACATCACTTTACGAGAAGCAAAACTTTATCTCGGTAAGTTTCGGCTATTTTCAGCGTTTAGTTTCTCAACAATTGCACTAATACATACTATTTATTCCGTCTACTCTGCGTCAGGCTTCGAAGTGCTACCGAAATGCCCTAAACTGGGTTCAGGAACGGGAATATGCCGATGAAGAAGAAGAGAAACGCGGCCAAAAACTATGCTTGAAGCTTCTTCTGAATTTAGCGCTTGTCAATCTCAAGCTGAACAGACCTAAAATTTCGTGCACTTATTGTAAAGAAGCGCTAGGCATCCCTACCACTAAGTTGAACGAAATTGCGAAAGCACATTACAGGTACGTGTTCTTCGCTTTCTAAAAGTTAACACTATAATTCCTTCTGATTGCCGTTACGTTTCTAGATACGGATTGGCTCAAAAAAAGCTAGGAGATTACAACATGGCATTGAAATCTATGGAGAAAGCTTTACAATATTCCCCTACTGACTCAAGTGTCATTCGTGGAATTATTGAGGTATATTTATCGATGATTCAATTGATATGATGTACGTGGTATTAATATTTCTACGATTATAGCTGAAAAAGGATATTCGCAATCAAGATCATGCTGAAAAGAGTCTCTATCGAAAGATGTTGGGACATCATGTTGAATCCACGGAGAAGGTCGTTAACATTTTGCATTTTATATATTTGTGTGTTAAGTAAATGTTTTTCTATTTGTTTAGTTTGTCCCTCAGACTGAAGAATCGCACAAAGCCATCCGCCGACAGCTTGCCGAGTTCCTCGAATCAAATGAAGAAAATTTCAGCTTCCCACAAGGTCTATCTCAGAGCGAACGAACTTTCATACAAGAGGAAACCGCTCGCTTGAACTTGAAGATTTCCAGCAAAACTATGATGCAAGGAGGAGAATTATTTGTCATTTCCAAATAAGCATTGATGATGCACCAGTAGTCAACTGAATGACCTCTGGTGGTGTCCTTACACGTACTCCGAATAATTACATTTCATTTGGGATCATATCGTCTAAAATGAATTCAGTTTAGTTACTTTAATCACTTACACGGTGTGAGAATGGTAGGAATATTATGAAGTAGGGTATATCTATTTTGTTTGGCGAGATCTACAAGAACAAAACAGCTTTAAATAAAGCGTAGCACCAGAAGCGCCTGCCGCCTAAACGTTTACGTATCAGGGTGGTACCTGGGGGCTGATTTCTTTACTTTTGCTACCTGTGTCGCCTTTCGACGTTGATCCGCTTTAGAACCACAACTTTAGTTAATAACTGAAAGGTCAAGAAAGTTCATGTGCACACAACCATATTTCAATCGACTGTAAATCATCTACCCCATTTCATTGATTCAAAAGATTTAAGAATTTGCAATGAGGGAGTTTCATAACGCTTTCATTAATTGATAGCAAGTTGCGAACGGCAGCAACTCTGCATATTGAAGTTTGAATATATTTGATTAAAAAGGATATAAAATTACGTATGACTGATGACTGGATTGCTTGCTACATTTGCTTTCTCTATCTGTATATAGATTTGGTTTTCAAATTCATGAAGAAAATTATTAATGTTCTTTAGACGTGTGTACTGTAACCTCTTGGCCGTCTCTCTGTAACAGTTTTATGGTGAGGTCCAAATTTTTAAAATCATATCCTTTGAAGTCCAATAATTTGCTGAATGCTAACATGAATAATATTTATGGAATAACTTGTCGGCGATGATAGATGAACATATGTTTGCCATAAACAATTAGGTGTCTGTGTTGAATTAAGCATAGACGTCATCTAATAGATGCTGCGCCGTAAATTCGTTTGATCAAACCTGGTTTGGACGGAAAATACCATTCAGACTCATTACTCATTATAAACTAGATAGCCGGTCTACTAATTGTACGTAGTCTGCCGATGGCCGTAGGTGGTAGAAAAGTATACGCCCATCGCGTAGATTTCGCGTCTTCGTGTTTCTCACTTTTACAGTTTGGGGGCTAATTTAAAATTCTTTGTTCCTTAAAGCCTTTCTGTCATTTAACTTGACATTGCCATCCATCCTAAAAGGACGAAAAGCTAAGCAATCTCCCCCCTTCCCTAATGTTGGATAAGGATACTGAATTGTTCTTGCCTATTCTCTAGTTCCTAAAGCTTATTTTTCTAAAGCTTTTTGAACCAAACCAAAACAAGTTTTGACCTGAAAAAAAAATGCAAAGTAACGAATCAACTTTGGAAATATCTGGCGGGATTCGCAGAGCCTCTTTGCTACTTTGCATATTTTTAGGTCAAAACTTGATTTTAGAAAGGGGACTCCACACATGAAAAAATGAAGAATTGAATTGTCTATCTGTTAAGTATAAGGAAAACATAGGTCGTCATCCAATTTTTCGAGATATCCTAAAAAAAATGCCGATGCGGCGGATTCGGCCATAAGCCCTGTATAAAATCACTACCAAGATGGCCGCCTTCGGGTTAAATTTATTTCCAGCAGAAATTTCTGCACCCTCTCTATACATCTGTTGGAAAATCCTTTAATGTAATAAACCTATCAAGAGGACAACAAGTTAGGAAGGGTCAGCTTATTGTTTTCTTGATTAGTTGGTATATGTTTTATCGCAGCAGTAAAAATAATAGGAGTGGAAATCAGTTGAAAACTGATAAGGAGAAAACGGGAAATTTTACAAATTTATCCTCGCTCCGTTTTAAATGTTTATCGTTTGCATATTGCATATTGCATTTCAATTTTTCATATTGGTTATTCACTAATCAGCTCCGTTTCTCAGTGGGAGTTATAATCGGTATGACCTTTACAATGTTTCCAGTAGGGCAGCATTGGTATTGGGTCCGTTGGATTTTTGGTTTATTGTTTGGTCATTTTTGGGTCCATTGGTTTGGTCCGGAGCCCATGGAAACTTGAAATTGATTCGGTTAATCATTGGTATGTTCAAACGTTGAAGTTACCCACATGTTAAAATACAAATGGTTCATTAAATTAGTAATTGTGAATTGCATCCAAATCTCAGTTCCAAAAAGATGATAACCATCTGTGATATTGTTTGAACGGATTTACCAATTTGAACGTATTGTGGAGATTTTAATCAAAGGCCAGAAACTATTTCAAGTTTGGCGCTCAATTCCTATCCATTTTATCGTCTGACAAAACTATCAAGTCTGAAATGAATATGGTCGTGTTCAAGTCACAAGGTGCAATATTGACTGGAGTTAATATTCGGAAAAGGACTTTGACTAACCGGAAGTTTGAATTAGAAATTTAATAATAATACCTTCCCGGTTCGATTTGAATTTGAAAAAGTCATGACCTGTGCGGGTTCACAAATGGGTGCAAATGTATATTAATCATTTAATTCCTCGCCAGTATTTAAAAAAAGTGAGCTTACGCTAATTCAGCGCGATTGCACAAATATTGGAAACTTGATTTATTTTCTCCTTGTGCGCGTTGAAGCAGTTCTTGCTATTTAAAAAATAGATGAAGAAGCGTATAGAAAATTTTATACTTAATAAGCATAGAACAGTTTATGCAACATGATAGACACCACAAGCAGGCAAGCAACTATATGTTATTGAGAAAGCTGAAAGGATGAGATGGCATGTCTGGAATTAAATCACGTCGTCTTTGCTACTGAACGCGCTTTCGGAAGTCGGAGCCAGTCACGAATATTAAGCAAATCGACTTCCTCCTCCTTTAAATTGCTACTCTGCAACAAGAGATCAGCGGATGTCATCGTCTCTGCTAACCATATCTGCCCAAAAGAAAAGACTTGAACGTCTAGCTATCTCCGATCTTTTCAAAATTGTATTGATAAAGGATTCAGCAACAAACCAGCAGCGATAATTCATTTCTAAATATTTCAAATATCGAACTATTTGTGTTGATTTTTTCTTGTTTTATGTAAAGCGTTTTACTTGTAGTTACTGTGACAGAAATTTTCTTTGCAAGAATAAAGCAGAATAAAAAAAAAGAGTGGGAAAAACAACAAAAGATGAATGCATTATCTCCATCTTCTATCTTGTCCATGTTGGGGATGTAATGTCTGTTCATCAAGAACTTCAAGATGGACATCTTTGGTAGTACCCTAGTAGACATTTGCGGTCCAAATTTGGTTCCGTTCTCCGGACCCTTATCGAACGGCAAGAAATTAGTATTTTTTGGGTTACAAGGACCGTTAGTCCGGTAGAGAAAAAATGTCCTGAGAACCGAGTATAAACTAAGATAATTGAGGTTTTAAATGCTCTTTTCGGGACGAAGGTTTGCCGATATGTAGACGCATAATAACCCAGTACCATACCCATTTTAAATACCTTTTCCAACTTCAAGTTTTTTCCGTTCTGTAAACTCTTTTGAAAAGGGTTTAATACCCGACCGAAATACTGCTTTTCTGGAGGAAGTTCGTAGTTCTGTAGACGCATTTGAAACTAGAATCAAACCCGCTTAAAATACTTTTTTTCGGACACTGTGTGTTTTTGCCGTTCTTAATACTCTTTTAAAACGGGTTTCATACCTGACTGAAATACTGCTCCAAGAGGGAAACTGTCACGTATATATAGCTCATTTTCCCCATCAATAGCAACTTCCACTTGGCAGAGTGGCTAGCGCGTCGGACTGCTACACTCTAGATTCCTGGTTCGAACCCGAGGCAAAGGTAAAAGAAAAAGAAGATGACAGGTATATAAAGTAAGACGGTGGTGGCGGATAGATAGACGGGAAATAGGAGAGAGAGAGGTAATTGAGTACGGGTCCAGATCCGTTCTATTTTACGAAAGACGCCATGAATTCGTTTTAAAAAGGGTTCGAAAGACCAGTTCTAAACCAGAATTTATTTCCTTATGTTGGACTGTTGTGGCTGCGGTTCAAAAGAGGTTTTAAAGAACGGTATAAAATACGCAGTGAGTGCAGTGGCCGACCGGTCCAGAACGCAATGTTTTAGACCGGTCCAGGACGGCAGACTGGTCTGAAATACCGGAACAATACCGATTTCGGGACGCAAAATGTCTACTAGGGTATAGACCTTTTGCCATTGGAAGGATAATTAGGTTGCAGCGGCTGTTAGATGCTGTTTTGACAGCCGCTTTTACAGGCTTTTTGCTGTCGCCAAGTCTTAGCATGCTCTGGGCTGTGATTGGCTGCCCTATCTCCCCCTTGTTGTAGCGAAAGCATGGAGGAGATAGGGCGGCCAATCACAGCCCAGAGCATGTCAAGACTTGGCGACAGCGAAAAGCCTGTAAAAGCGGCTGTCAAAACACCAAGTAATAGCCGCTCCAACCTAATTATCCTCCCAATGGCAAAAGGTCTATATTGGCTCCAATGGCTGCTATCATTATTGGTGTGAGGCCGTTCTTGTCTTTCATTTGAGGATCTGCACCCCTCTCTAGAAGCAGCTGGACAATCTTCTCTTCATCAAATTTGTTGGCTGGACCAGCCATGTGGTGTAGAAGGGTTCTGTCCAGTGTCGGACATCGTTGTTTAATGCTCATTCCATGCTCGATCAGAAGAGTGATGGCTTGGACATTGCAGAAACCCTTCTGAAGGAAGTCAGGAATACTTTGATAGAAGGATAGGCAGCCAAACATTCATGTTGGGGTGCCGTTCGAAAAAAGAGCGAAGGGATCAGCACCAATTTCCAATAAGATGCGGATGACATCAATTTGATGACTGACCTAATTAAAGAAGAAAAAAATATCAACAACCTGAATTAGAGATCAAAATGGATGAGAGAATGTAATTAATAGCTGAGATAAGCTGTTAAGGCGGGACGTCGAATAACAACTGTGCAATCTGGTTGTGAGACTGCTCCTGCCAGTGTAGCCGAGCCCATTTCACACAATCTTGGAAATTAGCCGGTCGCTCGTCTACTAGGGCTTTCTTCACTGATTCGAGTGTTTCAAGCGGTACGGAACCAGCTAGCTTCATTGTTCGGTCAATGAAGTTGGGATCAACCAGGTAGTGAGCAGCACTTTCGACCGACTGGCGGAAATTCCTTTCAAAACTGCAGCGAGCCCACTGCAAAGTGTGCTCTACAGTGTTAGGAAAACTCGTAGGAATGTTTATTGGGAGGAACTTTTCTGGAGGATCCTAAAGATTCAAAATACAAAAAATAAGACTTAAAATAACGAATGCAAATGTAAATTAAGTACCTTAGACGAGCTGTACGATTCAGTTAGATTGGGAATCCCCACTTGCACGTTGCCCTTTATTCCCATCATTCCAGACTCAATCAGAGATTTGCGGTAATACACGCATTGCCCATCCATGTATTTACGAGCATCAACATTATCAACAGCTTGCCAAAGAATTCATCATCAAAGAAGTTTTCGGTTTCAGCACCGACGTGCTTCTCAAATGGAGTAACGTTGACGTTAGGGTTCATAACCTTTACGGCAGCGGCCGCCGTGATCGATTTTGACTTCTGTACATCCCGCGGACGGAACAACAACTGGGGGACATGGGGTTTTTCAATTCGGTCCATGTCGGTGACATAGACTCTTCCGCCCTCTCCGGCATAGACTCCGAGCATGGCAAAGTTTTTGAGAAGTTCACAGCCAATGACTCCACAACCGACCACGAAGTACTGGAGATTACCTCCGCCGGCCGTGGAGGCTGCCCCAGCGGCACCCCTCTCTCGAGAAGGTCGACTATCGGCAATGGCGGGGTTGATGACTCAGATGTTGGCGCAGATGACCCTTCTGGCACCATCAGCACGTCTGGCAGACAAGGTGGCACCAACGGCACCGGCCCCCCTAGTGATGCCCCCAGCCGTTCCTTACACCCCAACGAGGCGCCGCCTAGATTCTTCATCGCTGGCAAAATTGGAGGCCGGCGTCGACTTAGGTGGCCTTCGTTTATGGAGGAATAGATAGGCTGACTTAGGACAGCTAAACGATTTGGCCCAATACCCAGTAGCAGACCAAACAGCAGCCCTTCGGATGGCGTTTGACTCATCGATGCAGCAGGTTGTTGAGGAAGCATTGGGGATTTTCCCCACGGACCCCTGACTCCTGACCAGGTTTTGGACCACATCGCCACATATGTACGCGCCAAACGGAACGTCGCTCTGGACAGAGTGGCGTTCGAGGAGTGCAGCCAGTGTTCATGTGAATCCTTCGACGAGTTCTACATTCGGTTGCGTCGGTTGGCAGACTCGGCTGAGCTCTGTCCAACGTGTGCCGAAAGCCGTCTCACCACCCGAATCATGGCAGGCGTAATAAGAGGCTCCGGAATCAGGCAGAAGCTTCTGGCCCTATCGCCGTTTCCGTCGGCAGCTGAGGCAGTCAACCTATGCCGGTGCGAGGAGGCCGCTCAGTCAAATGAGCGGATATTGACCGTTAACGAATTTTAGATTATTTTTGTGTCTAGTAATGGCCATTATTGTGCTGAGCCTAACCTGCTATTCTAAGTTCATTTCATTCCTTCGTGTTCATATCAGAGATGGAGAGATTTTCCAACTCGCACCTTTCAGTTGCTATATCCAGCCAGTCATATTTGTGTCTTATTCTTATTTTGGGGGACGTCCATAAAATACGTAACGGCCTTTGGGGAGGGGGGGGAGTCTTGCCAAGTGTTACTCCCAGTTACGGTAGGGAGAGGGGGGGTTTCGGGGTGCGTTACGTACATTTTGGCTGCCTCAAACGCCATCTAGCGGCACAAAATTCATAACACATTATTATTTATTTTTTTTGCAAAAACACACCAAAAAGGGAGATGAGCACAGAATTTCTGAGGGTAGCGGCGTAGCGCAGCAGTATCTGCTTATGTCCGTACCCAATGGTTTTGCAAATTCCCTTCGGACAATATTTTAAAGGGGGGAGTCATAAAAAATCACCCAGAAGCGAATTTGAACCATTTGATGCAAGCACAAGAATTATAGTAAACCTGGTGGTTTCCATAGCAGCCCCTTTATAATGTTAATGATAGATTTGTATTGCTCATGTGGCCTGGGCCAAAGTTTATACATGCCAACCGAGACAAAAGAAAAAAGAATACATCGGGCCTTCCCTTTAAAATTTAAATCAAATTTTACGATAAAAAAAAAAGTTTAAAAAAATCTAACCTACATTTTTTCTATTTTTTTTCCTTTCACAGAGCCCCTTAACTTCGTTTAAATTTCAATTATTGCAAATGATGATACTTGCACCGACTTGCACCAAATAATGCGTTATTTGAAAAAAAAAATCGAGGGAGGGGGGGGGGGGGGTTGGACTCGGTGTTACGTATTTTTGGAGGGGGTCCGAGATTTGTTATGGACTAGTTACGATGGGGAGGGGGGAGGCAAAAAACGGCAAAAACAGCGTTACGTATTTTATGGACGTCCCCTTGAGTAAGCCTCTTTGTTTTTCGGCTTGGGTGGGGATGTTGTGTTCGGTTAGTGAGCCTCCCCCTCTACATCTGTGTGTGCGCGAGGTCACTGGACTATCTAGGTCATTCCTTATCTGTGACCAGGGTTGTTCCCCCTTCTTCCAGGAAGAGCGCTATCGCGTCTTCCAGAGAGAGAGACGACCTGGTCTTGCTCAGTCCCTATTGTCATCTCATTGGTGACGGTTGTATGTTGTATGTGCCTGTAAAATGCTATCACAATACAACTCCAACGGGTACTCAACACCCTTATGGTCGCCAGCAATCATAGCCGAAACTGGGTTCTCTCCTGTGGTGTCGATCACAGTGAAATCATCCTCGAAGTCGCAGAAAATTTGCCCGAAGAGTCCTCTGGTCTGTGCGACGATTAACGCGTTACCAAGGCCGCGGACAATCTCGGCCACGTCCTTTTGGTCGTCAATGCTTGAGTCGGTCAAGACAACAGACAACAGTCAAGACGACAGTGAGATTGGTCGAGACGAGAGAAGTTGAAACTGCTTCAAAAATCCCTTAGTAAGTTTAAGATTTGACGTTTTGACTTGAACAGTAGTATTGAGCTCGGAAAGGTGCTTCAGAGACACTTGCGCTCAGGTTTTCCCGAAATCATTTTAAGAGATATAGAACTGGGAAAACAGATCCGAGGCTTGGCAATGAGACACGTCATGTAGAGTGATTTGCTTCACACCTCCTCCCAAAATCACATTTTTGGCAACCTCAACGCCAACACCGCCGAGCCCACATATCAAAACTTTGATGTTGGCCTGATCATCATGGGTCTGGAAATCGTTGAGCCTATCGGGATGCACGTTGCTTCTCAGCAATGAGTTGACGCCGTATTTCTTTACCAGTTCTCTGGCCGCGCTTTCCCTGGATTTTCTCGATGGTTGACTTGACAAATCCCGGATGCTCGATATCTCTGAATGTGTTTGTACTATGTGTCCAACATCCGGAGTGCTTCACGTGTGGATGGTCTTGGATTGTAAGGTAAAAATCCAGTGAGGCACTCGTAGATGACCACACCTACGCCGAAAAGATCAGCTCTTCGATCGTACCCCTTCTTCCTCATCCGTGGTAACATTACTTCAGGGACCATGTATGATGGGAGTGCCGCGCTCCGTAGAGGCAAGATCCTCCTCCGTCAGTTTGCGGCAAGAAAAACATATCTTTTGCCGAGTCTTTTGACCAATAATGAATCAAATATAAATATTTTAAAAAAAACTTGGGCAGTAGGCTGCGGGAGGAGAGATTCTTTTCAGTGTCCTAACTTGGTAAATTGCCGTCTTCCCCGTCAACGGACAGAGAAAGGAGAAAAGGCGGGAGAGGCAAGATGAGAGACCGGGAGAAAAAGAGTAAACCGTGCTTCAAAATTCAAATAGAAAGAAAAAAAATTAAAGGAGGAAACTTTTCAAAAATAAAATTCGAATGAAGAACAGTGAATAAATGGTTTTACTACTTGAATACTTTCTTTCCTGACGTACAATTAATCACTTCAGGCCGAGAGCTTTCGCCGGGTAACACGTGTGTGGACCGCACCCAAGCCGATCGGAGCGTTACCGAAAACTGGAAATGGTTTCCTCCCTCTCCCGTAAAAAAAGAAAAATGTTCTAACACTTACGCCTGCTTTCGCGTTCAACGTGAGTAAGAGATGAGAGATTTTAAATCAAAAGACTGATTAAATAAATGAGGTACTGAAGGAGCGTCGTACTCAAACGGGCTGAACCCGTTTGACCAGGAATGAATTACGGCCTCGTACGGTCGCACCTCCGTCCCCTCGTAACGGAAACTCAGTAATACGGGCAGCGCAGCGTTAGCGCAACCGAAGACCCCTCTTCGTCTAAATAAAAATAAAAAATGTTTTTCTTTTTCTTTGAGTTTGACATCAATCGAAATGAGTACGGTAGCCTACGGGCAGCTTAATAGCTACGGTACAACACAATCAATTGCGCCATCATAAAAGTATATTTAGCATTATTTATTTTATACCGTTTATTTTAATTATTATAGCATTATTTATTAAAAGCATTATTCCTTCTTATAGTCATCCAGAATTTTATAATACAAAATGAATTCAAAGGAGTTGAAGAAGTCCCTTAATTATATTTTACTTTAAATATTTTTTAATGAAATACCGTAGCGTATAATTAAAATATCCTAATTTCATTCTTACTTAACCATTGCTGTGCATATATTTATTTATCCTTATATTCAATTTATAAATTCATAAATCACGTATTATTGTTTAATTGTGTGTGTTTCTGTGTTTTCGTGTGGTTTTGATGCGTTCGTGCGTGTGAATATTAGCTCACATGTGTTGACAGTTATCCACGTTGTATGCTTGATGCGGAAAGTAGTAAGATACACAAAGTCCCCTGCCGTGAAAGTGTATCTTACTACTTTCCGCATCAAGCATACAACAAACGCTGTTTCGGAGGGGTGTCCAAGCAGACGACGCTTTCTGGACTTTCTGGTCGAAAATCCTGGAGCAAACTGCGAACTTTACCATTCCCACTCGAGTAGTTTAAAAATCTTAGTTTATTTTTAAACATATAAAATTTGGTAATTATGTGAGCCTTGTGAGGTCTTTTAACAGAGTTTCAGCGAGTTGATTGGGTGTTTGGTTCTCTAATTGTCCGCCAAAGTCGTTCCAAAGATCCTCATTCGTCATTATTACATGATATCCGGGACACGTCATGCTCGTCTCTCACTGGATAGATCAACTTGGTGCAGCCACCAGGATGATAGAAACAACAAAGCGCCTCTCTTTCTTTACTCGACGTTATTTAGGTGAACCATTCCATATTTTTTAGCTAGTAATTTTTTTTTCTGCTTGCAGTTGGCTGTTGTTTCAATCTTTTGAAGAGGGATTCCCACTTTTATTCTGCTCTTTTTACAGGTTAGTATCCCAAATTGGTGATGGTACTTGAAAATAATTGGCTTGATTTGACGAAAGCTGTGGCACTCTCCTGTGAACTAGCATTCGTATCTGAAGTTGAGGACATTGAAATTTCAGATCCTACTATTTTATCGGAAATTCGAAGACTATTAGGTATATCACCATTCACCACTATCTTACCATATCTTGTAGCAACTGTTTTATAATTTATTTAATACCAAAATTAGAAGAAGTGTGCTAAACTCCTCGATCCTGATAAATAATTATTCGTTAATTAAAAGAATTCTTTACATATTTTGGGAGTACGGCAGAAGTTATACCATGATTGTTACTGCCGAAATTAGTTGACCAATCATCGCAAGTAGGGAAATTCTTTGGTACAGGTGGGAAATCTGAAAAGTTGCCCACTTTTAGGATCAACCCGATTCCAAGACCCGTATGTTTCGCGCGATCACAATGCTCTAGCCACAATCCTTAATTATGCGGGAATCAAAATAAGTTTTAACATGTGTATCTCAAGTAGTGCATGTGCGAGAAACTCGGCAAGACTATCTAAGACCGTCTTTGACCACCATTCTATACAAGTCTGACCTTATTCGTTCAACGAAACTGAGAAGCTACCTTCTTCCATTTGTACTTACTCTAGGGTTTTCTATCAAAATTAAATTTGAATTTGAAATACAGTTACTCTCAGATAATTCTTTGTATAGCAATAGACTAAACGTGATTCTCTAAATCGCTCCTTATATAAGTGTGGCATTTTTAAGCTTTATTTGGAACAAAAACAAAAAATATCAGAACCCGGAGCACTAAACCACAATCACCCGTGCCCATCCAGCAGAATGCCATGATCGTCTTTGTTTCCGTTTATTCTGATTTCTGGATTTATTTAAACAACGAAAGCAAGCAACGGAAAGTCATTCTAAATACAAATACTGTTCAGCAAAAAAAAGTGCGTATTACAAAAAAAACGTAATTCAAATCGGACGAATTTATACACTAAGAATTCGCTAACTATCGCCAATCTTTTCAAAATTGTATTGATAACGGATTCAGCAACCAAGCGGCAGCGATAATTCATTACGTATGGCTTCATGGAACGCATGGGATTTAAAACATTATTTGCCCTTGGCACTAAACTTGGTTTTAAAAGTTAGGAAGTTCAAGGTGTTTTTCGGATCGTAGATGATAATCGTGATCTACTTGATTACACCCTTTGGCTAACTTCATACTGCTGTTTTCATTCTTCTAATTAATAAGATTAGTACATCTAATACACGCTTAGTAAATTATGAGTAGGTATTGGATCGGAAATCAGAACAAGTTAGGTTTCCCTTCGAGGTTGCGTACTATTGTACCTGCTCACCACTCACGATCGTTTCTGTGTTTCTGTTTTTCATAGCTCAATCCTAGTGCATAAACTGGAAGTCGATGTACTTTTTCAATTACGAAATCTGTATCTATGAAGAGTTATGAATCGCTGGTAGAATGGAATCCGAACCAACATGGAATCCGAACCAAAAGTCGGTGAGGTAAGATCAATTATCCAGGAAGAAACTAGTGGACGGTTACTCCGCACTAGATCCATTTCTTTCTATCTCCTCGTAACTAATCAAAATATCGTTGCTTGAACTGTTTCCTCCTCCATTCAGGTAAATCACTTCGCTCTTTGTTGGAATAAGAATAGGTTTATTCACTTCTTCTTCGATGACATTGGTACCCAATTACCGCACATATCAGGATATTTTTCGGGACAGGAGAGAAATCTGTGTTCTCCCTAGCTTTGAAAATCAGTCCCATTCCACCTTCAATATGAAATAAAAGATGGCAATGAAATAGCCAATACCCTTTAGAAGATAAATTCATGGAAGTATCCGGACTCTTGGCGACGAAAACGGATGATTGTAAAACTTTCGTCTGGAACGGCTTCAGTACCTTTGATCGGGGCATCTACCCAGTTTTTTTTTTGTTTTTTTTTGTGTGGATATGACCCCGTTTGTCCAACTCTTTTACCTGATTTACTGTAACCGAGCTTGCAATACGTTCCATAGCAACGACTTGGATAACTGCTTTTTGTATCGTATTACTGTATTAGGATAGTAGAGGAGACGAATTCTATCAGTAATATAAAAACAGTAACTTTAAGCTTCCATTTCTTTAAAAACGAACGTAATCCACTAGTAATTTGCTAGCTAAATTGAAAGATGATTATTTAGACTCAAGTGAGTGTCATAATAAAAAGATCGTAAATAGCGTAGATATGATAGGAGCAGCTATGAAGTAATGGATAGTATCGTGATCGTACCTTGTGTGTGATGATTTAAATTTAAATAATCGCCAGTAACGCATGGGCACGTGTCTATGGAGTAAATATTGCATCGTGCTAAAATATAACCCAAGTACTGAAGAATCATATGCATCACATAGAAGTGTGATGGCATCAAAGACTTTTATTTGATCAACCCGAATCCACGACGCGCGGGCCAGTCAACTCATCCGATTGGACATGATATAATCGTTAGGGAGCTGTACTGACCAAGGTTGAACGAACCTATAAATTTTAAACGCTGTAAACAAAATTATTTTTGCAATGAAACGTATGTGATAGTGAGGAATCATTTTTGTAGATCTACCTCGTGAATAGGTGAGTCTTAGTTGCACCGTAGGTAAGTTATTTTACAAATTATCTGTTTAAAATAAACGGCTTTATCGGCTCTTCTGTGTATTTCAATCCTGTGATTTTAATAATGCACGCACCTCAACCCATGGAGCCACAAAGTATAATAGAAGCCCCTTTAAGATAATTTGAGTTTTGAATCACTCAAGTTATAGCTTGAACGAGCGAGCGAAAGGTGTCGCTCGAGCGACCAAGGACTCCCAGCCTGGAGGAGAAATTACGTGAAGACAAGTCACAAGTGAATTCCTGTGCGTTTACGGTGAAGTCTTTTAACCAATAAAACAAAAAATAACTCAAACTTAGAGTACCATATAGTATATCATTCCAAAAATGTATTTCAAGAAAATATGATTCGGTATTATTTGGTTATAATGGCCGTTCTACGGTTAACATATCAAGGGATTTCAATCACACCACAAGCACTTTGAATAGCACTGGATTACGTTCGTTGTAGTTGGAGTAACATCACCATTTGTGATCATATAATTGAAGGCAATAAAAAAAATCCACATTACTTGTGAACACAACTAAAGATTGCTCTTTTTAATAAAGCTGCTAGGGAAATCAACTAGTAATTTACATATACGATACAGTAAGCATCCACGTAGGTAAACATCTATCATGAGTAGGCTACATTTGGAATATCACGGATCATATACGAGCAACGAAAAGTTATTCTGAAAACACAAACTGCTCAGCATTTTAAAACATGCGAATTATTCTAATATAATTAAAATCGCTAGTGTTTACACATGAATGATCTCTCCAGGTGTTCCACTCTCCGTTCTTAAGCATGCGCAGCCACTGCGAACGTCGTTCACCACCACATCTTCCAGTCGCTGACTGACGAGATTATAGGACTTCACCATAAGCTGGGTCGTTAGCTGATGACAGGATCGGCCAGTCCTAGCGCAGATTACGCACTGTCTCGTACATACAATCTCGGTGATGTTGACGACTAATCCGCCAGGTAGGTCATCGGCTACTCGATTGTGGACTCGAAACGGGCAGATGGGGTGTCCGTCCCGGCTGGCTTCTTCTAGTTCGTTGAGAAGAATGATGGTCCTGACTAGTCCTACTGTTGGTCTGTCAATCAATGGCATATCCATCACCACTGCAGGACAGTAGGTAAAGAGTAGAGAAGTGGTGAGCAGTACGAGGAAAATGTTGTTGATACGCATCTTGCTTTGCTACCTGGTCACAGTTAGTATGGGCTTTGATACTTTGTGTGAAAGAGAACATTGGTTTTTATATCGTTTAGAAAGAGTCGCCCAGCTTGCGCCCGTCATTGAATTGTGACCGTAGGACATCCGGCCGCCGAAGTTTCTTTCCGTGGGTGTAAGATTTGGAACTGTGACGTCCTTTTTGAACTGCTGCTCCAAGATATACCTTGCTTGCTGCCTGTTGCGAACTCTGCCACGCGCGGTAGGCGGTACGATATGGCAAAAAAAGGAGGTTAGAAACTTCATCTGTCCTCGCTTCTTATTTGGAATATTCAAATTTTTGTGTGATCGTGATCACGAGCATTTTAAAGGCTAGCCTATTATAATCTCTCACCTGTTGCTACCTTGTCCGCTACCTCTGTTAAATTGAAACAACCTTTTTTTATGTGTTGAATAATTTGACTTAGACCCTTAACTTCTACATTAAATGTTTCTCTTGATAACTCATCTGCCGTTTTTCCCAATTAGATTTTGCTTGCCAAATATAGGATGGTCAAATAAAGGCGGGAGATTCAAGTTCTTCTAATTTTAGAATTTCTAGGTACATCACGGCCATCTAAATTATTTGGTCTTAAACTTCGGCTCTGGTTCGTTAAGCAAACACATCAAATTTGATATCTACCGTAACCATTTCATGAGTGTAATTACAATTTGATTCATTGGTAAAACAAATTTGTTTGAAATGGTAAAGTGCCAGTCAATGATGACGAGTATACAACTTAAAATATTGTGTTTTCTTTTTTTGTTACAAAAGATAGAATAATTTTTAAATTTCAACCGCCATATATAGTGTCGTCCGAAACATTTTCCATTTCTACCACTACTACCAACGATACCGTCCGTAACTTTGTCCATAGGTCGTTTTTCACATTTAAGCGACCCTGGACAAACCTGATTTAGATTTCGTGATATAATAAGGCACGTAGAATAAAAAAAAACGTATGATAAATCCTGTCTATTACATTCCGTTAGAAGCGGTTATGTTTTCTTTCCATAAGGAACCAATTCAAATATCATATTGATAGGTAATTAGGTATACACTTTTTTCCTTTACTAAGTATAGAAGTAGTTTTCTTGCTTAACTACATCTCTACGAATTAAGAAAACAATAAAGATGGATAAAGGGTTCATAAAAAATTATATTACGGTATAAAAGGACATAATTGTATTATTAGATTCGCCGTTCAACGGCTGACATCAGATTTGAAAGTGGCTCAGTCACAGCAATAACATTATAAATTACTATGGCAAAGTACAGTACATCATCACGTAAAAACTAAATCGTTGTGAACACAATTGGCAAATGCTCTACATGTAATAGAAAGGGTAAATATTTTGGATTTGTTAAAGATAATCAATATCACAGAAGCGTACGTATTATAAGCTAGACGATGGTGTTGAACACATATGAAGCACCATGAAGTATATCGAAACGATAAAGCATTTACACATGAATGATCTCGCCAGTTGTCCCACTATCCGTTCTCAAGCAGGCGCAGCCGCTGCGGACGTCGTTCACCACCACATCTTCCATCCGCTGACTGACGAGATTGAAGGACTTCACCTTGAGCTGCGTCGTAAGCTGATGACAGGATCGGCCGGTTCTAGCGCAGATTTGGCAGTGACCCGTACAAACAATTTCGGTTATGTTGACAACCAGTCCGCCAGGAAGATCATCGGCTACTCGATTGTGGACTCGAAACGGGCAGATGGGGTGTCCGTCCCGGCTGGCTTCTTCTAGTTCGTTGAGAAGAGAAATACTCGTGACTTGTCTTTCTGCTGGCTCCTCGATCAATGGCATGGTCAACGCCACACCAGTCCAGAAGGTATAGATGAATAGAGAGACTTTGACCAAAAGGAGGAAAATGTTGGTGATCTGCATCTTGCCGCTCTTGTTTTTACTTAAGAGTTTCTTCGAGTTGTGATATTCGTTCGGTAGGACACACTGGTCTTTATATCTAAAAAGAGCTCCCCATTTTGTGCCCGTCGGTCATTTGATCTGACGGTAGAACATCCGGTGACGGTTTCTTCCGTCCGTATGGAACAAATTTGGATCTGTGACGTACTTTTTAAACTACACATGTATGTAACGTGCCGTTCTACGTGCAACTACCGCACATATAGCCAGCCAGAGTGAAAAGCTGGAAACATAATCTTCTCTTTATCCATTTTTGGATTATGCAAATTAATGGCAATCGCCGTCAAATCGCTTTAGACATGCTGTAACATATGCTATAACATAGGCTATAATCTCTCTCCCACCCTGATTCTAAAATCTAAAGCAACATGTTCTGATCCCATATAATTCTTGAAAAAAATTCTATCACTCCTTCCATCTTTGAGGTCAGTTATTGCTATTATTAGGTCTCATAAAAAAATTAGAAAGATTTTCGAATTGAAAGAGAATGAGACTACGCCTTACCGCAAGGAATCTCCGGGGATCTCTTCGTCAGCGCAAGCTGCTGAAAAAAAGAAATCTTCGAAAAATTGTCATTCTAGTTAACAAAAACAAACTAACATCATGTTGAATGAATTACAAAAATTAATGCAAAATTGATGAACCCTCTAATTGATTAAAAAAAATTGGCAAATAATCTTTATTAAAATGTTTGCCTCCAGCTCGATGAGGTGCGAGCGCAGCTTTCGGAGACCGAATGATATATTCTCTAAAAGATCGTTCAAGGTTTAGCTTGTTATGGTATTGATTACTTTGTCTTGATCGCTCGACACTCTTTAGTTTACCTATGCAAAAACAAACATTGGACAGCAGGAAGGTGTCAACGACTCAACGTACTCTGTATAAGGGACGGGCGAACATAACCCAATATATAACCTACTGTCTTGATGAATAAGTACTCTTTATAAGGGACGGGCGAACATAACCCAATATATAACCTACTGTCTTGATGAATGACTATATATTCATGCATTCCGACAGAAATGGACACTGAAGGATGACACTATAGGATGCCGGCTACTTCCCATTTCTTGTGAATTTGTTGGATTGTCATGAGCGTGACTTACCCACAGATGAAAGACTAAATCAGCGATGTATTTGAACTTTTCGTGTTAAAATATAAGACTGATGAAGAGTGGCATATAGTTCATAAATATTTATTCATAAAACATAATTTATAAAATTCTTGATGGCTAAACCGTTATTACCAATATGGTAACTACGGTGAATGACACAAGGGAAAGGTATGCAGCAATGCGTGATTGGGGAGAATTCATCGTTGCTACATTTTAAACACAATTGAAGAGCGATGATGTTGAACATGGAACACGAGTAATAATTTACATATGAAATAGAATTCTAAAAACAATATCAATATCACATCAGGTACATAGTAGAAAGCCACAGGTAGGAGTATAAATAATTTAGTTCCCAAAAAAATAGATAACTCACTAATTATTTTTAAAAATATTAGCAGCTTGCAGTTACACAGGAATGATTTCTCCAGGTGTTCCGCTCCCCGTTTTCAAGCAGGCGCAGCCGCTGCGAACGTTGTCCACCACTACATCTTCCAACTTCTGACTGACGATGCTGTAGGATTTCACCTTAAGCTGGGTCGTAAGCTGGTGGCAAGATCGGCCGGTCTTTGCACAGATCTCGCACTGCGTCGTGCAAATAATCTCGGTGATGTTGACGACCACTCCACCAGGAAGATCATCAACGATTCGACTTTGGATTTGGAACGGGCAGATGGGGTGTCCGTCCTGGCTGGCTTCTTTAAGTTCGTTGAGAAGAGAGATGCTCCTGACAGCTCCTTCTGTAGGTTTGTCAATCACCGGCATGGCCATCACCACTGCAGTCCAGTAGGTAATGAGTAAAGAGGCAGTGATCAACATGAGGGAATTGTTGTTGGTACACATCTTGTTGCTCTTGTTCTTGCTTCAGAGTTTCAGCAGATTCTGAGACATTTTTTGAATGGACACCCCCTCCTTTATATCTAAATGAATAGTCGCCCAGTTTGCGTCCGTCATTACTCTTCGTCCATAGGGACATCCGGCTGGAGGTTCCTTCCGTTGGCTTTCAGCAAATAAGGAACCTTTGACGTACATTGCGAACTCATACTGTTTGATGTTAGTGGGAGGAGCCGAGTGTGGTAGCCGTTCATACTCCATAGCAAAAAAAAGCTGCTTGAAAGTGGAGCCTGCTGAGCTACTCTTACTCCCCATATGGAATATGCAAATAACGAGAGGTGATCGAAATGAAATAACCTTTCAGATCAGCTGGTAGCCTACTCTCTCGCGCTCTCTATCACCATGTACAGTACATGGAGTCCCCGACGGCAAGGTTCTACTATACAAATGTGCGTCAGAACTGGTTACCTCCTACAGTGTAGCCGAAGGCTCCTTTCGGGGGACTCCCTTGATCCCGCACTGTCCTTAATTTATCTTCAACCAGTTTCTCATTGGTCATAAACCAAGGCACGCGGTTATTTCTTTTAGCAAATTATCTCAAACCTGATTTGAGGGACTTTTGCAAAAGTTTCATAATTGTGTTTTATTTCTATTTTAGTTAACCAAAATTTATGTGTATGCTCACGCAGCATAACCTGTTCCAACGGCTCTCTTCAAGAGAATGGTTAGTCAAATATTTGCTTATGTAGTTTTCCAGGAGTTTGTTTAAATAATTATACACCAGTTTAATATATGAAAGTAAAATACGGTAGCTTCCTGTTAGTAAAACTTGTTTGTGGGAATTTTCTGGGATTATTTGGGAATCTATAATATTCTCAATATACAGTGGGGGCTCGTCCGGGTCCGGTTAGGTTTCCCCCTCTCACTACTCAAAATTAGCTATTTTGTAAAAAAAATATTTTTTTGGGATTGGTAACCTATAATAGTTTCAATTGGCAATGGGGGGTCGTATCCTTTAGCAACACTCGAATTGGAAAAAAAAATTTCCATTAAATAAATCTAGTTATTTTATCTGTTTTATTAATTATATTGTATTATTTGGAACACTTATCAAATCAGCAATTGTCGTGTCTCAATTTTATTTCCTAAGTTCTTTGAATTTTGATGGTTACAAATGCAGCCACTTCGTACGACAACTTCTTCGGGGGCTGCAGACGAGCTCTTGGGTGCAGAGAGCCAGATGCTGGTCTTGAGTTGCTTGCACATGCCAGGATCCTTCCCTCCAGCCATGGTGCAGGTATCGCACTGACCTGCACAGATGATCTCGGTGTATTCGATGCTTACTTCACCGGAAGAATGACTTTTGGTGCGTGGTCGGACTACAAAGGGGCAAGTAGCCTTAACTCCACTCTCTTTTACTTCTTCTAGGGAAATTATACTGTTGATGGAACACTGACTTTTATGTTCTATAACTTCCGAGATAACTTCAACGCGTTGTTTTAGTCGTCGACGTCCTGAAGGCAGCCTTCCCATTGAAAAGGCGATCAGCACAGAAAATATGAAGAACACTCGACAGAGGTCCATGTTGTTTCCTTCTCAGTGGTTCAAGTATAAATGTTTTTACAGAACCTTACAGAATTCAGTTTATATAATCAATATGATAACCAACAGGATTTTGGGTTTCCGTCTTCTTATAGCTTACAAACTCCTCAACCGCGCATACACTTGATTAAGTTAACCACATTGAGAAGTATGTGGTAACGATATTACTTAATGTTGAATTAAATCTGTTATATATTTTCAATTCATATATGTAGTATTGCTTCTTTCGTCATCAGCCGATAAATATTTAACAACGAATTCTTCCCTCAAGCGCAACATCGACAGCAACAAAAGTCTCTAAACTGGTAGATCCTCCATAATACCAACGGAAAGAATGAAATAGCAACAAGGAAATAAATACATACATAATATGAACGAAACGGTAAAATAGAATAAAATAAATTTGAATACATTACCACGTTTTAAAAGAATCAAAGAGCTTGCTACCAAGATATTGCTAGTTGAGAACAGGATACATATAAGTGGACTCTTTGTTTGGATTCCTTGTCAGAACTGACCTTGGTCAACACTCGAGATGCGACTACGAATCGGTACAAGACAAAATAGCTACATATTTGGTCATCTGGCTCTACCAATAATATATATGCAAAATTGTGCTTGAATTTTCTCATTTTCTTTACGTAAATTTGTAATCTATACTTATTATTGATCCAATCGAGAAGTCGGTCGTTCATTTATCATTTAAATTTAAATTTTTATTATTTTGTAAGTATAGCCGAATCGGCTCCATTGAAATTCACAACAGAACCCTCCGGACATTATGCTTCATATGCACCGACCAATACGTGACTATAGTACCAAAAAAATGTATCATTAAAATGAATTATTTCATAATTTTCCAGATGACTGCTAACTCTTTTATCTCATAAAAAAGGACAGGAAATGATAACCCAAATCTTTTGAAATATTGTCACACTGGACGACGAGATTGCTCACCTGTCGTATGACCTCATCATCATAACTTTTTGTAACAGAATTGATGCATATAAATTAGCCAAGATACATGAAGTGTCACAGGTGCGCATAATGTGCGTCATATGAAACAAAGGTAATATATAGATCAAGGTTCTCATTGGAGTCGATATGGGACTATTATATTACGCAATATGAAAATCGCCCTTTTCCAATTGCAGAAATATTAGGCCATTTGATGTAATGATTTTGTTCAAGTTATGCTTTATAATTTATGAATACATTTCATCACTCAAAACTTGATTTACATGTCCTTCATCAGTATTAGCACTTCTTGTAGTGCTCCCAGAGCCACAAATGAAATCCCTCAAGCAGTGCAATCCCCACAAAAGAAAATGGATAAGTGGCAGTAAGATAAATAAGCCTATCGTGACAAATGCAACTGTAAATTCTAAATTCTCCCAATCAAGAAAAACGTAGATGTAAGGCAGCCCGTCCTCATTCCGTTCTCCAGCAGCCCAGTAAATGGCACTGAAGGCGACATAGGCCGTCAGAAAAGCCAATGGATGGAAGAAGTGTAGAATCCGATAAGGTCTTTTGGAGATAAACAAGTCCGACATTGACACAATCAAATTGACACCATGGACCAGAAAATCAACGGGTTGCAATGTACTACTCCTCGACGGGAATAAGAAGCCCCAATAGGCGACTGAAATCACCAAAGTCGTCAGAGTGGTGACGTTGTAAAGAAACCAGGAGATCTTAGCTAAAGAAGTAATCTGGATTTGGATTTTCTTTCCTATTAGAAATAAGAAGAATAATAAAAAATCTTATATACGAAGTAATGCATATGATAGGTTACTTTGAGACTGTAAGAGAAGCTGAATTGGGACTGCGGCGCTAACGATAAGATGAAGACTTTGTAAGAGAAACCCCAAATTAGTTAGGTAGACGAACCAGTATTCCGGATGCGGACTAAGAGTTCCTGATGTAACGAGGATCGACAGGAAGAAAGCGGCTAAAATACATCTATAAGTAACGTAATATCCGCATACTCGATCCGGTCTCTTGGTCCACTTTTAAATTCAAAATAAACTCATCAAATAGTATTATGATTTGGATGTACAAAAAGAATGACTTACTGACCAAATGGCAAAGTCCAGTGGACGATCGTAATTTAAACTGAAACTAGTACACTGGAATTCCTGTCGTATTCTTTTCAACATTCCAACCCGGTTCCCCACATCTAGATAATGTAATGAGCCGAACTGTATTTAAACCATATATACTTTTTTCGTTCTCATTATCAACCGTTATCTTGACTTCCCGTGTTACATCAGGATTTGTTTTTTGTTCTCCGCCATTCAGTTTGAAATCTTATTCCAATAATAATATTTAACTTAGAATAGGCGAAAGCGATTTGAATAAAAAAAAATTATTTTCGTAATTTAAAGAAGTGTAATTAAATTCCCATTTATGCGCCATATCTCGAGCCAAATCTTGTACTTGCTTCCAGTGTGCTTACTGATCAAGTGGCGAATTCCAATGGGCCGATTGTAATTTAAGGAAAAACTGCTGCACCGAAATTCCTGGTGTAGTTAATCCAGCATTATCTCCTAGTTCACTACATCCGTACAAAGAAGCCGGAAACTGATGTAAAGCTATACTCTCGTCACCTTCTTTCACGATTAATTATCATGTTGGTCCGACATGGCAATAGATTTCACGATTATGCAAACTGTGGATCGAGATCGTCATAGATATTTGTTTCTTCGCGGACACCGTTAAGCTTGAAGAAGCTTTTATATCGTGAAATTATCGTCATTAACTGACTGTAAAACTCCACGAGTAAAAAAATTGTGTTTTGAGAGTACATGCCGTCACATCAACTTAATTTATGAGTGTACCTTACGACGATTAACGTAGTTTGTGATTTCAATGGCGTATATAGAAGTATAAATATCACCATGGGATTACACGTAATATAATTTGTTTATCTAACTTTGAAACACTTTTGGAGATTGTTCTTCTTATAATAACAAACTATTTACTTACATAAATTATTCATGATGAAGTGAGCAGCAGGTAGGTTAACAATTTGTTGTTGGACTATATTTGAAACATCACAGGTTAGCTCCGGTAATACGAGCCACCAAAAATAATCCTAACACTGGAAACTTAACAGAATATCACACAGGTCATGACATATTTCTCATGAAAAAAATTATGCGAATTATTATTCAACAATTGATTGTGTCTACACACGAATTATCTCCCCAGTTGTGCCACTCTGCGTTCTTAAGCATGCACAGCCGCTGCGGACGTCATTCACCACCACATCTTCCAGCCGTTGACTGACGAGATTGTAGGATTTCACCTTGAGCTGCGTCGTGAGCTGATGACAGGATCGGCCGATTCTGGCGCAGATTACGCATTGACTCGTACATACAATCTCGGTAATGTTGACGACAAGTCCGCCAGGTAGATCATCGGCTACTCGATTGTGAACTCGAAACGGGCAGATGGGGTGTCCGTCCCGGCTTGCTTCTTCTAGTTCGTTGAGAAGTGAGATGGTCCTGACTAGTCCTACTGCTGGTCTGTCAATCAATGGCATAGCCATCATCACTGCGGTATAGTAGGTAATGAGTGGACAAGTGGTGAGCAGCACGAGGAAAGTGTTGTTGATACGCATCTTACTACTAGCTCAAAGTCTAATGGATTTTATTTGATACATTGTGTGGAAGAGAATATTGGCTTTTATATCGTTTGAAATGAGACGCCCAGTTTTCGTCCGCGTCATTAGACCGTTTTTTCATTGCATAATTTTTTTCGGGACTTTTCTGATTCCTATTTACTATTTTAGGTTGAATGAAAAGATAAGGGAACCAAAGTTTATGAGGATGAATGTATGATGATCACGCAGTATTATAACCTGTTCTCTTTCCATATAGAGAATGGTTACTAAATATAAATAAAGGATATGTTTACTCAAGTAGTTTTTCAGAGAATTGATTCAAATTATTATGCAACATCGTTTAGTTTTAGGTTACAATATGAAACTTCCGGTTAATTTCCAACTGCTGGTTTTTGGGAATTTAAAGGGATTCTTTGGAAATTTAAAATATAATTCATAGAAGCGGAACACTAGCTATATATAGTCCCGTAACCTTCTTTCACATGTCTAATACTATTACCAGCTTACTATCTCTGCCTGCTTATTTCATGCTGCGGATGGAGATCGTCATAAATTTACATGTTAATAAAATCATGTTAATAAATTAAATGTTAATAAATTTACATGTTTCCTCACGGACAGTCGGACACCGTAAATCTTTTATATCGTCATTCAACGACTGAAAAAGTATATCCATCAGACACAAAATCTATTAATTATCTTTTACTCTTGGCTTACTTGGTCACTATGAACTGGATTTACTTGGCCCTCATCAGTGAGCCTCATAAGAAATCCCTCAGCAGGTGTAATCCCCACAAAAAGATTTGAACCAGGGACAATACGACAAACAAGCATATAACTACGAATGGAATCGTCAATTTCAAATTCTCCCAATTTATGAAATAGTAATTGTTAGGTAGGCCGTGTATGAACCGAATTGTATTTAAACGATGTACACTTATTTCGTTCTCAATATCCACCGCTATCTTGACTTCCTGTGTTACTTCAGAATTTTTTATTTTGTTTTCCGCCACTCAGTTAGAAATCTTTTTCCAATATTAAAGTATTAATAGACGAAAGCAGATTTTAATTTAAAAATAAACAATTTATAGTGGACGATCATCGATATAGATTACAGATGTATAATAGAAGAGCTATGCGAGGGTCGATTTGTCAATAACGGATCCATGGCGTCGGTAACGAGTGAGTTTTCCATGACATATAAATATATTTGAGATAGTAGATGTGGAAATGGGAACGTTCTCGCGCCATGAAGTTAACCGTAATAGTAACACTTTATCATGTATTTATGATTAGGTATATATTATCTCATACAAATGCGAAGAATTAGTGGTTCTTCGTCGAACGACTGGTAAACGTACGATATATATTCGATTCGATCTCCGATTTTCATAATTTAAAGAATTTTTATTGGCATTTCTGCGCCGAATCTTGTACAAATAGTCTAATCCCAGTACTTGGCCAATCTTGGTTGCGGTCCGGAGCTGGTTCCGATAATAACTGACGGAGTTACAGAACTCTTTCTTACACCACAGCATCGGCGACAGCAAAAGTCTCTCAACTGATGGATTCCCCATAATATCAGTTGGAAAATTGGAATGGCTACAAATAAGCCTATGCATACGAACGGAACAGTAAAACCTAAATAATAATAATTTAAAAAAAAAACATTGATTCACATTTGAAAAGAGTAAAAAGGTTATCATCATACCGAGATCTTCCCAATTCAGGACGGAATAGATGTAAGAGGATCCCGTTTCTGTCCGACCACCAGCAGCCCAATAAATGGCAGTGAACGCAACGTAAGCGAGAAAGATGACAAAAGGATGGTGCATGTGCAGTATTCTACAGGGTCTCTTTGAGATAAAGAGGCCCAAAACAGCGACAATCGTGTTCACTCCGTGAAGCATAAAGTCTGTCACAAAGACGGCACCCTCGTAAACGCCGGGCTCGTACAGCAGGACCCAGTATATAAATGAAATGACTGGGGCTGTCACATTTATTACGTTGTAGAGGAACCAAGATATCTTGGTCATCCAGATCATTCTTTTATTGTTGTAACCATCTATATACATCCAAAAGATTAAAAGTACAAATATCTTTCTAAACATAATTGAGTAGCTATTATTACCTTTGTTCTGAGATACAATTAAATGGTGAATGGGTAAGGCAGCACTCAAAACGAGATGAATAGTTTGAATTAAGAAGCCCTGAATAGTGAAATAGATGAAGTAGTGTTCCGGATATGTAGTCGTGCTACCGCCGGTAACCAGGATCGAAAGGAAGAGGGCCGCAACGGCGCACCGGTACAGCACAAAGAAACCAGATATTTGGCCATCCGATTGCCACTACGATCACCATACATTTAATTTTTATAAAACTAAAGTAGTATACCTTAAGTTTAGTAAGAAAAATTTACTCACCGACCCAATGGAGAAATCAGCCGGCCGATTATAAGTTAAGCCAAATCGGCTCCACTGAAATTCGCGGCGGATCCTTCCAAACATTATGGTGTTTGTAGACCGACTGATCAATCTCCATTATGTCTCGCCAAAATGTTTTATCGTTAGACTATCGTTTCTTTATCTGTTTAATAAGGAGATAAATCCGTTTGTCATATGCATTGTCACTCTTTTGACACGACAACATGTGATTGTGTGTATGTGTGTATAAATAAACTAAACAGGTAGGATGCATTTAAATAAGTCTCTTATAAATGTATTATGAAACAGTTTGGTTCTAATCTAGATCAAGGCCTTCAATGATTCTCGTGTCTAAGATAACAAAGTGTGCTCTCATATATCGTAAAAAATAGTAATGAAACATAATCAACATACATATAAATTAAAATTAGCAGTTCATTCGTACATTTCGTCACTATAGACCGGATTCACACGTCCTTCAGCAGCATTTTTTGGTTTAGACTGCCCACAGCCGCAAAGGGAATCCCTCAAGAAGTGCAATACCCACAAACCGACATGAATCAAGGGCAACAGTACAAATAAACCTATTGCAACAAAAGGAATTGTGTAGTTTAACTTCTCCCAATTGAGAAAACCGTAGATGTAAGACAGGCCGTTCTCGTTCCGTCCCCCAGCAGCCCAGTAAATGGCACTGAAGGCTACATAGGCCGTCAGAAAGGCCAAAGGATGGAAAAAATGTAGAATTCGATAAGGTCTCTTGGAGATAAAAAGGTCCAACATTGACACGATCAAATTGGCCCCGTGAACCAGGAAATTAACGGCTTCCAGTGTGCTTCCTGGCGTGAATAAGAGAGCCCAGTAGGTAACTGAAATCACCAAAGTTGTCAAAGTCGTCACGTTGTAAAGAAACCAGGAGAACTTTGATAAAGGTGTCATGTGGATTTTCACTCTTTTTGGATCCTTATCTAAAGTTGCGTAATATTTTATTGTAATTTTCGTTATTTAAAAAAAGGTTATGCGTCATTTATTCATATTACTTTGGGATTGCAGGAGTAATTGAACCGGAACTGCAGCGCTCACTATAAGATGCAGACTTTGAACGAGAAAACCCAAATCTGTGAGGTAGATGAACCAGTATTCCGGATGCGCACTAAGAGTTCCTGAAGTAACGAGGATCGAGAGGAAAAAAGCGGCTAAAATCCATCGATAAGCGATGTAATATCCGCATGCTCGATCTGGTTTGCTCCACTGATAAGCAATTCAAAATAAACAAATTACATTTTACGGAAATCAAAATGAATAGATTTGTAAAACTTACTGACCAAGTGGCGAATTCCAATGGGCGATTGTAATTTAAAGTAAAACTACTGCACCGAAATTCCTGGTGTAGTTTTTTCAACATTCTTTCCTAGCTCACCACATCCGTATGAAAGAAACGAGACACTGTATAGCTACTCTCATCACCTTCTTTCACAAGTAATTATCAACTTGTTATCTTTGCGTGTGTAATATGCATACTGTGGATCGAGATCGTCATAAATATTTGTTTCCTCACGGACACCGTTAAGCTTGAATAAGCTTTTATATCGTCATTAACTGACTGTAAAACTCCACGAGTAAAAAAGCTGTGCTTTAAGAGAACATGCCGTCACTATATTATCCTTTCTGAGTATATCTCGCGACGTTTAACATAGTATGCGATATAAATTCCACTACATGTACTATCGATGCCATTAATAGCAAGATAAATCACTACGATATCATAGAGGAAATATAATTATATATTTTAACCTCTGTTGACGATCATTGTTCTTCAAATCCAAATAATTAATTAATATATATGTGATGAAGTAAGCAGGGAGGTTTAAAATCTGTTAGACTATATTTGAAACATCACAGGTAGCTCTATGGTAATATGAGCTTCCAAAAATAATCTTAACTCTGGAAATTTAACAGAATATTATAAAGGTCATGACATATTGCTCATTAAAAAAAATATTCGAATTTATTGTTTAATAAATACAATTGACTGTGTCTACACACGAATGATCTCTCCAGTTGTACCACTCTCTGATCTCAAACAAGCACAGCCGCTGCGGACGTCGTTCACCACCACATCTTCCAGTTGCTGACTGACGAGATTGTAGGACTTCACCTTGAGCTGCGTTGTAAGTTGATGACAAGATCGACCGGTCCTAGCGCAGATTTTGCACTGATTTGTACAAACAATTTCGGTTATGTTAACAACCAGTCCGCCAGGAAGATCATCGGACACTCGATTGTGAACTCGAAACGGGCAGATGGGTTCTCCGTCACGGCTGGCTTCTTCTAGTTCGTTGAGAAGAGAAATGGTCCTGATTAGTCCTACTGCTGGTTTGTCAATCAATTGCATAGCCATTACCACTGGGGTATAGTAAGTAATGAGTAGAGAAGTGGTGAGCAGCACGAAGAGAATGTTGTTGATATGCATCTTGGTATACTAGCTCAAAGTTTCTATGGGTTTTGACACATTGTGTGGAAGAGAATATTGGGTTTTATATCGTTTAGAATGAGTCACTAAGATTGTGTCCGCGTCATGGGATTGTGACCGTAGCGACTGTTGGCCAAAATTTTCATTCCATCAGTGTAAACTGTAAGATTAAGAACTGTGACTTTCATTTGAACTTGTCGACGTTCGAGCTCCTTAATTTATAATCCTCAGATCACGTTTTTATCCTTTTCAAAGTGCTCGCTTCGAACCTGTTTCATTTGTCATTGACCTATGAAAACTGGTAAAACAATTAGCAAATTATCTTAAACTATTTTTTCGGGGCTTTTTCCTTTTGCAAAAACTTTTTCTAAACCTGTTTACTATTTTAGGTTGAATAAAAAAGGTAAGGGAACCAAAGTTTATGAGCATAACGCTCACGCAGTATTATAACCTGTTCTCTTTGCATACAAAGAATGGTTAGTTATATAAAGGATAAGTTATGTGGTTTTCAAAGAGTTGGTTCAAATAGTTATGCAACATTTATTAGTTGGTACAATATGAAAGTCCCTGTTTCCAAAACAGGTTTTTGGGAATTTTCTGGGATTCTTTGGGAAATTAAAATACTTCATAGAAACGGGACACTAGCTATTTAGTTTCATCACCTTCTTTCATATGTCTAATACTATTCCCAGCTTATTATGTTTGCGTGCTTATTTCATGCTGCGGATCGAAATCGTCATAAATTTATGCATTCTCAAAGACACCGTAAATCTTTTGTATCGCCATTAAACGACTCAAAAGTATATTTACACAGCAAATCCATTAATTATCTTTTATGAGTACATTTCGTCACTATAAACTGGATTCATTTGGCCCTCATCATCAGCGATCCTTGTACGAGTGTTCCCACAGCCACATAAAGAATCCCTCAGCAAGTGCAATACCCATAAAAACACATGAACCAGTGGCAATGCAACAAACAGACCTAGAACTACAAATGGAATCGTCAATTTCAAATTATCCCAATTCGTGAAATAGTAAATGTAAGGTAGGCCGTATATCTCGTAATTCCGTCCTCCGGCAGCCCAGTAAATGGCAGTGAATGCGACGTAGGCAGCCAAAAAGACCAATGGATGGAAGAAGTGTAGGATTCGATAAGGTCTTTTGGAGATGAAAAGGTCCAAAATGGAAACAATCAAATTGGAACCGTGGAAAATGAAATTAATGGGCCCGAACGTGCTCCCAGGAGTGAATAAGAGCGACCAGTAGGCAACCGAAATCACTAAAGTCGTTAGAGTGGTTGCGTTGTAGAGGAACCAAGAGAGTTTGGTTAAAGATGTCATCTTGGGTTTCAACTTCTTATCTATCGGGATGGAAGGGATATTAGTTTTTTTTTTAAGTTTTGACAAGTATATAAAAAAAAATACTTTGGGATTTCAAAAGGAATTCAACTGGAACTGCTGCGCTGACTACTAGGTGAGCACCTTGGACGAGAAAACCTAAATCAGTTAGGTAGATAAACCAGTATCCTGGAGTATAAGTGAATAAAGCTCCGGATGCAATAAGAGCCGAGAGGAAGTATGCTGCTAAAACCCATCTATACGTGACGTAATATCCACATACTCGATCTGGTTTGCTCCACTTTTTAAAAATAATTAAAAGTTAGAGAACAGTAATCAATACATAGCAATGATAGAACAAAAAAAAGCAGTACGGTAACCACTTACGGACCATACGGCGAATTCCAATGGAAGATCGTAATTAAAACTGAAGCTATTGCACTGGAATTCCTGGTGGATTCTTTCCAACATTCTTTCCCAGTTCAATGATATCCAAATAATGAAATGGGGTAGCTATTCTCATATAAAAATCAACTTGTTATCATCTTTATTGCCATAAAAATAGTTTCATTGCGGACACCGTTGTATACATAAAGCCTTTACAACATCATTAAGTGATAAGAAGCAATTAAAAACATGTTTACACATTTAATCAATAGCTCTTTTAAATAAGCCATGTGATTACGTCTGAATGACAATGTTTTACAACGGAATTCCTTGCTCTTCTTTCACCGCTGAATCGTTATTCTTTAAGAAATATTCGATACATCGATCCCTCCATTGATGCAACATCCAGAAAAAGCAGTGAAAGACTGGCAAAGCAAATAAGAGACCGATAAATACGATTGGAACAGTCAATCCTAAATTATTCCAATTCAAAATCGGATAGATGTAGGAAAGACCGTCCTCATTCCGACCATCCACCGCCCAAAATATGAGACTGAACGCTACATAAGCCACAAACAGGACCAATGGATGATAAAAGTGCAGTAAGCGGCACGGTCTCTTTGACAGAAAGATATCCATGATGCTCATAATAGAGTTGAATCCATGGACTAGGAAAGTCATCGTATCCAACTCGGGCTTGAACACTACTGTCCAGTAGACGATCGTTATGACGGCGGAGAGCATGTTCGTCGCATTGTAGAGGAACCACGAAAACTGGATCAATAAACTCATTCCAGATTCATCTATAAAATAGAAAAGAGAATTTTTTAACATGACGAATTGGATATGATTTATTACATGATTACTATTGATTTGTGAAGGATCTTTTAGTTGGGATCGAAGGAGGAGTTGAATCGGAACCGCAGCTGCAATCATTAGGTGTAGAGTTTGGATGATAAATCCGAGTTGAGTGAGATAGATGAGCCAGTAGCTGGCTTTGGTGGTGGTGCACCCGTTTGCTACCAAAATGGCGATGAAGAGAGCTGCCGTAAGGCATCGGTAAGAGACGTAATAGCCGCAAACGCGACTGCTACTCGAAAGTTTATTGTTTCTGCTCCACTGAAAACAAATAAGGAAGTATACATGACTGACACGAAATATAACAAAACTATTTATAGAGAATATAAGAATCTTACAGACCAAAGGGCGAACTCCAAAGGTTTGTGATATTTGAAACCAAATCGGCTCCAAGTGAACTCTTCTTGGATTCTTTCCCACATTCTTTTATTATCATTATTAAAATCATACAAAGTTCATTGAACCTTTTAAAATACTTTGTATTTCTTTATCATTCACAATTTACATTACGAGACATCTTTAAAAGCATAGTTGATTTCACCTTTCAAGTTTTGCGATAGTGGTTGCCGATTAATATCGGCATCAGACAGGTAATCAGGATGTCGGCGCTGGTTAAAACAATAATCCCTCAATTGGTGTAATCCCCACAAGATCCCATGAAGAAGAGGAAGAACGATAACTAAACTGGGGATCACGATGGAGAACGTGAAACTGAGCCGATCCCAGTCGAGGATCGGGTAGATGTAGTGCATGCCGTACTCGTTCCGTCCACCAGCCGCCCAGTAGATGGCGGAGAAGGTTACGAACGCGGAGAGGACGGTCAGCGGCTGGTAAAAGTGTAGCAGCTGACAGGGTCTCTTCCCTATGAACAGGTCTGTGAGTGACGTTATTGAGTTGAACCCGTGGATCAAGAAATCCATGATTCTAAATCCCCATGCAGGATTGAACAGAGCACTCCAGTAGACTACGGAGATGATCAGGCTCAGAGCATTCGTCGCGTTGTACAGGAACCAAGAGAGTTTACTCCAGAAATCCATTTCTACTGCTATAGCATCATTATAAATTTAAAAGGGCTGAAATAAATCATAGTATAATGATGTCAAACCTGGAGATCCGAAAAGCTGACGGATGGATAATGCAGCGCTAATGATCAGGTGGAGCGTTTGAAGTAGGAGGCCCCAATGAGTCAGGTAAATAAACCAGAAGGAAGGATGCTGAGAAGTCGCTCCATTTGCAATTAGGACGCAGAAAAAAAAGGCGGCAATGAGGCACCGATATGCCACAAAGTAAGTTCCATTTCCTTCTGCTCTATGATGCTATTTAGCAGCACAGAGAAAGTTAGATAAAAAAAAATCATCGTTACTCGTCAAGTGCAGGCAGCACAATCTCTTATTCTCTCATTTCCTTTTTTTTATATAGAAACGCATAAAAGAATATGGGTTACCGCGCTAGTAGTAGTATTACCACTACTCTTGATGGCAAAGTCTTGCGGATGATGATAACGTAAAGAGAATCGATCCACATGAAACTCTTTACTCAGAATTCTCGGGAACATTGCTAGATGAGTCTCTATAGCTCTCGCTCCCACTTTGTAACAAAAACTTCTTCGAGTGTTTTGAACAAACTTTTTGCTGTCCTATATATATTTACTTATTGGATATCCTTTATACAGTTGTGGTTGCGTATCGAACGTCATCCCAAACGGAAATCTCATTCCGTCGCTTTTATAGATAAGAGAAAAAGAAAGAAAAATTCCAAAAAAGCAGCGCAATGTAATGCGCTTTGTGCGCATAACATAGTTTTGTGTCGTCCTTTTTCAATACGAATCAACAATAGTGGAATGCACGGAAGTATACGATGATGGAATTCCGGAACTAGAACTGTATAGCTATAAAAATAATCGATTGTGTGATGATATCATTTCCCGCGGGAAAACCTGCACATCAACTAGAGGAGGCCTCATTATTTTTTCTCCGAGTGGACCATCTGTAATTACATATTAAAGGGGAATGATGAGAGTCTCATCGTTGTCCCAGATGTTTTGGTCTGATGGCGTCGCCCTGTGGAAAACATGATGAGAAATCCTCTGCCGGCAGAGTCTCTCTCTCTCCCTCTCTTTCTAGTAGCAATTAATTAGAAACAGGCCATATGTGTGATGCCGACGAGGATAACTGACGGGCATCATCTTTCCAGTTGGTGTTCATCATTGATTTTAATATCATCATCATTGTGTAGTGTACTTAAGTGCGTGATCCATATCTTACTTAGCTTTTTAACAGGGTAATATGGACTTGTACAAGGATACACAATACATTGGGTTCAATCAAGAGGAATAGACCGCAGTTATATAATAATAATAATATATAAAAGTCGGTGCTGCTGCTGCTGCTGTATGGGGTTTATATACATTGTTGCCCGATATATATAAGAGAAGATGGAGCTTGACACGTTGTACTTAATTTTGCCGGCGACGACGACGACGTCGAGCCAATATAGATAGGAAAGTACGCGTCTACATTATTGTGTGTGTGTGTCGCTCCCGCGTGCGCACGAATGGCTGAGCAATGCGCAGACTCCATTTGACTATACATCAGGATCGATAATCCCGCACGGAGGAGCCCCCGGGAGAGACTACACTCCGTCGTCAAGCCGACTGCGGCTGCTGCTGCCGCCGCATTTTACAGTTTAACTTCCATCAGGATTGCAGCTTGTGTCACACAGTTCCGCCGGACTTTTCTTCGAGTTAAACTTGACCGTTCATCAGTGTGCGTGTGTGAAAATGTGTTTAACATTTATAGTGAAAAGCTTTGCGTGTTGAAATGTAGTGATTTCTTTGTGATTAACTTTCGGGGGAGTCTCAGCAAGAAGAGACCCAAGACATCAGGGGGGCGTGTATATGATTCTAGTGCTGGTCTATAAATATAACTTGGTTGCTCTGTCTTTTGTTTTGTCTAAATTTTGGACGACGGCATTGAAGAGAAGAGGCAATGTCGGAAGGAACGTCACCGACAACGTCCTGGCGGGCTGGATGGATCTTGTTCGGTTTCCTCTTCCTTTTGACGGCCTTTCTGAGTGGATCTCCACCGGCAGCTGATGGAGCATCCGATGTGGATCCCTTACCTCATGTCGAGTAAAGCCCATATACTCTATAACCTTTGCCATTTATTCTTATATAATTTTTTCTCTATTTATAAAAAGGATTTCTAACTGGGCGATCCGGTTCGGTGCCCAAATGTGGGAGATCGGCAAGCAGATCACTAGGATACGAGAGATACGAGAGGTAATGCATTTATATAATGCATGCATTATTAAAAGAAGCACATACACGGAGAATTAGGCACATCAGACAGAGTATATAGGAAGCAGGATCGCGGATGCGGGCAAAGAGCCCAGTCTACACTCACAAAAAAATATATATATATCGATCCTTTTTCCGCTCTGATGTTGATGCGGTATATAGACGACTTACGGCCTACTATATACCACTCTTCTAGGCATTCACTTTATTATGAAAATATGTTTACATAGATGAAAAAAAGAATTTCCTTTATACATCCACGCAATCCTGTTATTCTTGCTCAGCTTTTCTGCCATCTAAGAGTATATTTATGTATAAGGCGAGAAAGAGAGATCTGTTCCTGACATTTTTTTGGCCGCCAGAAAGAGCAAACGGGAGCGCTATTTTAGTTGTATATAAAAAGAGGAAGATCGGCCGCTGCTCGTCCCTATCGATCCTGACCATGCGGCATTTCATAGCGCGGAAACTCGGCGGGAAGAAAGGAATGAACGAACGAAAGAACTCATTAGTAAGCTAGTCAGGGCCGGACGTATGGAATCCATTGTTGTTGTTGTTTCTTTTTCCCTTTCCGACAATAGTGCCATTCAGTTGACCCCAAGTGGCAAGGATCACATGGTAGAACGCGGAACCCAATTACGCGCTTTGCTGCTACGCTATCATAGGAAACGAGATCTTGTGATATTATTTTCTTCTTCTCCTTCTCTTTTTGGACAGAGAAAGATGTATTAGAACGCTCGGTTGAAGGGTCTTTTTTATATATATATCGTTTAAAAACAAATTAGGATTCAGCAAGATGGCGAGAATAAGGAAAAAGGTTAGAAACCCTCTTTTTCTTCAAAAGGGATCGATATTACTATAGCCTTTTTGTGTGTGTGATGTGAGGGCTGTTAAACGACCGTCTATATGGCTTGGAGAGTATAATCGATCTTGGCATAATATTGATCCTAGCTGGACGATGATTTAAACAAAAAAAAAAGTGTTGATCTATAAATTAAAAAATAAGGAACAGAGGAAAACAGCGCTATTATTATTACAACAGCTTGATGACACGCCATAAATCTGGTGGGCCATGAAGCGCAATCTCGCCGAGTACAAAAACTAATAGTTTATATTGGTCGTGGGGCATATTACATCATTCCATCATGACATCAGCACCGCAGGGATACTTCTTTGTGCGTTACAAAGAGGGGGATCGTGGATTCCATCAGACCAAATTTATTGATGAACATCAGTTGTCAACTATTTGGGGCATTCCCATGTTGGATATATAAATATATGTATGCAAATATAAATATATGTATGCAAAGAAGAGGAAAGCTACATAGGAGAGACCATCAGTATAATAATAAGGATTCTAAATCCATTTGGAGCAATCCTTTCCTCGCTGCGGAGGCGACACTACCGGGATCGATTTCCGCGAGCTAGTAACAGCAGCAGCAGCCGGGACTCTCTCTCCTCATTTCCTCTTTCTCTTCCTGGTGTGTCTGTGTCCTGCGATGCCATATGCCTACTCACATACTCATATATATAAAAATCAATTGCAAGTTGAAGGGAAAGCGTGACGTGCGGGATTTAGTCTATATAGGAACGCAGTATATACATACACGCTTCGGCCGTTCCTTTCTGGATTTGCTCCTGCGACCGGATGAGAAAATGGAAAAGGATAAACTATAGCGAAAGTAGTATATATATAGTAAGTTGTAGAACGAGACAAGCAGTCTCGTATAGCTATGTTCCCTCGCGCGCATGCCAACAAGAAAGCGGGGTTGACATCAATACTCGTCGTCTGTAAAGGGATTCTTTTTACTTGTCAGATTTACGTAAAGGATTTATGGTGGCGGATTCGTCACTGTTCAAGGATCAATATATAAATAGATGTATAGAAGTAGAATAACATCAACTCTCACTTTGATTATCATCAAAGTTGAGGGGGCGAACAAAGACCTTTTTCTTTGGGATCCTCATTGAAGCACGATCGAAGCTCCTTTATCACTCAAATTGATTGCTTATTACTATAAAAGTGAATCGAGTGAGGCGTATTGTGTATCGATTAAATAGGTTGGAATAAGTGATGAGACTGCAAACACGATTGATGCAAGAAAACCTAGGCGATCAATTATCCTACAATATAAATGTAAATATTTTATTATTATTATTATTATTATGCAGCGTTACCAGACTGAGTCGAGGATTGAACGGGTGGACGGTCTGGCTTTGGTCAAGGAGATGGGTGAAGAGATGGAGACTATGATGGGCGACAAAATTGAAGCCATCAAGGTATATTACATTACATCAATATAAAAGAAGATTGCTTTTCTGATGGAAAACTTATTTATATCTATTCTCATATGCAGAGGATCATGGATGCGGCGGAACACCTGTCTCTTTCCCACATTCCGCTGGAAATACCCGAGAAGGGCGTCCCGAGATTGGTCGTCGACTACTACAACGCCAAACGGGTCAACATGTACCATAAGCAGGGTCCCACGGCCGGCGAACTCTTGGACAACCACAAAGAGCTCATCTTGACCAACAGTAGGCACTTTGGCAACGTCGGAGTCAACGTCAGTGTTAGCGCCGTGCACGTCCCCACTAATGTCTACGACGGAGGTAATACAACGTTCGCTTAAGAAATCTAATAATCTCTCCGATGTAAAAGTTGATTCATTTAGCTAGAGGTCTTAAGGGGTCGAAGGGAAAAACATAAGACTAATCATCAATCAATTTGTCATGAGAGCAGCACTTGAGAGATAAAAGGGTAACAAGCTAGCTAGGGCTTCTGCTTTGCTGGGGATCAGAGAGCGTGCGGGAAAACGCGTTCAACGGGAATCAAGGGAAAAGAAAGAAGGAAGGGAAAAAAAAGTATATAATATAGCACTCTAGTAAATCCGACATGGAACGCATCATCGAAACAAAAGCGGATCTTTGGTCCCAAAGTGCTTTTCTTTCTGGGGAAATTATATGTCAAAAGACGTTACATCTATGCTGCTGATACCATCAGTATCGATCGGAAGAGCTTTACAATTCTTTCTCATATATTAAAAAAACAAAAACAGCAAGGGATGTGATGAACGGAATCCTCTGGTCCGAAAAGCTGGATAACATCTTTATAAGCAACTACGAAGCGGATCCGTCCCTCACATGGCAATATTTCGGCAGCTCTACTGGATTTATGCGACAGTTCCCTGGTATATAATAAATAAAAAGATGATCTTCCTTTCTTTTTACGGGATAATGTTGTTGTTATTGTGTCAGGGACCAAATGGGGGCAGGGTGAGTGGGAGCCAGACTTGTTCGACGCCCGTTTAAGACCGTGGTACCTACAGGCGGCTGCTAGTCCTAAAGATATGATCATCCTTGTGGATACATCCGGATCTATGACCGGCGTCCGGAAAGAGATCGCAAAGCATGTCGTCCTAACTCTGTTGGACACACTTTCCGAGAACGATTTCATCAACATTTACAAGTTTAGTGAAGAGCCTTTCCCGGTTGTTCCTTGCTTCAAAGACAAACTCGTTCAAGTAAATATAAATTGTTTATAAAGCTCTTGGAAGAGGTGCACTACTTAATAGAGTTTAATTAGGCTAATTTGGAGAACATACGAGAGTTACGCCATGGGATGATGGAGACGGAAACATTGGACATTGCCAACTTCACTTTGGCCTTTTCGACTGCCTTTGAAATCATGGCTAAGGTATGAAATCCAATTAACTCGATAGACTCCACCTTTTGGATGGTAATAATTAAGTTGGTCTTCGCGTTATTATTATTTATTAGTATAATCGAACCATGCAAGGAGCCCAGTGTAACCAGGCTATCATGCTGGTGACGGACGGTGCTCCTCTGAACTACGAAAAGATTTTTGAAAAATACAACTGGCCTCACAAACCCGTACGGATCTTCACTTACGTCATCGGTCGTGAGATCATCGACACGGCTGCTACCAACTGGATGGCTTGCGCAAACAAAGGTAATCCTATATTTAAACTTGCATATAATGAGTTATATTTGGCTCACATAAAAGTCTTTTTTTAGGATACTTTGCTCGGGTGACCTCATTAGCTGAAGTTCGTGAGCAGGTGCTGAAATATATCCCGGTCCTATCACGACCCATGGTCATGTACCAAAAGGAGCACCCCATCATTTGGACACCAGCTTACGTGGACGTTGCTGTAAGTCTCTTACATCACCATAGTAACTAGGCGAATTAATCCTTTTTTTAATGATAATGAGGATGAAAGAGTCACTAGGATAATGATACTGTTTGAGTATATAATGACCCTGCACGTATATGAAGATATTTTTTTCAATAGATAATAATATGATTGTTTACATTACTAACGGCTCCTTGATATGAGATTACACGCATGAATCGATCCTTTTCCTGTGCTTTTCCTTTTTTCCGATTGATGAAACCCCAAAGGAACCCAAACTGAGTGACTGGCTGTGGGAGATCAAAGAGCGTCGGAGGCAGAAGGATCGATCCCTCAACTACAGGGCGCTCCTCCGGCTCACAACAGAAAAGAACAATATGGGGCCTAATGAACCGGATCCCAGTTTGAACGGGACGGATCATGCTGCTGTTCGTCCCGTTGTCAACGTTACAGTGGAGCAGTTCCTCGCCTACGGTCACTACTTAACCGAAGAGAGAATGGCCGCCCAACGGGCTAAACAGGATCGGGAAGAGGCGGCTGCTAATCAGCAAAACAATAATAACAACAACAATCAAGCTGGCGGACAAAACAATCGACTAAGCGTTAGTTGATCAAATACAATTATTTAAGTGTTGACGATATTGCATGTTTGCTTGTTTGTGAAAACCATTTATGCATGTTTGCATGTGATTGTCCAGACGTCATCGTCCACTTCTCTTCGACCAGACGGCCCTAAAGCCGAAGCTTTAATCAGTCCAGCTGTTCTTAAAGCTTGGCTCCGACGAATTGAGGTTGTTATTATTCTTCTTCTTCTCGACTATATCGTATATCTATATGTTTATTGTTGACGACACTCTTTATTCTTCCTCTTTATAGACCACTTATCTGGGCATGTCATAATAACAATGCCATTACACGGGATCATTGCTAATCATGATTGGTTATATTTATATTGCAGAGTCGTACGAAGCCAAAATTCCACATGGTGATCACCGTGGCGACGCCCGTTTTCGACAAGAACAATTTCTCGGTAATAACCCCTTTTATCATAAACAAATACTTTTATTTTCATTTAAAAACTAATAGCTAATATATAATAATAATGTGGGAGGAAAAGGTGTTTATAACATGTATAAAACATGACCCTTCTTGTATAGAATATCATTGAGAAAATCCTGATCAACGACGCTCGCTGGGTTGATGAAACTCGAACGGTAAATTTGCAGTGCGTAGATCACAGTTGACATCAGCAGGGTATTGAGTAGATGAGAATTAACTGGTGGATTTCTCAGTAGAATTTGATGACACAAATTTAGTTAGAAACTATATATCTAGTCAGTGTCCTCTTTTAGATTAGGTCTCTATACTATATACATTAATGACGTCTTTTACATATACAAAAGGGTTATTATACATTCAGCGATGCATGATTAGTTCGCTAGACCTTTTCCCTTATTTGTAGCCGGAACTTGGTATTGATTAGATAATCCTTCGGAGGACAAAGGCCTATTATATTGTGAAGGAACTCCTTTTTTCTATATTCATATAAAAAAATAGAGTGTATTATATATACAGTAGATGTAATAACACAGGATGATGGTGATGCGTGTCTTTAGGACAAGAAAATAGAGCAGAACTATCAGAGATCGATAATAGAACTGAATGGTCTAAAACTAGATTAGATGGTATATATCTATTATCATTATTGTCCCTGTTGAACAGGCGCATTCATCTTGCACGATACACTCAAATATTAGGTAGAGAGTAGACGTATTCTTCTTTGTGTTGCTACCCTTTTGGTTGGTCTCCCTTCATTCCTATTTTGCCGATGGAACCTTTTAGAATAATTTTTGTTGCTCAGGTGAGGACGGCTAATCTCTTAGGTGTGGCCGGTACGGACATAACAATTGCCGAGCTCAAAAAACGCACTCCCGCATACAAGGTACAAATTGCATACTATTTTTATTCATCAATTTCTCAAAATATACAAATTTGTAACCACATAGCTGGGCATTAACGGCTACGCTTTCCTCGTCAACAACAACGGATTCGTGCTCCATCACCCCGATTTTAGACCATTAGTAATAATAATACCTAATAGTTATATTATTTATTTAAAATCTAAATGGAGTTTATTTATCATTGAAGGATGTGGACGAGATTCTGAAACCCAATTACAATACGGTCGATTTGTCCGAAGTTGAATTGGCCGATTCAGAGACTGGTCCCCGTGACAACGACACGACTCTCATGACGGTATTGTATTCAAACGCTCTAAAGGTCATTCCTGATATTGATTTTTGTTTCTATAAAGATGCGACGCGAGATGATCGAGAAGCGCGAGGGTGAGACGTCGATGAGAGTCAGGATTCACTACGACGGCATGGTAATGACAAATCCAAATTTTCAAAACAATTTCATTAGTTCATTTAATATCCTTCATTTAAACAGAGAAGGGCAAGCGTCCGTCGGCAGCGCTACTATTACCGTGGGCTGAAAGGTACTCCTTTGAGCCTTGGTTTGGCGCTGCCTGAAGGATACGGCCATTTTCGCGTTGTAGCGGAGTCCGAAGTGAAACGGCTCATGACTGCCAACATTAATGGTACTTATTTTTCAAAACAGATGGAAGAATGAATACTCAGAATACATATTTTTTTCTCAGTGTCTTCTTTCTTCTCCGGAAAGAATTGGAAAGTTCATCCCGATTGGTAAGTTTAACTATATTTAGTTGAGCCATGTATAATCTAAAGGTTTATCTTGTATATTCAATACAGGATCTATTGTCGATACAACTACGATACGGTCAAATCCTTCGAGACGCCAGAAGCGGAAGTGCTGCACTTTGTCGACCGGACGCAGAGAGAGCGCTGGCGCTGGAATTCCAAGCATCCGCGTCCTTCCCACGACAGCGCTCGAAGTATTTAATATCTTCTTTTCTTTATTAAAAGCTTTTTTATTAGTTTACTAATTTATTGTTTGAAATAAAGATCATAAACCGGAAGACAACTACTACTGTAAGCTACCATTTCAAATGAGTTACCATCAAGAACATGAAAATAATTTTCATTTTTGTATTGATAGGCGACAAACATCTAATGCAATCACTCATTTTCGACGCTCAGGCTACCGAAGTGTTTGACAAAAATATCACGCTAAGCATCGACCGTCAAGACCCGTAAGTTTGATCCTAAATAAATCTATAAGAGAGCACAGCATGTGAAAAAAATAAAATCAATCGGCACTAAATCATCACTAACCACTTTTCTGCCCTTTATTTTTCTTATTTTGGTCACTCGCACCGATTGGATTTCTTTCTATTTTTCTTTATAATTATTATTCACATTGCACAATTTTAATAACACCAGTGGTTTGGGCATGCTTATGGCACTACTGGCGAGGTAAAGTATCACAAAAGGTTTCACACTTTAATCGCGAAACTTGCGTAAGCTAGTATATAGCCTCATCTGGTACTAATTAAACCTTATCGATCCTAGATGGGCCCCATTCTCCAGCGCTATATAAACTAATTAGCTCTTTTACCTCTTTTAACATGCTTCTCGATTAATCAATTATTAACAAATGCTGCTTATTGGAAGGATCACTAATTATATTTAGCTTTATTGTAACTTAAGCAGACTGGAATCTGTGTAGTGCATATAATATCCATGCATTTGGTTCCCAAGTGTTGACATCGCGAAACTTATTTGCTCTTTCTCTTGTCTCTTTTTCAATTGTTTTAGACATGCCATGTTCAAATTGTTTGGCATCTCAGTTGCATTCGTGTCGACTCGAAGTGGACTTCTTCGCTGGCAGGATATCAACACGATCGACGAAAAGTATGCTGACCTATCCATATCTATTTGCATGATTTGCCATATATGTAAATATAATTCACAAGTTTGCATGCCCGTGTTCGTCGAACTTATCCTACATTGGTGAGGGAGAAGAGAGCTCGCCGATCCGGTTTCAATCGGAAACGTTTCCAATACGCCGAACTGAAACGTAATAAGACTATTCGATTTCAAGTGCCAGTTTTCAAAGACGATGACACTGAAGGCACTGTTAGGTATATAATAAGCAAGAGCTAAAAGATCCCTTTGAAATCGTAATCCCCAGGCTTGGTATATAGTTAGTGCTGCAGGATGTATTCGAAGCTCTTTGTAGGCTGGATGAGCAATGATACACGCAGCATCTCTAATGTTATATGCGTATGAATTTCACGCCCTGTAGGCATTTTAGTGAGAGCAACATCAACGCCTTCGACCAGACCTGGTATAAGAGAGCCGTCGATCAATACGAAGTGGAACCGGAGAGCTTCGTCTACTCGGTTCCTTTCGGTCTCGCTGCTACAGGTCTGCTTCTTACATAGCCTACTTTCTTATTAACAACTGCTTTCTCCATTGTAAACTTTGTCATTATTATGTAGCTGGACTAAATACTGAAAGTTTGGTGACGGCTTCTCATGCCATATTTGTTGAGAAGGACGGGAATCGAGCCCCAGCTGCTGTAGTCGGCTTGCAGTACAAGAACAGCGCTTTCCGTGAAACTTTTTTCAACGTCACTTCGGGAGTATGTATCTATTTATACATTTAATATTTATGAAGATAATTATATAATTTATTGTTTTTATAGTGTACGGGAGGAGTTCAATGTAAAAGAACATGCAATTCTGGAGATCTGTCCTGCTACGTCCTGGATAATAACGGCTACGTGGTCATTTCCAAAGAGAAAAAAGATACGAGTCGCTTCTTTGGAGAGATTGATTGGCTCGTCATGGACTCACTCATTCACTACGGAGTTTACAAAAAGTAAGCTTCTTGAACTTTCAATGTTCAATCTTTTATTTAATTATGTATTTTAATTAGGATTCGAGTGTACGATTATCAGGCCGTTTGCAAGGATGTATCTGGTCAAAGGAGTGCTGCCAATTTCTTGTTAACGGTATTACCGCTTTTTTAAACCAATTATTTCAGTTTTATAGAAAAACTTAATTTGGGTTTTCAAATGCAGCCGTGGAGATATCTTAAATGGATTGTGAATTGGATGCTTGGTCGTGCTTCTTGGGTTCTCTTACAGACCCAGTTGGCCCACTGGATCAATCCGGATTGGGCTTGGTCCATGGAACAGGAGCAAGCCGTTTACGACGATTATGATGAAGAGAACAATAAAAGCTCTGCGCCTGGTACTTTAAAATAACTGTTTCATAGTTTGATAAATATGTGTTTACTAATCAAATTCTAACAGCTCCTCCAGCTTCTGGCGAGACGATGGATGTCAATATCAACCTTCCGGAAGAGACTCCTTCAATGGACAGCGCCTATGCGAACAAAACAAGGCCTCAACCTTGCGATACTCAGACAGACCTCTACGCCCTGCAGCCTGAGAAGCTTTTCAAAGGTGGGAAACCTGATTCGGTTAAAGGTAAACACAACTGCAACGCCAACATCCTTGGAAGCCGGCCTTGTGAAAGGTATATTTTTTAAAAATCATCCAACAAATTGTGAAGACCATAAGTTAATTATAAAAAATTCACAGGCACTACAGCACTCACAAGATCCCGCATTCCAATCTGCTTCTGCTCGTTATCGACACGGCCTGCAAGTGCGAAACACAGAAGCGGAAGATCGAAACGGAGAGGGTGAAGGTGAACGAAAGCTTGTGCGAGCGCCCTCAAGAAAACCTCTTCCGTCTCAGACCTGCCGTTTGTCTTAGCTACCATCCAGAGGTGAGTTTGAATTGAGGATCATCTAATAAATTGATGAAACTCAAATTTTCACTGTTTAATTAATAGGAGGATGAGATTAAACAGTGCGGAAGAGGAAGCACAGCCTCTCCATCCGCCCTTGCTCTGACTGCCGCAATCGCCCTCATCTGTTATTCAATTTTATCAAAAACCGTCTAATTTTTTACGTCATTTAAAGAAAATTAGCTCTCGTCTCTGAGCTGTTACTGCTAAATCGTTTTTTGAAATGCTATTTTATCTCTCAAGAGCTCCATACGGTTTTTTTTTTGTCTTTTGATTCAATGTATAAATCAATGATGATGCCCTTGTGACAAGACGCCTACTTCATACATATCACTTTTCTGATTGTGGTGCGTGGTATTATTAAAGATATTCTTCTTTTTCCGCTCTGTTTTTATCGAGAATATGCTTATCTGTTTTCTGAGTTTAAGTTGATGAGCTTCTTTCTTTCTTTTTTTCAAATTCTTTCATGTTATTTATACAGTAAATATGTAACATGAGTTTTTTTTCGAACTTTTTTCTTGAATAATTGAAAGAGCGATGTATCTACTTGTTTGATATTATTGAGGGTTATTGTTTCTATCCCGTTGTTTTCTAATTGAATGACGAATTGAACGTGTGTGTCTGTTTTGAATGTCCCAAACAAAATTTTCTAAATTTTCTGATATCAATCCCTTTCTGTTTTTGCTTTGTCGTAACGACACGAAACTCCTCTATTCCTTTTATGATACCACCCATTTTTACCCTTTTAGCTGTGTAATTTAACCTTTATTGACTGGTGAACGATCGAACCATCTATCATCAATTCGTTTTTTTTTAATTACTCCCATCCTCCTCGAGTATAAATGGTCATCACTGGTCCAATTACATAATAGAGCATTCTAATAAAATAAAACAGAAAGTCTCGTTCATTAATAACGATTTTCCAACATTTATTGCTTATCCATTAGACACATAAGGTGAAAGTTGGGTATAAGGCTCTTAAAATCTCTAAATTATGCGAGAGAAAAAATAAAATAGAGAGACGATATCTGTTTAAAATATGATTAATAAGCTTGTCATGAGAGAAGCAAAGTATTCGCAATATAACACGACGTGTTGCGCAAAATGTGTCATTAGCTATCAGTTTTGTTCAATTTGGCCTTTAGCACTCGGATTTTGGACCGTATCTCATCCCAGTCTAAATAAGCCCCTTGAACCAGGCGCTCCCCGCCCACTTTGGTATTAAATCCCGTTCGTCCGTGAAGGACTCGCAAGTTGTTGAACGTGACCATTTGTCCTACAATATATAATATTTATTTTGATATTAAAAACTATGAATCATCTTAATTATTACTCACCTGGCTGTAATTTAAACTGGACTAGATTTTGTGGAGCCAAAGCAAGGTTGTAGAATTTTTTTAGAGCAATGTACCAGCTCTCTACATGATCGATAGGAACGGCCATATGCGAATCCCTTTGAGGTTGACTAAAGTTGATGCGCTTGAAATTTCCAGATTTCGTCTCACTGTTTAAAAAAATGAGTGAATTATTCATGTATCAAATTATGTTTAACTAATAGTATTACCAAATAACAGGAGCGTTGTTTACTTTATGAAACTGATTGCCATTCTCTTGTCCAATGTCCAGCCAAGAGACTTCAGTATCCGCCAGGATTTTGAACGCCTCAGGATCGCTTTTGCGGAGCTCCTCCGCTACATGAAAGCCATCTGCCACTATACTATCACCTCCATCACCAGTGTATTGGATGTAACAGTGCAACAAGTTGACCTTTAATTTTAAACTAAATAAGGATTTTTTACGAATGTATATATATAAAATTAAATTACTCCTGGTTTGTAATCGTAGTAAGGAAGATCCGTGTGGAGTTGTAGATAACCGCTTGTATACGCAACATTGGCAGCATCTGCTTTCGCTTGAACGGAAAATTCCTCACTGTAAAAATTGAATTCAAATTCAATAACTATAAATTAATAAAATATGATAATACATCTACGAATTACCCATAATGCGTTTTTCTGATAAATCCGACCCGATTGGCCAGTACGCCGACTTGACCTAATTTCTCTGGTACTTGACCGAGCAAGCAGATTCCCAGGACTTCAAGGTGTAAAAGCCATTGAAGCAATGAATCATCATCCTTCATGACATCGTTGAAATCGAGAATCGGAACTTCCTGGAAATGATCCGCTCCCCAAGTGCGGTACGGCGGTTGATTAGCGTTGATCCACGATTTTTGATCCTCCTTTTCGAAGCTGCGCTGCCATAGCCATTTCAAATCGAAAATACTTTTATGTTTATCCTCCCAGATGACGGTAATATGCTGGTTTGAATGATCCTATATTTCAAATTATGGTAAAATAAGTTTTTTTTTTTTTTAATATTAAAAATAAATAATATAATACTCACAACAGCTCTTAGCTTATGCTCAATATTAAAATCAGCAAGATTTATAGTTCTAGATTGAGAAGAAGAGTCAAAGCACAAAGGGCATTGACAGTTGTCCCTAAGCCATACCAGTGGGTACTGATTATCTTGGGTCTTGCCTTCCCAGCGAATTGAAAGACGATTGGAGTTAGGGTCCAGTTTTACATGGCTAACAGAAATTGTGTTGGGCTGTACGGTTGATGGTGCATGATAGTGCAACAGCCTTTTTTGAAAATTTATGTTTGGCCAGTTTCTTGTTCTTGCAATGACAGAGCAAGCCTGGCGAAAAATGAAATGAGCAGCCATGGACTAGATAGCTGAAATAGTTTGGGAAACTTAGTCAATAATTTTAAACAATAAAAAAAAAGTAAATGAGCAAGTACGCTTTAGAGAAGACGGACGATAGTGCAACTGTGTTCAAGTTTCAAACGAAACAGAATCTTTTCCCTCTTAGCCACATGCTAAAATTCCTTTACGTTGGTGCAGTCACGTTGGTCAATGTACCATATAAAAACACGCGCAAGACAGTACGAGAGAACCTTTGGACATGGACTTTGATGTGGGCGTTGTAATTAAGGGCAAATATTCGGCAATAGATAAGTGGTTTAATACGTTTTGAATCAATGGCTTAAGTTTAATTTACAAGTTAAAAGTCAAAACTGTTAACAAATGTAGCACAAATCTGGAAAAAATCATTTGTTTACAAAATTTATAGCAGACGAAGCATGATCCACCCAATCATGATGCGTACGTGAGCTGAGCGGGAAACATAAAATGGTTTGCCGATTTGTCAAAAATGGGGCGATGACTTGGCGCTTCCAATTTATCAGTGTTTCGGAAATAAGCATTCCTGAAAGCTTATACCTAATGTTTTATAAATGAGCTTTTTGTTATTCCGTTCCAAAGGTCAATAAATAATCCCGAGCCGAGATCAATGTAACTAAAATGTAATGATTCGTGAACAAATAGAAAGTAAACAAGTAAGGGCTGTAATAATGGTCAGATCAGCAATTATTATTTTGTTAGATCCTTTGCATGTAATGTCTCGATATTACAACTGCGTATTGACGTACCGTCTATTGAAGGTTTTCTTTTCGTTGTTTGGTCGATAGTCATCAACACAAAATGGTATAATAAAATAATTGTGTAGTAAAATCGACCGCTGTAATAGGTTTCTGTACATATAATATAGTAAAACCATATCGAATTCGTATTAAGAAAGATCTTCTTCAAAATCGCAAGTTGAGAAAATGAAAATAGAGAATAAGATCGATAATTTGGTAATTGCTTCATCAAATGTTTAAATGAGACTTTTTCCGCATCTAGAATCCTTCAATCTGTTTCTTGGGCGTGCACTTGCTTTATATTTTGAATCTTAATTATTGAGCATAAAAAATCTTATAAAAGTTCTAATACATAATGATGCCGATAAAAGGAGAAACTTTCTGATTGCTTGTGCCAGCACCAGCTGTTTGTTTTGTTTGTTTTTTTACTTCAGGGACATTTATTTTTAGCACATAATTATTCAAAAGTTTTAACTAGGTCGCAATTGCGATCGCTTCAAATGAAAATTCAGAGAAAATTGTTACTATGGGATTGAAATTTAATCCCTAAATGGATCAAGTTTAAAACATTAGCTACAAACCTAAACAATCAATCAATTATTTAATTAGGCCGAATTTATTTGGTCAGTAATTGGCATTTAAAGATTTTTTTTTTTTATCTAGCAGGCTTCCCTTAAATAAGTTATTTTCGTTGAGGTTTCTTTTAGACCTTTTTTTAAATTTGCCAAATAGATGATAACTGAACGATTAATGCCTAATAATACGAATAGAGTTGGGAATTTATGGTACTGCTAGATGATGAAAGTTGTAGCATTGTAGTCAAGTGATTTTCTTACAGGGTCGTAACACTTTAATGACGCAAGAATAAAATAATTGCAAGCACCGTCAATTGATAATGTAAGTGTAACAAAATTCTTAAAATAATTAGCAATAAAATAGCAAGTTTAACATTCAAACATGTAATAAAAAGTGTAAAATAAGTGCTCGTTAAGTTGAGGGAAGACTGCTAAGTTAGCTTTGGTAAGGCATATTAAGTAAGTAAAGTGAAGGCACAGCGTAGCTGAGTAGTGCGGTGATTCTGGACAAAAATTCGTTTTGATACAAAAACGCATTTCAACCTTTAATGGTTCGGCACAGTTTCAGGATTCAGGAGCTGTTATCTTTAAAAAATTTCAAATGAAGAAAAATAAGTTATTGAAGATTATCTAGGATGAATTAAAATTCTTGAAGAAAGGTAATGACATACTTGATTAAGAGTAACTTCTTGTATCTGGTCCTGATCACTGAGCTGGACCATTAGATCTGTTAGTCGATGTGCTTTTCTCATCTCGTTCTGTTCGATGATGGTGCATAGGTGTTCAGTTAACAAGTCTTTGCGCTCCCTCTTGGTGAAAAGCAGCTGCTTTGCTTCGATGAATTCCCGCTCCGCTTTAGAGTAACGTTTCCTACAGGCGCAGTTTAAAAATAATAAATAAAGTTAAAAATTATATCTAATTAAAAAAATAATACTCTGCTTCAGGCGAGTTCGGCACTGGCGATTTCTATATGGCTGCGCAAAATCCCGACATCGTTACTGAGACTCGCATCCAGTTTTGAGAGTTCCTCTTGAATCTGTTGAATCTTTTGTGCTTCGGCTTCCGTTTTCATTTTCCTACATTTCTATTGATAAGTTTCCACTTAATATAATTTAAAATCAAAATGCTATACCTCATGGCAAGTGCTTTGGCTAGCATTTGCTTCTTCAGACGGTTCTGCTCCTCAAAAAGTTTTTGCCTTTTCTCGAAACACATCTAGGTTAATGGGCTCCTTCTTTTCAAGGCCATTGGTGAGATCCACAGGAGATGAGATTTCAATTGAATTATTTCCAAGAGGATTCTTCATTCATTTTCCCATTGATTTGAGGAGTAGTCTCCATAATTTCATATGAGGTAGAATCTTCTTTTATCTTCAGCTTGACATGTACAGGAGATTCAGGACCCTATTTTGTGGAAAATGAGGCTAGTTCATTTTATAAAATACATGTTTAAATCACAGTATTTTTTACTTGTCTTGTAAGTTGGGGTGACAAGAGGGCTTCGGGAGGAACACCATTCAATTCTTGCTGCTGTGCCTTGTCAGGGACATCAACTGGGCTATGAAGATATTCCAGTTGCTTTTCATCTGCTTTGGTCGAACCAGAACTTCCGGTTTCTTGTTATTTGCGATTCCGTTGCGAGCTTCCAACTTCTTGGCGATGTCTCCATTTATCCTATTACCTGCTTTCCCCCAAGAAAATATTTGAATTTTTAGTAGGATCGTAAAATATGTGAGTAGATTGTAGAGAAACGTATACCATTTCCAGTGGCCAATTTAATTTTGGCCTGATCTTCTTCCGAAAAGCCGGACCACGTCGCGACCGACGATGACATTTGCAACAAGTTAACTTTCCTTGTTTACTCCAATGACGTGGGCTGTTCATCTTGAAAATGCCATCTAGCGGTCAGATAATCAACCCGCATATGGAGCGAGAGCGCATAGAGCGAAAGAAAAACAAGAAATAAAAGCATTGTCCATCCGCGATAAAATCTAAATGGAGGAAGCAGGAAAAAGAGGAACCGTATTGTCCTGTTTTATTTATATTTTTTATTACTCAATAGCAAACAAAAGAATAACGATCCTACCAAGAAATGGTATAAAGAAAAAAATATATATACCACAACTAGTGCACGCAATATAAAGAAAAGACCGAAGCAACTGCTACTGCTAGGCGTCCTGATAGATTAACTATCACGGCACGTAGTCGGGCTATATACTCCACCACCATCCGCTTTTTGGTTCGGAACGGCGTAAAGCGTTCCATTTCCTTTATGGGAAATGGGCAGGCGCGACACCCGGTCTTCGGGAAAGAGCGTCATTACGTTGACCGCCTCTCCTCAAAGAGGCAAAGAGCAACAGAGAAGCGTCGTCATCAGCATTACCAAAATGCCAATAAAAAAAGAGAAAGTGCTACGCATCCCTCGACCGGATGGATGCAAGATAGTGCCGATGCGCATGGGAAAATCGAGTAATACGTAGTTACTGAGTTGCTGCTGCTGCTGAAGAGCAACTTTTTAGTGAGGCTTCTCTGTATCGTATACTCTCCGTCCGAACTCTGCGAACCGGAGGCATCCGTCTCTTCTGCTGCGCTCTAGAGATCCTTATTTACCCATACGGTAATCTAAAGTAATTAGGAAACTTTATCTACGTGCTCCGGGCATCCAGGCAAATCAGCCAACTTTGTAGACGAAGGACAGCAAGGGATGAGAATAAGAGACAACTTCACCATTCCGCACAAGTCGACTACAATAAGTTTTGTTGATTATGAGACAGTCATATGTTATCATGTTCACATACCATTATTGTAACAGAAGCAGAGATGATCAAATATACTTAAGGAATCTACCATCCGAGACTTTGATGATGTCATTATTCCCATACAGGATGCATTAATAAACAAGCCGTTGTTGTTCCTCACGGGTCACGAAATAGACTTATAGGATACTAGAAGTGATGATGGATGACGCAGCTTTGTTTCCATCCTCTTCAAAAGATACATCTGACGAGGAAGGAAGACTCTTGAAGAAACTTCCTCTTTTTTTATATTTTTATTGTTCCCTCTCGCCTCATTATGGATGGACGACTCAGCTTGAGCGTATCTCTAGGATTCCATCACGATGGAAGAAACATGCTCCCCTACGCCCAACTGAACATTGACAGCGAAGAATCCCAAAGAAATGGTTGGAATAACTCGGAAGCTCAGACTCGCCATGTCTTTAAATATATTCTTTTCTTTCTCATATGATTTGTTTATGAGGGTCATATAAGAAAACGACGGCGGGAGAACCTTTTAGACCTATTGTCAAACCATATGAACGAAGGCATAAAGTTGGAAACGTTTCAATATATTTTCTCCAATCTACTTCAACTGCTTTATTTTCATACATAAAAATTACGATTGTATTCCAATAAATGTGTGGGTCATCTTTTAGACCCAAGCACTTATCAGGATTGCGTCAGCTAATGAACGTAGCGAAGGCGCCTTTTGTTCAACCTATTAGAAGCAAAACAGTATTAGAGGGAGTGTGGAGCCCTCACATTAATGGGCTTGTAATTGGAAGTCGTTTGTTTTTTTAAAAGGTCACGATTATCGATGAAGAGAGCAATTAGTATAGCATATCTTTATACGGTTATTATATCAATACAAATCGATGTATCAAGAGACGGAATTTCTTTTGTGAGCGCATGTTACAGCGGCATCACATTATTATTCAGACCTTCAACTTGTGAATGATGTGATAGAGACAGCATATTGATCGAAATAAGTAGATAGGCAGGAAAAAAGGAAACATTGAAAGTTTGTACAGCTGTAAAACCATTTAGTATATATAAATATTGAAACAAGTTGATGATGATAGAAAAAAAAAAACTTTCGGTGCGATACTGACTTCCAAGTAGAGTTCACAAGTGTGTGAAGCGACCAAAACTTGGGGGTGATTCTTTTGGAATCGATATATTCCAGGATTCATTTTGTTCCCAGTTTAGAAGACGTCTGTTTCTTTATTTTTTCAAAGAGAAGCTCTTGATTGCATTGAAAATGATGAGCCTATTGAGGAACTATGACAAGTCTACGCTTCAATGACGATCCTTTTCACTTTCTTTTCAGAAGAGGATTACTTCTGGACGAAAAAAAGTCTTAAGAAGCGCAACGAGCTCTGAATTAATATGAAGAGACCCTGAACCGTAAAATATGGCGTATTAGATCACTTCTCTCTCGCGAAAATATACTGCCAGTGCTGCAGCGTGCACAAAAAGGGGATTAAATTTCACCAACAGCTGGGCTATCATAAATCATTATTATGTATCCGTTTAATCTCATTTCATCAGTCCAGTCCAATAAAGTGGGAGATCTCCTTCGAAAGCGGCACTTTTTTTTCAAACTTGTTTATACCTAACGAACTCTCTATTATCATAATATATCAAAAGGAAACATTACATAAACTATTTTTGGCAACATGTAACGCCATGATTTCATTTGGATTTCTTTACTTTGTAAAATAGTTTCCCTTTGATATTTATATTGAAAGATGCTGGGAGCAAGCATCAGAGAAGCAATCGGAAGAATAGTTTTATTTTTCTCTCTCTCTCTCTCTCCGTTGGCGCGCGCGGGAGCGTATAGCCTCTTCTGTATAAGAGACTACTACTACGACGACGACGAAGAGAAATGAAATTTCCTTTTCCCCCTCTTGCTGCGTGCACAAATCTCAGCAGGATCGATCGATTATTAATTCCACTTGCATGGAGGATGAGCACGATGGCCGTTCCTTCCTATTTCCATCTATTAAATTTGCCCTTTTTTTGTTCGGAAGAAACTGGCAGGCGCGTTTCTTTCTTAACATCCTCAATGTCCGGAGCGTTCAAGGATCGAGGACGTAAAGCACACAAAGAGGCGTTCTGTCTTGAACTCGTTCCCCTCGCCACGACAGTTTTATTTGCCGAGCAGAGCCTCCTTTCTCACGTCACATCCTGGGAACTTCAATTGAAAAAAAGAAGAGAGAAGCGTTCTTTGTGAGCTTTACAGAAGCGCCTTTCAAAGTTGTAAAATAATAGAGGTCACATTTCATCTCAGACCACCCTATATGTTGCATAAAGAAGGACAGCGCGTGAAAGAGGAGCCTTCTTCTTCTTTTTTCTTATAAACATATGACCGGGGTAGCTGGATGAGAGCAGCGTTGCCACGAACGACCAACCAGAAATGTTCCATCATATAACGTCTTGGGGGACAGGAGGCTCTCTTATTATAGACATAAATCTCTGACTGATTGGGGGCTCCACTCGTGCTGGATGATATATATCATAGATGACTTTCTCTATAACATATGTCTTGTAATAATAGCTCGAATAATATATAGAAGAAAGGGACGAGCAACAGGATCGGAGATGACTTGAGAGTAATAAGGTCCGTTCATAATGATGACATACTACAATTAGCAATCTGTTGCAGATGATGCCATCACATTGATTATCTGTTGTTGTCCATTTTGTTTTATATGGACAGAAGAACCAGTTCACGACCATATCTAATCTATTTTTTGGGGGTTCCCTCAGTCAAGGCCGTCATCCCCAGGAGTAGCGCGTAGATCAAATGAAAAGTTACGCATCGATGGGTTTTCGTCCTTGTGCGAGCTAGACGAGATGGTGCCAATTCAGCCAGCCTTCCTCCAACTAGCACACACAATGATAGGAGCGGGCGGGAGAAGGAGGAGGAGGAAAATGATCAGGATTCGATCACGTTCTGCCCACATCACGCTATACGTATATATACGGCTGTCTCTGGGTGCAAGAAGAAGAAGAAGCTAGAAGAAAAATAAAATCGATAGCAAGATCCACGAGACTCCGCACAGCTAGGCTGCATCAGGACGGACCGTAGTAGCGGGCTAATCACTGGAGGCCAGAGAGAGCGATGAGCTCATTCGAATCATCCAAACGTAACCTACATGGGTCATTTAATATAAAGATCCACTCTTAGTGGCACACGGTTAAATGGACACAAGTGAGCTAAATCTCATCAACTTTCAGGTTATTTTATAATCAACGCAAAAGAGTTTGCAATTCTGTGAACTTCGCGAGCGCGCTGGGACGTATTGTCGAGTGGCACGCAACAACTTCCTTCATGTTGGACCTGACGACTATAGCTGCGTTTACATCCAATTTAGGTAGAAGCTACGGCACTAGTTGGATTCCGAAAATGAAATTGCGTATGCAAGAAGGATTCTGATCACGGAAGCGAGAACTGTCAGGTGATGAAGAGTGCGACTCGAGCAAATATGGTAGGAATTCAATGCTGGGGTCTTTCTCTCTAGGTATTACAAGTAGCATCTACTGTTATATTAATAGTAATAGTATTAGCACCGATGATGCTCAACTACAGCAAAGCTGAATCTCCCCTCCAACTAGTTCCACTAAAAGGTTTCGCTTGCAGCACGACACAAAAGTTTCTAGTAGTAACATAACTTGCATGTAATAGTAACGCACGCAGTCCACTTTGTTGTCAAAACGATACTGTTGACGACCAGTTGGAAAGACTCCTGGATCAATTCATCAGCGGGTAGCGTGTGCTCACGAGCTTATAACCATAATGAGGCAAGGAAGACGCGAGATCTCATTAATTTCGTAGGGTGTGCCATGTTACGCATGGGACCGCCCGGCTAAAACACTAAGACATTGATCCTTGTTGAGGATCCACGAGTAGAAAACAATATAGAAGGATATATCCCACATTAAATGTCAAGGATAGGCTTCGGGGGGTCAAAGCCCGAACTTTGGCCGATGCAAAGAGACATAGGAGGTCTGTAATCATCAAGGATTGGACTACAATAGTCTTCCGGTGCACGTAGATGGTTAGCTAGGCCCCTATGTGCGAACTTGAGGAGCTCTTGATAATGCCATCATCAGATGAGATGAAACCCGGCACTCGGTCTCTCCTCCCCGCTCATTCGTTAGCCAGAGCAAGTCCTGCTATTAATCTCTCCTCTTTCAAGTCAGAAATAGGGTTAGGCGCAAGAATAAATCGTCTTTGTACTTAAAAAACGGGATTCCAATTAGGAGTAAAGTGACGCAAATAGAGGAGGATGATACATGTCCGTTCAAGACAACGTAAGAACTGAGCGGAAGAGAATAATAAAGCCTTTGATATGACGGAGGAGGCAGGTTTTAGGGATGCGGAATAGTCGTTGGAGGCTGAGCCCAGGGACATCTCCTTTGATGGCGAAGAGAGAGAGAGATAGAAAAGAGAGAAGGATGAAAGGACGGATAAGACAGACAGAGAGCTCTCTTTGTCATCATCAGTAAAACGAATCCGGTGGAACGATGTAACTATCTCGCTAGCTGGGTGACGAGAAAGATGACTGGAACTGAGTGACCGTCAGCCGAGGGAATAGTCGGAGCGCGCGGATTCAATGAACCTGGATGATAGAGTATACACACAACTAGACCCGATGGGTATTGATTTTTCTTTCTGTCGTCAGGCTATCTGGCCCGTCAGCCCAAGGCCTTGCTCTATATTGGCAATCACGTTCACAGCAGCACAAACTAATATAAAGGGGCACATATATATATTATATAGGGAGAAAGATGGACATGAAGCTTCATATCGTACCCACTCATCAAGTAGGTCGACGTACAAAATAGGAAGAAAAAGAAAAATATACGAGATGGGAGCTATGGTTATGGCCGAAGCATTCCCGGAGGATCTGGTATGTTGAGCTCAGTTCGCAGCTCAAGGATCTGCTGCTCCCAGCGACGTTCGAAGAAGACGTTCATTAAAAGCCGGGCTGTTGTCCCAGTCCGGATGGCCCAGGGTAGGTACTCGGAGAGATAAGTGGACCGGTTCCTGTAAAATAGAGAACCACGGTGTATAATCATAATTGGCCAAGGGACTTGATTATCGTAGAAGAGCTCCGAGAGAATTGAAAATGGAAAGAGGAGAGAGAGAGAGAGAGCTGGCTCCTACCGCTGCGATCTAATCGAATCGCCCGGTGAAATAAAGTAAAAGGGTCTGGCCGGTCTCCCACTTGTCGGGACTCGTTTGGACGTTTTCCAGGCTAGATCGCAGCAGGCTGTCAAGTATAGAGTCTGGTAACTCGATCCCCATAGACTGATGTTGCTTCACAATTTCTTTTTTTTTTGTTTTTACATCAACTACGCATTACTTACTTTGGTTTCAAACGAATCGGTCCGAAAATGGCTCCACCGATGCACATGGGAAGACCAGTCTGTAATCCTTCCACCCACTTAACAGCAACTTCCCCTGCCGTAGCAACAATAAAGAGCAATTACATTCTATCCGCCAGAGCAATAGATCGACTCTTAGTAATTAGCATCACACTTGAAATGTACAATTATAATAGGAGACGAAGGAAGAGAGAGAGTCTAATTGGGTCTTATTTCGAAATACATGCTCGACGAATGAGCAACTTGTGCTCTACAAAGAGCATGTTTCGCATAACTAATAAGCCAAGGATCTACAAGAATATAAGCAGTAAGCTACAATGCATAAGCAGCGAATTTGACAGTATAATCATAGTGGAAGCTTGGAATAAAGTAACATGAAACTTAAGCAATATTTTATAGCGACCTAAAATAGTTAACGTATATAAAAAAAGGAAAACAAAAGTCATGTATACGCACCTAACATGTTGGTAGGCATGCCCAGTAGGGTGTGGACTACATCATGCGACTCCCGATAGCGCCGCATGACATATGCCAAGTCCGGGTCGTCTACGAAGCGGACTGGAAGCCTGGTATCCGGGCTGACATTCTGCATCCACACATGAATGATTTCGTGACAGTTGGCACTAAAGATTTCATGATACAGTCTAGTCAACTATATAGCTCAAATCCTTAAGTACTTACATGAACCAAGAAGAAATTTGAGTATTCCTTCCCTGTTTGATTTATTATAGACTAAGGAAAAAAAAAGGTCACAACAATATGTCAATAAAGGATAGGAGAAAAAATAGAATATGAATAATTTCCTAAAGTGCCTTCCGGGTAGGTTTGCAACTTTTTAAAATTCACAGTGCTGGAGTTGAGAATAGGTTTTTCCCTGTCATGAAATATACAGTAGACAGATCAATTGAACATACTAGCTCAAGGTCTATGTACTTAGTCCTGGTACTTGTCAAATAATAGTATAAAGTGCTTCTTTTTACATTAGAATTTGATGTCCCTCAGGATCCTCCATCATTTTTCTATGCAACCCTTGTAATGCATAATAGCCAGAAGTTTCTCCATTTACTGCTACCATGTCTGAAAATTTAAATATGGGGTGAAATTCAGTTATCTAACTTGAATTAAGTAGCAAAAATGAACCATGTCTGGTAGGATCCCTCAATGCCATAGCTGCAGAACCAGCAAACAGGATAGTTCGCTGCAGGAAGCTGATGGGAATGTGGCCCTCATACATCGTCTCGCTTCTCGGCGATTCATTCCCGGTCTCAGCTAATTCATGCGTTCAAATTAATTAGATGGGTAGGAGCTCAATAAATCTTTGGGCCACATCATACACTATGCACATTACATAAAGCATGTATACTCACTTTGATCAGAGTGATTAGATGCCGTGACGTATTTTCGGACACTTCGTAGGCACACAAAACGTCTAGAGTGTCTAAGTAAACTCATTTTCACCTTCGAACTATCAACGCTATTAAATTTCACTTTCCACTTGCTAAGTTTTATTTTAGTCCATTGCGAACATGGCTCATAAAAATGTAAACAAAAACGAGCAAGAAGCACTGCACTCTACAGCAAGCAGGCCTAAGGCGGGTAGCAAGGCATGGCGGCTAGCAGACGACGTAAAACATTACTGTTCTGCGTATATCTGACTGACATATTTGTCATAAAAAATGACCGTTGTAAATTGCGTGGAATACAAAGCCATGGTGGGAAATCTTCTTCATTTCTCACCAGAAACGAGTACGAAGACGTTCTTTTCTCTCGAGAGCATAGCTGGAACAGCTTCCATTCCCCTAATGTTTTATTTTGACGTTTTATTTACGTGAAGTAATCGAGTCGTAAAAAGATCTCATGACCAGCTTCCTTCATTGAATTGTGCCATTGGGCGAAGGTGTCGACCCGCCAATTTTGATGCAACAGTCAGGAAAGGCTCGTTGAAAAGAATCAATACCAAATAGAAGAGGACATCGCGCGCAACTCGCGCAAACTCGAATTCGAACGAGGAGCCTCGTTTCCTCGTCGTCTCCTTCTTTGGATCCGAGCATTCCGTTGGCGGTTCCCTCCAAGAGAGGTTGAACCTATACTTGTAGTGCCCTTAGTCTCAGGACAAGTTTTCTCCAGTTCACCACAACAACTGAAAATTGCTATGACTGACATGGATAACAGTACGTGTCTGGAACTTGCACTGGAAGGTGAACGCCTCTGCAAAGCTGGTGATTGCAGGTAACAAACATGCCACATCTGAGAAAGTCACAATTAAGCAGTTACAATATCTCATGTGCTTGTTTTTATAGAGCTGGTGTTGCCTTTTTTGAAGCAGCCATTCAGGCCGGTACTGATGATTTGAGAACTTTGAGTGCCATCTATTCCCAACTTGGGAATGCCTATTTCTACCTTGGCGAGTACACAAAAGCCATGCAGTACCACAAGCATGACTTAACCCTAGCAAGGTTGACAGCTCTCAAATATTGGAATGCTTCCATATGTCCTAAACAATATATTTTTTCTGAATCATAGAACGATGGGCGATCGGCTAGGAGAGGCCAAAGCTAGTGGTAATCTGGGAAACACTCTTAAAGTAATGGGCCGGTTCGACGAAGCCGTCCTCTGCTGTAAGAGGCACCTGGACATTTCTAGAGAACTTACAGACAAAGTAATCCTCTTACACTTTCTACTCTTTTATGTTGTTTTTCCTATGTGACAGTTGTATGCTCATGCATATTAATACTTCCCATTCTATTTTCCAGGTGGGAGAAGGCAGGGCTCTATATAATTTAGGCAACGTCTTTCACGCCAAAGGTAAACATCTGGGTCGACTAGGGCAACAGGACCCAGGAGAGTTTCCAGAAGACGTACGCAACTGCCTCCAAACGGCCGTCAATTACTACGAGTAAGTTTAGTTTCAAATGATGACGTTCACACTCCTAGCTATTTTTGGTCTTCAATTGATATAAATCCTTTCCCCTTTTTTTCTGTTTATAGAGAGAACCTGGAACTGATGAGAGAACTCGCAGATCGTGCTGCTCAAGGACGAGCTTGCGGTAAATTAATCTTTCCGGTCACGTCTTCTCTTCACCAATAAATAAACAGAAATCTCACTTCCTCTTTTTTTGCCAACAGGTAATTTAGGCAACACTCATTATCTCCTTGGCAACTTTACACAAGCCATTCGGTATCACCAAGAGGTAACCTTTTCACGCATTTATTTATTCTCATTATATAGACCCTCTAGAGTGGAAATCTAAAATATAGATGATTGTTAATGGAAAGATAAAAGGCAATCCGTGTTGTATAGTTGAGTATTGCTTGCTGTATTTTTCATCTTCCTCTTTTCTCTCTTCAGCGACTTAACATCGCCAGGGAGTTTGGCTGATAAAGCTGCAGAGCGGAGAGCACACAGCAACCTGGGTAACGCGCACATCTTCCTCGGGGAGTTTGAAACAGCTGCAGAGCACTACAAGTAAATAAGTCTATGATTGCCCTCTTACCTTAATCGAAATCCGGCCTTTACTAATCCCACCACTCTGCTATTGCTTTTTGTTTTTGCCTTCCTTTCATTAATTGACCTCTTGTTGCTTTCTTTTTCTAGTGTTATTCTTAGGAAAACGTTGCTTCTGGCGCAGGATTTGGGGGATCGGGCAGTGGAGGCACAGGCCTGTTACAGCCTTGGTAATACGTACACCTTGCTCCGGGACTACCCTACAGCTATCGACTACCACCTGAGGCACTTGCGTATAGCCGAGGAGTTGATGGATAAAGTTGGAGAAGGTAGGTTCATTATTCTAGTGTAAGCAAAACTTTTTTTCCCTCTTGATGGATACATTTCGACATTTGTTCTACTTTTATTTCATTTTCGAACAGGTCGTGCGTGTTGGAGTCTGGGGAACGCACATGCCGCCATGGGAAATCACGAGAAAGCTCTTCACTACGCCCAACGTCACCTGGAAATATCTCGAGAGGTGACGAATAGAATATTAAATGAACGTGTTCGGAAAAAAGCTTTTTTATTACTATCGATCGTGCAAAAAAGAATGTGTTTGCTGATCCAAAGCCTTTGGGATCTTCTATTTGATGTCGCCCAAAATGCTTTTTTGAAATTCAATGAGGCAGCAAGTAATCCCTTAAAAAATGCCTGAACTTTCTTTTCATATCATAAAGAACGAAAAATTCTTTCTCTGAAGATACCTCACGCAAGTCACATATGAAACTGTTGCGAACGGAATACGAAAAATTTGCAATTTTAAAATTGCTTTCCTTCTCCTTTTTTATTACAGATTGGTGATCCAACTGGCGAGGCGACAGCTCAGATGAATTTGGCTGATTTGAAGCGAACTCTTGGCGTGGATACGGATGGGTCGGGGGACGTTCTAGGCAGCTTAGGAGGGCCTTCATCCGGCCGTGGCTTCTCGGAAGTTGACGATGACGGTCTCTACGGAGCAGATGGCAAGGCAAGGCAGCGAAGGTTGAGCATGGAGCGCATGGATTTGCTTAAGGTTTGTCTTTGCTTTCGTTCTGAGTTTCTCCGGGCGGCACGGCTTTTGTTTTTTCTAGCATGATCACGCAGCTCGAGTTGTTTATTTTCTCTTGTTTTAAAATTCACTCGACGCACTTTAAATAATTTGTTTATCAAGAGAGCATTTTAACATTATTGACTTCTTCCTTAAACCAACAAAAAAGATAATCTACTAGCAGCACGAGTTCTTATCTTGATTTTTATTTTTCTTGCCTGTTTCAATCGTTTCCTTGCTTATTTGTGGATGCTTGCTTCAGTTGACACCAGATGCAAGGAATCTGCATAATAGAGGACGGGGTATTACTGACCGTAATCAGCATAATGTGCATGCCATGGATGCTGTTTGGCCTAAACCTCCTCAAGTTAGCCACCACCGTGAATTTCAAACCAATTTCGTAAGTTTATCTTCATTTCTGCGTGGTGGCTCTCTTTCTCTCTTTTCTTTTCTGCTTATTATCTTCATCATTATATCCCCTACAAGTTTATAGAAGTAGGATGAATCTCATCACTTAATTTGGTTTTAAAAAATCAGGCTAATGGTGACGCAGCTATGGACGAAGAAGAATCTTTCTTCGATCTTGTGACTCGATTTCAATCAAAACGTATGGATGATCAACGCTGTTCACTCGCCGTGCTCGATAACAAAGAGAACAACCGACTGGTCATCGGTGGCAGTACGCTTCCGCCGAGCAGTGGTGTCAACGGTAAGATACATTGTATATTATATGCCTCCTCTTCTCCCATTTCATTCGTTATAAACTAAATATGATACACAAAGAATCCCCATCGAGGTTGAAAGAGGATCTGCTGGACCTTATTGCGGGGATGCAGAGCCGGCGAATGGACGAACAGAGAGCCTCTCTACCACGACTTCCAGGTCTGAATAATGCCAATCCAGACATCCTTCGTCGACTCTCGTCGGAGCCTGCTGGAGAGGACGCAGCAGCCCTTCCAGATGAAAACTTTTTCGAAATGCTAATGCGGTGTCAGGTTCGTCAAAACTTACTGCTTTCCTCTCGTTAGTTCAGCCTCATTTGTGAAGAACTTGTATCCAAGTTTTTGAGCGTTGAAGAAAAATCTATGCTGGAACAAAGTCTTAAACTTTGAGAAAGGAGGGAGCAGGCTCCTCATACTTAACACTTAGTCATAAAGTTTGTGTCTTCAAACTTCTGTTGCCTGCTTGATATGGTGACAGTGAAAGCTTAGAGGCAGAGAGAGAGAGAGAGTTTAAAAGTCTCTTATTTAAATAGCAAAAATATTTATCGAGATAAAATAAATTACAGGGAACTAGACTGGAGGATCAACGAAGCGCCCTTCCAGAGACATCTCCGCGACGGATTCGCGGTCCTACGATGCCCGATGAGGATTTCTTCTCTCTCATTATGCGGCTTCAGTCAGGCCGATTGGAGGACCAGAGAGCCGAAGATCCTTCCCCTCTTATCACAGCTAACGGAGCAGCCCCTTCCTAAAAAAAAAAATTGAGCGCATATTTTTTTGTTCAACTATGACAGAGGAACACAATTTACACAAAAATCTATATCATTCCCTATCGTTCTTTCTATCTCTCTCGTCCTCTTTCCAATGTTTTCGATTCTTTTAACAAACTTAAAAACGATACAAAAAAAAATATATTTGACCGTCCCGGGTAACAAATCTATTTATGTCTATTCCACCATGTTTCCACTCTGCGCCAACTGAATTTTTTCCGAATTCACCTTTAAAGCTCTTCGTTTCCCCCTTCATGCCAAAAGTAAAGGAATACCAAGCTTTCATTTTGAGATTCCACGAAATGATTAAATTGCACTCTCTGTGCATTTTTATTTTTCGATACTGTTCCACACTTCGGAAAGTGCTGCAAAGTGCTGTTACAAAATAAAAATGCCTTGCTTCCTCGATTTTCGAGGATCAAGGGGTAAAAACTGCTTGGGCCATTCCTTTTCATTTGTTCCTCCCATCCATTCTCTCCTACATCACTTTTTTTTTCTTTCAAGAAAAAACGTAATCCGTTTACAACATCTTTTTTTTTTAAGGATCGTTTTTAATGAGACATCTTCCCTTCATATACCATCGTGTAATCCTTCACCGAGTTCTATTATTGTGTTCTCTTGTTTTATTTTTCTCTTGGGCGGATGCGCCACGGAAACGGATTTGTATGTACTGTGTGTCGGAACAGGATTGCAGATCGCTATGATATTTCCCGTGTTTGTTGGTTGACATTTCTCTGACAGGCGGGATTGTTTCTCATTCCGCAAAAGGGGGCGCTCCAACTAAGACCTCAGGATGTATTGCATACTATATGTTGTACATCAAATCTTTGGGGCGTCGAGGCTCGTCCTTTGTTGTTTTTTTATAGTTCCACCATCACGCGAATGGACTCGGGAGCACCACACATGCCCCATGAAGGATGATTCCTTGGAAAGAGATCAATGGCGTTGCTATCTCTCTACTCTTTGTTTTCCGTCCGTGCCATAACTATTCTTCTCGAGTGAAATGGAGCAGAAAGACAGAGAGAGAGAAAAAGTAGTTTTTTTTCTCTCTTCAGCTCGGAGACATGAGAAAACACGATTGGAGCAAGGAGACCAGGATCAGTAGAGTGCTGGTACCTCCTCCTGTATTGATTTTGTCTCACTGTGTGTGTGTCACTGACTCTAGCTAAGCAACTTGAAGACAGAAATTGCAAAGTCCAGTTCATATTTATTTTAGTTTTTCTTTGTACAGCTTCAACATCTTTCCGGAACTACGCAGTTTTAAAGATACCCTCTATCGATCCTTTTGATGATCTTTATTTTGAAATAGCACGTGTGTGACTCCTGGGGGACGGGTTTCATCACACAGGTGCTCCACTTCTGAATGCAGAATCGATCCCATCATAAGGAACTGCATAAAGAAAATGAAAAGGAAATAGGATTTCCCTCTCTCATTCATATGGGATCTTTACAATTCGTGCCGATAAGCAATCTCATTTGAGAGAGACGACATCAAACATCCTTTTTTTCAAGAGTATTCCTGCAAATTCAGTTCTCTTCTTTGCATCGATTTGGTGCGCTTTCCGTGGGCGGATCCTCTTTTTGAGTATGATTTAATTAAACTAGAATCCGTTCTCTGTTCAAAAATCCCATTATGCATTCTATTTTAATACTACTATACGGAGGAAAGGGAATATAGCGTAGGAGGCGTAAAGATGGAACGTACGTGGTTTATATGCTACATAAGTTTTGCATAACGACGTTATTTCACTCTCGCCTCCCTTTTAAGCAAATTTTTTTTTCGCTCTCCCCCATAATCGTGCACACTTTTACCAGTCAGGATCGAGACGGATGAGAGCACTCGCCGCCAGGATCGGTGAGTAAATGAAATGGACCCCGCAAGGCACCGGCGGCTTTGGAAATGGGCCCATTTTCATTGGTTATATACGTTATCATCGTGCCGGTCGAGAGCGCTCCATATACATCCTGAGAGGACTGGAAAGATTTCCTCTTTTTTTTTACCACCAACGTCTTGGGTGTCGTGCAGGAGCGGATCAACTCATCCCAGAAATGCTCTGAAGCAAGTCGACTAAAGGGTTGCCCATCCGTGAGAAAGGATTCCAGAACTGGAACCCTATGGGATGACCGAATTCCTGTTTTTTAAAAGATGTTTGTAAGAGAATCTCATTACATTGGTATGTTCCGGTAGTCTGTATTGCGCTGCCAATGAAACGACGCAATTAATGATCTTACTGCGGGGGCTAATCGTGTATCAGACGTGTTTTCCGGCGTGGGCGCATCATGAGGAGAGATCGATTTGCCGAAAGCTCTCAGAGATCAGAAGCGCAAAAGATATGGATAGCAAGATCAATACCAATCCCCTTTCGCGCTGTTCTAATTTAAATTCTAAATCAATGATCCAGCCATGCGTGATTTCTTAATGTAGCGATCCTTCCTTCGTCCCAAGGTTGATATACTAATATATAATTTCCAGTGTAAGATTACATTAAAGGATCGTCCTAGATTTGTACCTTGTGCGCCATCCAAGCGGTCACCAAAACAACTGCATCAAAGATCCTTATTTTCGAAAGGGGTGTAAGGATCCGTTTTCACGCGTGAGACCACTCCCTCACACTGGTATCGTGCTAATGGTGAGATTTTTAAAAGGAAATACGGCATCACCCTCTCTTCCTATACGGACCCCACCCGTCATCAAAGTCCCATTCATTTCCATACATCAGGACAATAAAAGAGCATATACGAGGTCTATGGCCGATGAATCTATTTGAACAGCCTCAAAAAGTGAACTGGATATACACAAAACAAACAGAAAGAAAAAAAAACTGCAATATGGCACGCTATATTTTTTTGTATAATATATAGAGGAAACGAAGTAGTGTGTATAGTATAAATAGGAAGAAAAAAAAGGGAGTAGTTATTACACATATACTATAACAGGGTGGTGTTTGCTCCAACATACAAAGAAAGGGGAAAAAAACAGTCCCATTATTATTCACTATATATAATAATATCAATATAAATATGTACAAAACCGGAAAAAAATGAGAAGTTGGCGGGAGAGAGTGCATATTTTAGAGGGCGGTTCGCTCGTTAAACACGATCATGGTAGGGGCAGCTTCACTACGAGGACCTAGAGAGACCCGATCCATGGGCCCTCCTCCTGAAATAGGATCTCTTTTTGGAACGTGCTGCTGCTGCTGCTGAGATCGTTTGGCATTCTTGCGCGGCGGCGACTCCTACAAGAATAAATTAGTTTCACTATTCTTTTTTAAATGTAAATTTCTTCTTCACCATTTGATCGATACTCTGGACAGCTCGGATGTCCTTTATTAGCGAGCCCAAGCCGGCAAGGATCGAGTCTTCAGTTCCGATTCCAAATCCGCAGAAACCCATGGGACAAAATCCAGGGCTGTGTAAAACAAGGTTTTAAAAATATTTTTCTTATTTAATAAGTGTAAATAGTTATTATTACCGCTACTAGAAGCACAGCCGGACGAGTTGTTGAACGAATCAGGACAGTCTGGCAGATCGAATCCGACGTATCCACCCAATCCTAGCTGTGACATGTCTTCACAACTGCGTCGCTGTTGCAACAAATGCTGAAGAGCCTCCTGTTGTTGTTGTTGTTGCTCTTGAAGGTTTTCGTCAGCTGCCGACTGTAAGTAGAAAAAGAAGAAAGAGGTTTTATTTGTTGACAGAGGGCCGTCTACTCTAGAGATAGCAAGGACGGCACACAACAAACATTTACCGGAGGAGCTGCTGGTTGTTGAATCCGGATTAGCTCGTATGTGCTGCTGGACGATATCGCCGTCGTCGTAGACGTCAAATGTTGCTTACTACCAGTCCGTATAGTTAGAGAAGGGCTGGCCGGCTTACTCGAAGAAGATAGCGACAATAAAACGGATGGAAAACTGCTATTGAAAGGAAATCAAATTTTTTTCAATTTGAAGAAAATGTCCACTTTTTGTTATAAGGAATTCAATTTACCTGCTAGAAGGAGATGCTATAACGGGTGTACGTCCTTCCTCCAGGTTAGAACCTAAACATAAAATTTTAATATTTGATAAAATTTGCAAGGATTATGTTAAGTATATACCAGTAGGCTTTCTTTTCATCGAAATTCTGCATGCGACAACAGCGCCAGATGATGAGAACGGCGACGGTAAGCAGGAGGATCAAGACGCCGGACGAGACACCAATAATGATCGGGATCTGATATTCTGGTACTCTCCATTTACCAATCATCCAGGTTCGATCAAGAGGCGGAACCATGTCGCTACCTTCCTAAATTTTATAAGAGAAGAAATCAATATTTTCTTTTAAATGAAGCCTTTTTTTAAACGGATTAGCTTTTTCTGAATGTAGGGTGGAGATAATCCATTGTAAACAACAATATAAAATGTTCACATATGGAATGACGACAGACTAAATTGTAAACAAAAGGACTAACCAGGTGAGCGATGAACGTAACCGACTCTTCAAACAGTTTAACACGGTGCCCGTCGCTCCGATTCCCGACCGTAGATGAACCGATTGGTTCTCCCGGATAGTGAATCCACGAGGCGCTGAAATCTAAATTTTAAATCATCACAATGTTAAACATCTGCTTCTTTTTAAAAAAGCACAACTAATAAATTACCCGTTCCTTGCGACATATCCGACCAGTACAACAAACGAAATAGAAATGAGACAAAAGCAAAACCAAAATTCCACCCCCTCAAAAGAAAAGAATCCGCTCAAGGTCTTTTAATGACTTTTTCTCAACGTTTTGTTTTTCCGTTCTCCCCCAGGTGCTACGGTATCCAACACCTGTCCGTCGGCCCACCCTCCCCGTGTGTCAAACAAAAACGAGACCAAACCAACCAGCAGCCCGTCCGTCGAGTGACTAAAAAGCTATCGACTGTCGTACTCCTCTTTCTTTCTACCCCTAGAAAAAATCAGAGAAAAAGGGAGGAGGAGTGTAGCATCATGCATGAGATTGCATTATTGCGTGCCTCTCCCTCCCCCCCTATAGTTGCTGCTTCTGCTGGAACACGCGCGCATATATAGATCGGAGCGACCGCCACCGTGAGTCATGTTATAAACAAGTAAGGGGTGGGGCTGGAACCATTTAACGGAGGGGGGCTGCAAAAACGTGACGAATGACCTAAACTTACTGGTTTTGTAGTAGTAGTACGAGGGCTGCCCTTTTTTGTGGTGACCTCCTCTTCCTCGTCGATCCTCTCTCTGACCGGTTCTGCTGGAAACTGATGAGAGAATCCCTTTTAGAAAAACGGCGGCGGCGGGGGTAGAAAGACGGAACGATTGATCAATAAAGGCGCAAGAGAGGGTAAAAGAGCGAAGGGGAGGGAGAGATGATGGGGGGAGTTCACGATGGAAGAAGAAGAAGAAACTGTCTATATCTTCTATACACATATAAAAAAGAAGAAGAGAGGAGCCCTCCTACGAACAAGAAGGATCGGTACCGTTCTTCCTGCTTCCTTTCTTTTCGTTTGATTGAAAGTGACGTTAGGGATCTTCATCAAGCCCCTTATCTCCCAGCTGTGTGCGTACTAAATAAAATTGTTGGGGAGGATCAGATATGATGGAAGAGAGACAATCTGATGTTAGCGTGCTGGCTGCTGGATTCTAATGAAGAAAAATGGTGCCAATGTCACGCGTCATGTAAACAATAACATATTCACAGATGTGGAATTTAATAAGAAAAAAAGAGTTCATTCATGCTGGAATTTTGTAGGATTTCTATATATTAGTTTTGAAGCAAAGAATTGATATATGCTCAGCTATTTTCCAGTCTTCTTTTTTCCTTTTCTAGGGAGCAGAGAAGAAATTGGTTTGAAACTTTTCTTCCCGTGAAATTGATTTATATATATTTTTCTAGTTTCAATTCAAGGTTGTTGGAGGTATTGCCTCCCTACCACCCACTCACCGCCAAAGAGAGAAAGAAAAATTTATCCTCAGGGGAGACACGAGGCAGAAGTCATTTTTTCGTACGTGCCAAAAAATCACCTGTTCTGACAGTTCACCGATGGCTTTCACTGTAATTAGTACATCTTCTAATACTGTTCACAAATCTGTCAAGAGTGTGAAAAATTCCATCATGAAGAAGGGTTCTGTAATGAGAGACTTTCTCCGTCTTCTTATTGTTGTTAGCTCTTTCATAGTTTTGGTAGGCCTATATACTTTTCCCCTAGCTTTCTATGTCTAATCAAATTGTGTGTTTTGTGTGACAGGCGTTTGGTGTCTTAGAACTGATAGGGTACCATTTCAGCTACGTGTCTCACTACCGACACGAACAAACCAAATCCATTTCTGCTATGATTGTCGGAATCGTTCTTGTTACACATGGGGTTGCCGGGATCAGCGCAGCTGTCAGTCTAGTCGAATGGTTTATTGGAACTGTAAGTTTTCTTCAATTGGTTTTCAAAACCCATCAAATAACATTTTTATTTTGTTTAGTATTCCATTATGACGGTTATTCTGACTGGGCTAATTATTCCGAAAGTGGCCAAATTTGAGCAGATGGACTGGAGCCCAGAGTCTTTGAAACGATTGAGTCGCAACCTCGAAGGATATCTGAAGAGTGTTGACCCAGTTATGTTTAAAGAGCTCTTGATTACTGTTTACGATTTGTTTATTGTCATTCTCGTCTCTTTAATCATTTCTTTTGTCTCGTCTTTGGCTCTTTTCTACGTGGTTCGTTCGAGCAAAAATGCTTTACTCAAGAAAAATGTCTTTTCTTCCACTGATATTCATCGTGGATTTTCTAATAAGGCATTTAACGTCTAGTTGATTAAAAGTTATGAAATATATGTACAATGTGTGAGCACTGTGAGCAGATACTTTGGTCTTATTATTGCTAGGTGTGTGTACACAACCTGGTATGTTTTTTCTCTCATAGAAAACATTCCTTGTTTCCACCCTCCATCGTCGCCTAAAAGGAATTCGGATTGCAAAGGCAATAGACAACATGCTTGAGCTCTTCAAGGAGATGAAATTTTTAGCGGTTCCCTCTTCATGTATTCTTTAAAAGTTACTTAGATCCCGCTTGGAATTTCTAAGAGAGAGACTTTCCGCTTTCTTGCGACGAGGTCAGCTCACAAATCTTTTAGGAGCGCGGCCTCGGATTTCCATGTTATTCTTGTACAAAAATAAAAGTTGTTGTTTTCGGCTTAGTGCCCACCTTTAAATAATAAAACCGATTTTTTGGGGGTAACGTAAGGTTCTTAAGAAAGGAAACTTTATAGAGATTCGGTTTCAAGTTACTCTTCTGGAAGGACTTGGGGAGTCAGTATTGTTCAATCTTCTCTATATACTAATTGGTTTACATTGATGTAACAGATGCCGAACGGGGCTTCTCCCGATTGCCCTAGAATGGAGAGTGTGTGTATACACAGTTGGTAATTGGACAGCTGAGAGATTCTCTTTCCCTAATAGATTCGTCCACCACAAACTGATCAGTCTTATAGGATCCCATCGATCCCTGTAAATAATGAGATTTTTCCTTCACACTTTTTCATTTCCGTGGAACGGAGAGGACTCGACAGCATTCTTCCCCGGCGCCACCGTTTCTTCATCCTGACACAAGAAGGATGCATCACATCCGCCCTCCTCTTTCCCCTATTTTAATGCTCGAATTGGATTCAGGATCGATTTCTTTGTTTCATGTATATTGATATTCATATGTACATATATAGAAATGGAAATGTGTTTTTCTTTTTTGTGCGTGATGCTTCATTGTTAGAAGAGGACGATGAAGAAAAAGAATAAGATGAAGCAGAGCCAATATGAAGGACGGTAGACGACGACATCGTTGACGAGGACCGGGTTGGGCCACGGTCCTGGATCATAATCCTGGATGCAAACAATAGAAAAAAGAAAGAATCGAACAAAGGCAGAGAGAGAAAAACATTATCTCAAGTTAAGGCATCAAATAAGAGTGAGTAATAGGCACAGAACACTGAGCGGGAAAGAAGTCAAAGAGAAAACGAGCGTGCAATCAAGATGACGGGATGCGCTCGAGCTGACCGCTCCGATGCTGGGAGTATCCTCCGTAGATTCCACATATTCATCACCATCCAATTGAAAAGTAACCTCAGGATCACTCAAGATCGTAGAAGTCGTCTCGAGCGTCGTGGTAACGGAGAGGTCATCGAGGTCCTCCTCCGTTTTTCTAGTTGGTAAACAAGGGGGTTCCGTGCTGACGTTCATGCTTTCCACCACCACCACCACACCATCACCATCCGTATTGGTTGACGGACTTACCGCTAGCCGGCGCAAGGTGACGTTCAGGATCGTCGCCTCATCACCCCGGACCTGGAACGGCGCCTCCAAAGGCTCATATCCCGTCTTAAATGCCTGCCAAGAATATAAGTTATAGTCAACACTTTTTTTTCTTTCTTTTTTAAAGGAAGGATTTACTTGTAAAGTGTAGTTTCCGTCTAGCAGGATCCTCCAATATTCTCCGTCCTTGGTGGTGTTGAAATCTCGATTGCGGCCCTTGATGTAGAGCTGGACGTCGGACAGCGGACGGCCGTCCTCGGCGTCAGAAACGAATCCTTTCACTCCTCTCAACGCCTCGAAAACAGTACGCAATCAAAGCTTTTCGGTTGTCTTGCCAATGATCTTGAATGAGTGAAGCCTTTGGATGTTTACAGCAGCTGACTTCGAGCGTGATTTCCATGGTACCGTGAAAGATGTAGTTGTAGTCTTGCATTCCACCTATTTTTACATAAAAAAAGTAAATAACCTCCTTCTTATTTTAAGAAGAAGAAAAAATGTGTTTACCAATGACAGCGTACCACTTGGCACCGTTGATGATCCCGTTCGGGAAACCTTCTCTTTTATTATTTGGACAAGGTTTTCCTTCCGACATGGTGGCGTGATTTGTGGCGTAGACAGTGGCAAGATGTCTGAAAACATCGTCATCCGGACTGGCGTGCTCTTTTGGCCCCGTGAGATGAACATCTAAGCATAGCAAAATAAATGTTTGATCAAATTGAACTTTTAAAGGATTCCTATTTTCTTCGTCTTTAATAAAGAGAAGATTTTCAAATGCTAAGGCCTAGTATTACCTCCGGTGTTGACGTGATTCTCGTACGGATAAGAGGCTACTAAAGCGCCTCCGTGAAGACCGGCTGACATGACGAAAGGTATCTGAGACATCCAATCCATAACAGCCCTAGTTTCAATCTGAATTGGCATACTATTGTTTTTAAAGTAATCCGGAAAATTACGATTTAAATCGTAATCCTTTTGATTCGCCCTGATATAATATTTAGTTCATTAGTTTATTTGTTTTGTTTTTTGTTTTTAATTAACATCTAGCTAATAAAATAGTACGGTACCTTCCCTTGGCTCCATCGCATGTTCCAGGCTTAGATTTTTCAAATCCATCCGGATTCATGGAGAATAAGAAGTGGATACGACAGCGATCCAAAAGGGCTGTCACCACCGGATCGTATCCGTAATGCGTCACCAAATGCTGCCAAAAGAAAAAGAAGAAAATCTTTGATCAAAAACTGAGATGCGGCAATAAGTCATCCGTCGAGCGTAAAGCAAGTGCCTATCCATCAGTGAATCTCGTGAAACCATCCGGAACTGATAGGGTGATTGAGAGTATCCCCAGCATCCTGCCGCAAGAGCACTCTCAGTAATATTTTTTTTTTAAACTGACACTCCCCCTCCTTATCATTTTCTTCTGTAATAAATGTGTAATAAGAATTTCGATGTAGGCCTCTCATTATCCATTAATTGAAGCTTCTTATCTAATAACAATAGGATCGATGGCACGGCTCTTTCATTTTTTTTTCTAGCTCTCTGAAAATGTCTAATATGTAACTCACTGCCTCATTCAAAGTTATTTATGACCCTAACCCGCCTCCCTAGCAACCTCTATTGTTATTGGCCCGTAGTAGTTTTTCATTATTATTGTATTTGCACAATTCCGCCCCTCCATTTTACACTAATATTGACATAATTAATGATCCTTCACTGTAGAAGATTATACTTACGAGAGCCAAATGAAGGAGGAGCTCTTTGCTGATGGGCTCATTGCCGTGGATGTTTCCGATATACTTGATTTCAGGCTTTCCCAAGACGTGTCTGTTGGGCGTCGAGGAGACAGCCAGGACCCAAAGTTCGCGCTCTATATCAACACAAAAGTTTTAAACTTCATAAAATTAATTAATTTAATGTACAACTAATTACTTTGAACGGATTTCCCGATAGAATAGAGATGAGTTAAGGACGGATAGTTATCCGCCAACGTGCGGACGTAATCCGTCAGCGCAGTGTAGTTGTGATATGTAAAATCCAGCCGGACAGCATCTGGAGGCGGAGGCGGAGAGCTCAACTCCTCGTAGTACTCAGAACTAGTAAAAGTAGGATCTTCCGAAGATGAAGAAGGAGCGCTTTGGCTCATGGTCGAGAAGACCATAATAATGATGGTCACAGTAAAAAGTTTCATCATTTCTGCTCGAATCTTGCAGATCGACTATAAACTTTGCGATGGATTCAGGTAGGACAAAAGGGACAAACAGAGAGTGAGAGAGCACTGTGAGTCGTCTCGCACGAGTGCCACCACATCCTATGACTAGTCACGTACATGATCCAGCGGCTTTACACGGTGAGCTCTCTCCAGCTCTGTCGGTGACCGCAACACAAAAAAAGAGGGAAGAGGCGGAGCCCTACAACCAATCCCCGTCGATCCTTCGAGTGGATCTATCGCTTTTCTATAGCATAAGCTAACAGTGTGTAGCACACTAGCTCTCAAGAGAGCAAAGAACTTGTAATCATCGACACATATTGAGCATATGCGGACAATAAATCCCTAGAAAAGAATACGCCCGCCTTGCTTGTCATTGGCAGACCCCATTCCAAAATTTATTAGCACCCAGCTACTACTATGCAAAAAAAAAATACGCCCGTCTAAATTTAGTTGTAGACTTTGTTCTGCTCCTCTTTAGCGTATAGGTACAGCCCGGACGTGAAGTATATTTATAGATAACCTTGTCTTAGTTTGAAGAAACATGGAGGCGCCGACTTGGGGTGAATCTCGAATTAGGCCAAACAATATTTATTAAGTACCCGCTTGAACATGTTAAAACCAATGTAAATAAAACGAGGAAAACCCAAGAGTAATCGTACACTTGACATAATAATATGTTTACAATGCTGCTGCGTGTTGTTTTAAAGAGAGCGGATGCTACTTATCGTTGTCACTTATCCGTTCGAGTGTTTCTCAACATTCCATAAACGAAAAAATGTTTAATTGTTTTCTGGTTAACCGTCATCATTTAAAAAAATATATTGCGGTTCATTTTGCAATTATTGAGCAAGGTTGAATCAAAAAACCCGAAAAGCACACTCATCCGTGTTATCAAGACGGATGCAGCGAGCCCTTCACAATGATGTTACTCTCCCTTGGAAACAGCTGCGCATATCCAACAGCAAGAAAAAGAAAGAAAAATATATAAATGTCTCTCTAATGGTTTTTCCCCCTCTCTAAGCACTTATCGTCAATGCCCGACTGCTGCAAGGACACAATAAGACTTATCGCCAAAACCATTGTTGATATGATATACTTTATTCGAATACAAATATGCTGTAGACAAGTCTTTTGGGATACTAGGCAAATAGAAATTGGAGCTAAGGAATTCAACCGAGTCACTTTACGAATCCATGATGAGGACGGTAAAGTGGCATTAACAGCTTCTTTTTTGCTCTTAAACATTCGGGGGTGAATGTTTGGGTTGTCAGGCTGGTCCACATCTTTGATCTTCGTAATAGGAACGAGAGCTTGAAAGAAATAATCCTTCCCTTTGCCTGAATTCGCGACGATCCTTATTCGCTTCGATGACTCTCATGTGACGACGAGTGCCATTGATATCCACATTGACCCACACATCCACTAAGCTTCCAAATAATAACGAGTCTTTTGCAATAGAATCATGAGGAGATGAGGGATCAATTAAGATTAAAGGATGGAACCATTCAGGAAGGGATTTGAGGCGTCCGTGAGCTGCACCAGCTGCGAAACGTTTATTGGCAAACGTTTCCCAGTGTCCTTTTTCGTCCGTAAAAGGATCGGGCTGGGATTGGACAAATTTCTCTGCTGGAATTGGAATAAAACTGCCAGCTGGAAGCTTGTGGTCCGGAGGAACTAGGACCTAATAGGTAATGCGATGAGTTTAAAGCGGATTTATGAACAATTTCAAAGAGGAATCCATCCGGAATCGTGTAGCGTAAGCTGGCCTCTCTTAGAGATCCACCATTCTTGATTTGATTTGATTGAGAGACTGGACGGAGACCTAAAGCTTCAAAAGAGACGGGCAGCAGTGGTCTGTCATGTGGGACGGCAATGAGATGAGCGTTGGACGGGCTGAACATGATCGGATGCCGGTATAGTGGAGGAAAACGGAGAGATAGGATCACCGCTTTATCAGTCGGAAGGACGTCAGTTTTGAGATGGAGACTCAACACTTTGCAGGCTTCAATGTAAGAATCGTTATAGTGGGTCAAAACTATTTGCCAACCGGATTTGCCGGGTAGGTCGTCGACGATGACCGTTTCAGGACTAAGTGCTTCTCTTTTCGGGCAGACCATCATAGGTCTAAAGCCAGTGGAGTTTGATCGGTCCAAAGCTAGGGTCATTGAGTTCACGATAGGAATAGGTAGATCGTGCTGCTGGGTGCTGGCTACTTCTTGGTGATGATCAGTACCACCTGGCTATTTGTTAAAGAAAGTTATGGGACATAAATTTTCTAGATTGAAGAATGTGTATCTCTTACCTCCGTTGGTTTCATTATTTTAACGAAACCAAGTGGACCGATGATTTTGGTAAAGGCTTCCCCAATCGGTCGATCAGATTCATCTGAAAGAATTCCGAACAAGTCAGGGTAGTTCCAGTCCGTTTCCAGGGATTCTTGTGATCGTCATCTCCTAGCATCCGATCAAAAGAGAAGCACCAGTAAGATGAAACCGAGTAACTCAATATGACGAGAAAATGTGGCAGGTCACAGCGTTGTCGACCTAATAGAAAACAAAATTAGTATAAATAAAAAAAATTCAAAGTAGAGACAAAGGACAATAAATTATGTTACCTTCATCTTGTCGCATTGATGTAAGCGAACTGATGAGGAAACATGGTCCTTTCTTGTGCCTTAAATATGAAAGTAGAAGAATGAAGATGAATTTTGAAAATTATTTGCTAGTAAGTGTTAATCCATATGTTAATGATTTTTTAAGAAAAGACTAATATTTCTACCAAGTTCGTGCCGTTATCGTAGAGTTATTTATTTAATTTCATCAGAGGGATTTTAAAAAGATTGGAACTGAATCTTATTTCGATTCCAAGAAAAACAGAATTTCTTGGATAAATTATTCTGTGAATTTTTTCTTGGATAACTTATTCTGTGAATCTTCTTACTTGATAAGAATCAAAGCTTTTTATTGACACACTGACCTTACTAGGTCGGCCAAGATCATCAATCTGTTTGAGAGTGGGCGTCTTCCACACATAATGGGAATGGTCGCGGAGAAGTAAAGCTAAATCGATCACGCGCGTTCAAATGTTCCCAGATTCATTACACAGAGTACCGATTGATGGGTAAGAGACTTCCCTTATTGAAGGTCTTAAGATTGTTTTTTTGTTTTGTTTTGAAATCTGAGCTATCAAAGTGCGTAATATATTTTTTTAAAGGTGTCAAACATACATGTTTTTTTCACATTACAGTACCACTATACTTATTATTTATTTTTTCGATGTTGCGTTTTTTTCCAGTGTGGAAAGAAACAGTGCATGAACTGGCAACGATGATTATTTGAATACTTTTTAGCCCTTATGCATCGACTGATTTTGAACACGAACATTATAGAAGATATTGTGCGAATATATTTCATATGAAGATCTTTTGTATCTGTGATCAATCTGAATTTTTGTACGCAACAACCTACAGGTGTAGCGTAACGTACTTGCGTAGGCAATAACGAAAATTAAATTCGAGGAAACGATTAAAAGTAAACTTAATTAATATGTTTTAAGTTTTTCCTTTTCATGCAATGTTTTTAGTTGATACTGTCACCGGTATTCTAGATTGGCGCTGGCCGTGCGCATGCCCAGGGGTGCGTCTGTGTTGTGTGCCGGTCTACCTTTTTTGTGTAGGTGAATCTCAAAACGTGAACTGGTGAATCCCGAAAAGTAGCTCTAGCTATGACTGGTTACACAAGTTGTAGAAGCTAATATTTTTTGTTTCCTTCCAGTTCAAATGCTCATGACACGTCATTTAAGAAACTAGCCAGGTGTGCCGGGTGTCGAGAAAGGAATTTTACTTATTCGTGACTTATTCTCTAGAAACCTTGCTGTGAAAAAAAGTTGTCAACGTTTCAGTTTCACCTTATTGTGGTAAACTAATTTAGTCAGAATATTTGACAGTAACTGTTCAATATTTTGTTGCTGTTATTTCTTTATTTGATTCAGATTTTCATGCTGTCACTTATTGTCAGCTGAATATATTGATAAACATGGACCGGGGAAGAGGAAACCATCATCACAGAGGACAAGCAAGTATCACTCATCTTCTAGTTACATGTCTTCTAAAGATTCTGGACACTATCCAGCTCATCACAAAAGCTCATCTTCTCAGTTTGGCTTATCACACTCTTCAGGACATTCTTCCAGCAAGGATTATCCTGGAAATGGTAGGCCTACATTGTACAGCCTTCTTTTATGACACATTACCTTCAAGTTGATCACATGTTCTTTTTTATATAAGGAATGAAGAGATCCAAATATGACCAACCAATAGACAACAGAAGGCAATATGATGAGGTAACATATGGTGTCTGGAAAACTGTATGCATTTTTAATATTTCTCTGATTCAATCTATAGTCATATGAAAGGGATGGCCAACAGAAATATCACCGTTCAAGTAGCAGCAATGCTTTCTACAATGTAAGTATTTTCATTCATTACTGCACTGAAATCTAAAACATCATGAAGCTTGTTATTCATCATACTTTGGCTTGCATTGTTGGCTGGAACTTAAAAAAAAATTTACTGAGCTCTCCCTTATATGAAGTGTATATTCTTTGATCAAGCTGAGTAGGGAGCTAGTCTACAAGTTTATATCTTACTCTTAAACCAATGTAGGGAAATAGCAACAGTAACCAGTATCACAGTCGCTCCTCGCCATACGAAGGCAGTTCATCTTCAAGTCGCGATCATTACCGCGACAGCTATCCCAAGGGTGGGAGCAACAGAAATTACGACAGTGGCTCCTACCCACCCGAAAGACGATCTGATGGAGCTCGAGCCCACACCAGTGGCACGTCCAGTGGTAGAGGTTATCACAAACGAGAGTTCTCAAGATCATTTCAAAGAGGAGATAATAGACGTGGAACTAGAGGACGCGGCCCTGGCCGCAAAATGTCTTCTCCATCACGGACACAGCATCGCGGACAACGAGAGGAAAGATCTCCTTCTTTACCTTCGCCTCATCGGAAATCACCTCAAAGAGATGGGGAAGAAACCTCGCAAGACGCCCAATCAAAAGAGGCTCCTGCAAAGGCGATCAATCCTTTGGAGCCTCAAGAAGAAAACAAAGAAGATGAACCACAATCTGATAAAACTCGTTTGAGGTAAACAAACTATTCAAATGACAAAACAAAAAAACAGAATCAACCAAAAATAAATTGGAATGTTTGAGGCATGATTATTTCCCGTCAGTTATAACTGCAACGGGACCAAACCCATGACATTTAAAAAATGCAATTGAGAAAGAAAAAGAAAAGATGATGAGATGGCAACATCTAATGAGGAACTGACGGGAGGCGTCCTTGCACGGAAAACAATATTCACAGATTGAGAACGCATTCATTTTTGTTCGAGTGCTACTTTTGTTTTGCGTTGTGTGATCATAAATATGGGCTTCAATTGACGTACTAGAGATTAGAGATTAATCAATGTACAATGTTTTATTATTTACAGGGATGAAAAATATGGAGAGACGTCGAACGAGCCTACAGAAGCGATGGAAACGGAAGCTGTTGAGTTCGGCAACCAAAACTTCGGAGGAAGACCGCGAGAAACCCAGGGACGAGAGTAAAAAAAGATCTATCGAGGTAATTTACATTATAAGTTATCATTTCTAAACGAAGTAACCTATCTTTTATTTTTACAGGAGCGTGAAATTTCTCTTTCGCCGCCAAGGAAGAAGAGAGAGAAAGATTTCCCGGAACATTACATCCGCTTACAGTGCCCTCATTGTAACCAGCGCTCTGTCACCTTTCGAGTATTTGCATAAAATCGTCTGATAATATATTTTTCTTTTTTAATCAAAACTTTGTTTCAAAGGATTACATTAATCATCTTGGATCATCACGCCACAATGAATCTCTCGAGAAACTTTCAACTCAACACAAACTTTCGCTGTCAAAATTGAGGGCCCGTCAACGAAAAGAGCAGTCCCAAATGGAAGCGCAGAACTTACGTTCCTCTCACAACGCCCGCAAGAATTTCTGCGCCATCTGCAAGCTGTATCACAGCGAGAGTCGACCCAACCATGAAACAACCGAGTTACACAAAGTATAGCAACTTTTCCTCTTTTTTTAAACATGATTTACAATTACTAACCGGAGTGGTTTTGACAGATTATCAAAAACTTTTTAATGCCGTATTGCACCGTGTGCCGCGTTAACTTCAAGAGTCGGATGCTGTACGAAAAACACGTTGCTACCTTGCCTCACATTAAGGTCGGTTCCTTAGAATAAATTTAATTAGTCCCACTTATATATAAAATTTGTATGGTTTCCCAATGCAGAATAAAGCCAACTTGGAGAAGATCTACGAACGGCGCTCGCAGCAAGAGCGAGAGAAGAGAGCTAGCAACTGAGAGTGGTGAAACATCAGGCGAAGTAACATTGGATCTCGACAATTTTACGACAGTAGATGCTGTCGGCTGTGTTGACGGTAACTTAAAAATAAAATGAAAACAATACCAAGTTTGATTTATAAAACAAAATGCGGATTATAGGAGATGGTGCTGATAGTCTCGTGCTTGAGGACACTCCCATTGGTCGAGAATGCATTCAAAAAGTGGAAGCCTACTTTTGCGATATTTGTCAGCGCTACCTAAGTCGGATGGAACCCTCAGAGAAAGTCATCGAATTGCATTGCCGGACCTTGGTCCATCATCGCGCTTTCGAGGAGCTTCGAGAAGGAGAAAGCAAGACTAATGGAAAACTTCAACCGGAGACGGTAAGCCTTATAGTTTCTTTTCAATAAAAGTGATGTTTTATCCTTAAAAATTATTCTAGTCCGGAGAACCTGAAAGCTCCACTTTGGAAGTAGAGCCGGAATCGACTGAGAAGCAGGATAACGGTGAAATGGAAGGCAAGCTGTCCGAGACCATCAGGAGCGATGAGGATTACGAAGAAGAAGAACCTCAAGATTCTAATGGTGATGTCGATGACGATGATGATGATGATGATGATGATGATTGTATTGTATGATTTCATTCTTGTCCCTTTCTCCCAGCACCTGCTTGCATTTGCACGAATTTTAAATCTAATTGCACGAATCTCACTGACTTTACAGGAGAATTGTAACGAGAATGAGGTGGATAGTAAGGCCGGCATTGTAAATGTTGCTAATTCAAACATCACAACCGTCTCAGGATGTGCAAATATTACAAATGACGAATCGAACAACACACTAGTTTCAAATCAAGAAGAATCATTCGTCGTGCCTCAAATTAAAGAAGAACCTTATTGATTTCATTATTGAGAGTGCATCATGATTTTTTTTTGTTTACTTTATTTATACTAATCACTATTAATCAACAACTGACCATTGCGTGCCGTGTTTTGCCAGTAGAATAGTACTAAGTAATTTCATGAAGTACAGTGCATGACTAATAAATTTCACTGTCCTGAATTAAAAAGAATCTTGTATCAGTAGGCTTTTTCTCTCTCTTTTATTTCAAGGAATATGAAAATTAATTTATGAAATCGTTGGTCAGCCAGCCAGAGGATTGGCGTGAATAGTAACGCTGTTTAAGTGAACATCTTTGAGAGGCCGGTGATTTTTCTGGTGAACCTGAAATATTTTTTTTTTTTTTTTTTTTTTTACTTCTTTAAGAAGAAAATACATTAATTTAAAAAAGTGTTTGAACTTACTGGTAACTTTTCAAGTTCATCCAAAACATCAAATCCATCAATGACTCTGAAAATGGGAATACTGATCATTAGAGAATTTTCCAGTAAAGAAACTTCTAGGCAGTGAGGTACTTACTTGGCAAAAATGGTGTATTTCAAATCTAAATGAGGTTGTGGTCCATAGGTGATAAAGAACTGACTGCCATTGGTGTTAGGGCCTGAATTTGCCATGGAAACAATTCCTCTGGTTTTATGTTTGAGTTCTTCATGCAGCTCATCTTCAAATTTCCGGCCCCAAATGGAAACTCCACCTTTCCCAGTATTGGTCGGGTCACCAGTTTGCACCATAAATCCCTTAATGTTTCGATGGAATACACAGCCATTGTAATAGTTGCTAGCACAGAGGGCTAGAAAATTCTAAACAAGAATGGAAAAAAATTGAAGATGTAAAACCAACAACATACCCTATACATGTATAAGCTTGTAAATATACCTCAGCTGCTTTGGGGCATTGATCACAAAATACTTCCACTTTCAAGTTACCAAGATCTGTGTGAAGGGTTACAGACTGTTGGACAAAATCGAAAATATGAGCTTTTTGTTGAACAATAAAACGATATAATAAATATTTACCATTTTTGAGAGCTTCTAGTTAGTTCTGTCAGAAATGTCAGATTTCGAAAAAAACAACACAGTAGTAGCGTGCCACGTGATGTCAGTAATGAAGTTGCTCTTGCCAGGCTATGAAATTTTTTAGCGTAAAAATTTTGTATGGCGAATCAGAGGAAATCACGATTCACGAAATGACCATTTACCGGAAATTGTTTACTACGGAATAAAAAATAAGCATGGAGTTAACAACTGGATGTATGAAGTTATATTATATGAGCTAATTAGCCCATTGTAGTTGTAAGTGCCCTTACCTATGCGGCTATGCCCGGCAGCCCGGGTACGGGTTTAGCTTTAAAAAATAAAAAAAAATAAAAAATAATGAAATAAATACCGTGCCGGTATTAACTTTTAATTTATTATAGCCCTTATTATTATAATGAGTTTATGCTGCCTTCTCGATCTAGTATCTCAATTTAATAAGCAGAGAAGAAAAACGAAACTGTTTCCATTCCCAGAATTTCTGTTCAAAGTCGAGTTCAGAACCAAATTACGCTGAAATTCGACAAATTCGATTTTTTTTGAGAAATATAATTCAACTATCAACTGCATATTTCCATTCACTTGACAAGTTATGGAAGTAAACTCTTTAAGGTAATAGATTTAGCTATTGTGCAGTACGTATTTCTATCCGTTCTTCGGTTAATCCTATTTTTTCTTATACCTTTGAAAGATGAAATGAAGCTGGAAATCAAATTATCGACGCATAGGACATATTTTCTGTGTCCTACATGTATCTTCAATAGATCTATCGCTATTTCTTGGAGGAAGAAAATCACATATAACCACTCATCCGCGTGCCTACGTAAGTCTCATATTGCTCTGCATAAGTATGTTGCATATGCTTCAGATGGCAGGCTCAACGAACTGGATATAAGTCAACGTGGGTGTCTTTGAACGTAGAAGTACGGTATACTGATACCGAGAATTGGGATAATGGCCATAACGACTTTATAACATATCTTCTCTTTCCTACAGCAACGACACGATTCCTCTAACAATCCGCACGAGATCATTTAAATAATTTTTTTTTAATAGAATAAGTCAGTCACAGTTCAAGTGTTTAACCATTGTGCTAATTGTAGCCAAGTTTTCTTGGAGAAAAAAAATGATATTCTATAGAAACTTTATGGAGGCAAAGGTTGAAGAAATCAAATTGTGTCAGAGGATGCCCGCATGCTCTATATATAAATCAAAGTATGTTTGACATTTATACCAACCAGGCGGTCGAGTCGATTCATCTTCGGATCATTGCGTCAAATATGAAACCACCCGATCCGTGGAGGGTAACATATTTTCTCCTAAAAAAAGATCGCCGATATAAATCTTTGAAAATGTATGAAAGATGAAACCGCATCCATCCAGCCAGATATTCCGGCGGAAAAAGGAAACACCAGCAGATGCTGCGAAACCGCTCTGTGAAGGATATAAACAGTCATCAATCTTTCTGCACAAGTCCAAGCAAAAACATGATTTGGCCTCGATCGAATGGGAAAAGGCGTCACAAACGTTCATCGACAGAATTGGCTCTATACAGCCTTTTTGGCTTTTTTTCCTGTGTGCTATGTTATTATTGGCTGTCGGCTTTTCAATATATAAACTCACACCATACGCTATCTAAGCTGTGAATGATACCAAGATAAATAAATACTGGAGCTTTCTTTACTAAGGAAAAATACGGATTTGATGAATCTGAAGAAAGGATATGCTGGACATTCCTTTCACACGATGAATGATGATGGAATGAAAAGAAGCAAAGCGTCGCTTCTATTTTGAATTTTGATATTGCATCATTGATTTATTAGTATGCTATTTAAAAAAAAATTTGGGATCTTCTGTGGCATTGAAGATTTGTAATTTTAGATATAGCTCTGCCATATGATGGATGAGTCTGACAGAAAGGATGATGTAACTATAAGACCTTACACAACTTAACTGTATGAGCAAGTATACAATAGTAAACCGACCATATAAATATGCAAGAGTGAAGTTCAGAAGCTGGCGTCGTTATATGTACTTATGTTATGCTTATGTCATCAAATTCTTACAAACATATTCACGCTTATTTGAATATGGCTTGCAACGCTGCACAGCGGCCTTCATTTCACTCCGTGAATATTGAGAAGTTCGTCTGCTTCGCTGCTGTAGTTTGCTCGGTGCCGGTCGGAGAAGTGATTCAATTACAAGAATACAAAATTTGATGATCTTTTCTATTACCACAATCAAAGTATTTTCTTCATTCAAAAGTAAGAACTTGCTAATTACTGTGTTGATTACCGTACTTATTTGTTGTTGCAGTAATGTTATTCTTAATTTAGGCTCAAACATTATTCGGTATATCATATGTTATGTTATGTTCTTGACGGTACATCAAGTTTGAAAAATGATGAATGGGGATAGTAAGAATCATGCAATATGGTTTCTGGGGCTTCTTGACAATTCATTATTTGGCCCATAAGCTCAACAATCTCATATTCCATCTTTTTAATCCTTATGAGCTGTATAATGGTCTGTAGGGCTGAGGATCTTATGTGCTGTCAACTTTATTGTGGCCTTTTTCTCTGCCATATGACTCTGACAGGAATACTTTGTGGGGCAAATATAAGAAGCTTACTTACTGAGTTGTAATGATTTTTTTCTTGCTGCAGGGATCCATGACAATGCTGTGCCATAAAACCCATCTTAATATACTTCTTTCTGATGAAATATAGCAAAGATTTGTTTCTCTTAATATTTTTATCTACTCTATAGGCTACTTTTTCTAAAATGTTGAATCGTTATTCAGATCCACTTTCGAGCGAGATGAGGCTTTCTTTTTTTCCACAATGAGCTCTTTTTTTATATTTATACATCCATTTAGATTGGTACACAATTCAAGGAGAGGTACAAAATAATGAATACAATGCTCGTCTTTTTCTATAACAAGATTTTTTTTTTCTTCTTTTTTTCGTTTTTTTTTCCTTCATCGACAGTACGTATAAGCATATATATTGCCCGTGTACCGGAGTTGATCAAACGTGATTCCCATGTACAATGAGACAATATAAGGAGCATCAAACTTTGTGAGAGGGGAAATGAAATAAAATAGACAGAGAATATGACTCGGCTGGGTGTGCCGATTCAATCTGTTGAATACAACATAGCGTGCTCTTTATACTCTCCTTTTTTCATGTGCGTGCGTATTTTGTCCTTTTACAGGGTCGCAAACATTCTTTTTAAGGGCCATGACGACGACATCGGGTTGTGCCAAATTGGACGCCGTCCCCGCCGTGGACATCGACACGGGCCGCTTCAAGTACGTGCTTATCCGCGTTGACTCGCCGGCCAAGGATGCGAGTGAGGAGCGAAGCAAAACCATCGTACGAGGATATAAATGGGGCGCCTTCCACGGTACACTAACCACATTTGTTTTTGTTAATTTGTTTCTTTCTTTCCTTTATTTACGTGTCCACCAAACATGGTGACGACACTGTGCGATTCCCGTCTTCGATTGGCACAACACTTGCAATTGTATCTGCACAAGGTTCCACGATTTCTGACGGAATCGCGGGTTTCTCGTTGGCTTGTTCTTCTCCTTTTGCTTTAGAATCTTGATTATCATTGGGAAGACAAGGAGAGATTGGATCAAGAGGTTCCGGATGCAACTCGGCACTGATCTCCTCCGGTTGGTTGCTTCCTTGTAGTGCAGGCTGCTCCTCGGGTGCTGTTATTGGTTTCGCCGAGTTACGCCTGGTTTCCTGATAGGGTTCGTCCAACTCGTTGGCATTGCATTCCGGTCCGTCCCTCATCAGAATAAATCTATCCCATGAGGAGGAAGGCAAAAAATAAAAAAAATCGATTCTCATTAGACTGTCGCTCCTTTTTTTAGGCTCAGAGGTTCTTTTTAAAAAGATCCTAACGATAATGATAGAGAAGCGCATTGAAAATGAGGCACTCACGGTATTTTGATGGAGACGTCCCCGCCTACGCCGCTGACAACGAGTCTTACTTTGACGTAGTATGAGATGTAAATGGCGAAAAAATGGCGCTCGTTTGGTGCACTTTTGAGCGTTGTTGACGCTAAAGTGGCCGTCAACCTATAGAAAGAGTTCTTTTTTGTAATAAGTCGGAAAGAGCAACAAACAGGGCCATGGAGCTTTTGTTTTTCCTCGCCGGCTCACGTGCTTTCCCTCCAGGCTTCCACTCCAAATACAAAAGGAGAGGCTTTCAGCTTTTATTGAAGCTGTGCCGTAGCGAAAACAAAGTAGTACCGAACAGGAAACAGAATCAACACCAGTATACTTTTTTATGTTCTCGCTCTCTTTCTTTGAAGATGGTAGAGAATCCACTTGTACTACTCGTATTAGCAGAAGGTAGGATTTGGTTTGTTCTTTACCTTCCGTAGCGATCCTCGAGAGCGACCCAGTGCCGCCCGCCTCCATTTTCCATGAGGGTCAAGGGAATTCGGCTCTCGTGTGTTTGGCCGGCTGCCACGGGCAGCTTCTCGCTCTCCTCATAGGCCGCTATGGTATTCTTGAACTTACCATTTGAGAACATGGTCACGTCCACGTGCTGGATCGCACGTATCTGTTATGGAAGAAAATCCAGATGATTACAGGAAGGGCTTTAGAAAGCAGCCGAGAAAATTGCTTCCGAAGTTTTGGAAGATGTTAGAAAATCCCCAAGAAAATCTCTGGTACATGCAATGTAGAAAGCTCTTCCTATCGATCCATAAGACTCTCCCATGGATGTAGGTATAGACAGACGTAACTTTTATGTACCTAGGATCTTTGGCCTACTTTATGGAAGAATTCCCTTTTAAAAAATGTAACAGTTCAAAATAAATCCGTTGAATACGCAAAGTAGACTCATGTTTACTTTTTACATCCTAAAGAGGATGAAAACATTCGAGAAATGTCAACTCACCTGGATCTTTTTAACGATCCGGGAAGATCGGTTGTTTATACGGAGACAAACACAAATTGGAGCCCCCTGGGTGTACCACGTTCGATCCAGCCCGGCTTCTATTTGAATAGTTCCTTCTCTGAGAAGGAAATGCTTCTCTAGCCGGAGTTGAGGTGGTGCCGTCTGCTGGATGTCGAGCGGTGCGTACTGAACCAGACGGATTGCCATTCGGACTTGGCATCGCCGTTGCGGTTTCTCTTCGATACTTTCAGCTACGAAATAAATAAAAAAGGATTATGTTACAACCTGATCTCTTTCTTTCTTTAAAGGAAATCAATGGACGAGAAAAGCTGCTTCGTGATTCCTTATTCCTAAGCTCATTTTCGTGAATTATTCGCATTGCTCAATCATTAGGGAGGAGGGCTTACTATACATGCATGCTCTGATCTCCGTGGGTACGGAACCCGCCGGTTGTTCTCGCTTTATTTGAACAATTGAATCAATTTCCCAGATTTCGTTGGTTCCACTACTTTTTAATGAATCAAACAAGAACTTTTAGATCCAGTTCGTAATATTGGTGCAAAAGTTGCTGTATGTTGAAATTCGACTTGAACAGCACTTGGAGCGAGCCCTTTATATAATTCAGGTGTCTGCTGCGCTCCGCAATCGAGTTGAGTGGAGAGCAGATACTTTTCCCGAGTAGTCACGCCCGTCATTGGGAACCAGAAAGAAAGTAGAAGAAAACAATGGGGCGAGTATTCTCATCTGGGCCGGCACGTGCTGCAAACAAAGAGCGAGATGCATAAGAGGGGGACTCGGAACGAGTTCTTCTTCTTCTTCTGGATGGTGAGAAACTGGAGAGGTTTGATCGAAATCGATTGCAGTGGTTTCCTACTCTTTTTTTCCAACGACGTAGAATGCTGAAGTATTGAATTCATTCTTATTTCTATCACTCTTTTGTTCCCAAGGCGAGCTACGGAAATGGAGATTTACGATACAATAGAGAGAAGGACAAAGAGGAGCTTTTTACTCTCTTTAATTTCATTTGATAGTTATACCAGTGTAGACGCGGAGATCGTAGTTGATACCGATAGCAGCTCCACGGTACTCTTTGGCCGGCAGGAGCCGGACGGAAGCCGGGACTGCATGAGTCAATTTCATGTTGATGAGGTGCGCATGGGGTCCGAGTCGTTTCATCAGTACTTCCTGTTTGGATAAATCAATCGTGATCTTTATTTATATTAACGATCCTTCCGGGAGTAAGAATACTGCGCAGTGTATTCTAAAGCTACATTTATCTTTATTTGCAGGACGTTGATACCATTTGATTAGTTTAAAAGGGTTGGGGGGCACTCTAATAAATCTGCGTGGATCACTTTATTGCATCGCTATGTATTACCTGACATTTTGTGAGGGGCTGTGGCTGAGGAGCCGTCGGCAGGATCGGGTAGACCTGTTCCACGCAGAGCACGGATTCGTTGCTGAGCTTAAGACCCATCACCTCTTCGTCGTCACGACCGTAGCGAAATGTCAACAGGATTTGAGCAAATATCTGAAAAAAGAATTGAGGCACGTAAAAGCATCTGCAGAGATTTGGTCTACATACGTCCCTTTTGATGGCGATCCCCTTTATGATTAATCCTTCCCATCATGTAGCCTAGCTATTAAGGCCTGTCCTGCTGTTTATTTCACTTTCGTCCCTTTAGTGATCCTTACTGCTGCTTTTATCCGACCCATTAAGCTGGGACGGATCCCTTTCCTCCGTCTCTTTAATGGACCAAGTGATTTCGGTCACGTATAACAGCTCAGCTAAAATTACAGTTACTGTTTTCTACGTTGCTAATGACTTCTCGCACATAAGGGAAAAAGGAAACGTTTACTTCTTAATAGGATATATACGACTTTCAACGAGACTGGTCATTGAATCTAGCATCTGAGGGATCATTAACCGAATGGATTTATTTATTTATTTATCCTGAATTGATGTTTTTAAAGATGAAAGAAAGAAAATGTTCGGGGGAGAAAATACCCAGAGTTCTGGTTTATATATCTACCTGAATTAGAAAGGACGAGGATCACATGAAAAACGCATCTCGATCTCATTCAATACTTAAAAGGAAGCGACTAGTAAGCACTGAGAACTCGTGAAAAATAGAAAAGCACCGCGTCTGTCGTATCGATTCCTCCCGTTTTTCTGCTTTGCTACAGTCACAATAACTCGGCAATGTTGTCACTTTCTCTCTCTTCTCTATAGCTAGGATATACTCGCTGAGCTGGATATCATTACCCTATCTATTTAGGTCTTGATGCTGTTCTAGCACTCTCTCTATCTACAACTTGCGCTGCTCGATCAATACCTATGTTCATCTCGAAGAGTCCTCCAAGATGAAGGACGCTTCCTCTCATCTTTACATTTCTAGAGACCGAAGTTTACCTTTCGGTTTTGCAGCTCTTCCGGCTCAACCGTGACGACGGCATGAAGGGGAGAAACGTAATCTTTCGTTATAACCAAATCCCGGTTGATGAGGTAGAGGATCAGCTTCCCATTCGTCGAGACTTTTTTATAAACTCTGAAAAGAATAATAAAAGAAAAATTAAATTAATTTTGATTTCAGAACTGCGACGACATTGTTATAATGATTATATTATTGTTCCCCTTAATTGGCTGCGAGTAGTTTGCTCGCTTTTCTACGAAGGGGGAGATCCCGTTTCAGAATAGTGCGGCCCGACAGAAATAACCACTGCTAGGCGATCGCTCGCTGCAACGTTTCTCCCCGGATGTTGTGTTGACATAATGTAGAAGAAAAGGATCCTCATGATTGGAGGCCCCCTTCTCTCTCTCTCTCTTGCTTTCACGCAACAAAAGAGTGCTCCCGTTTTTTAATGAAGACGTAGAGCTCTTGGATATTGAAACTGACGCGCACATGCTTTTGTATTTGTTTCACCAACATGGAAAGAGAAGGGAGAAAAAAAAAAGAGTTATAAATATACTTGACGCCGTCCGAGTCCAAGTCGGTTGATGGAGATGGCTGGGCAGCGGCAGGATCCGGCTGCTGCTGCTGGCTCTCATCGACGCCGTTACTCTGTGCCGGACCATCCGTTCCTTGTGATTCTTGGGCGACTGTGATGCCACTCTGCTCTACTCCGGTCGCATTCAGTTGCTCCTCTAATCCATTCGCCAGCTCCAGCGGGTGGTGATCCTACATCAAGAGAAAGAAAGAGAGAGAAAAAAAAGTTTGCCGTCAATCTCTTCTTCATCTTCCATCCTTATGTAAATTCAGTCGTGATTCTTTGAGCTCATATCATCAGTAATCCTGCCGACATGCGCCTCGCCTGTCTCATTTCTTTGCCGCTTCTATTTTCTCTTTTAACAAGGGTCATATCTTGCCTCCGTCGGAGAAAGAATGGCACGGCATTCCACAACAACCTCTGGATGCTTATTCTCATTATACGACAGGCGTAAATCGTATACGGTACAACGGTCGCTGATGTGGCCTTTTTTTTCTTCCTCTTTTCTCTGTGTGTGTGACGAATTGATGGTAAAACCATGGAATCCAGTCCCGAATATTGGTTACACGACATTCTAGCGTGAGTGACATTGTATGTATAGTTTTTTCCCCCCTGATCTTGTATTAGATGGTTGTTTGACACGATTCAATCTTGCTAGATCAATAAGGACGGGGAAAAAGTTCAACTTGTGTCGCAATACTAGATGATACGCATCTCAGTGGAAACATGACGATCCCTTGTATTATAATGTACTAAAAAATGCAAATAAACTAAAGGATGTTGAGTAGAAAGTTTACGATCCCAGCAGAGTGTATGTATCTAAGTAATTTACAGGGTTCTTTTTTTTCGTCTCCGCTTCTAAATGGAAGAGTCAATATTCGTTAACGTCCCGCTTCCACTTTTGAATTGAATATTCAACGAGGAGCTCTTTTAATACATGGAGTTGGGATGCGCTCATACGTCGACTTTGTTTAGGTACCTCATTTGTTTATTAGGTTTTTACCTGCGGCTGCTGATCACATGTTGAATTCCAATTGTCCGAGGTGGCGGCTACCGTATCCGGTTCTGTGATGGCCCCTTTTGGTGGGGTCGCTCCTGCTCCTGACCCGTCCTCGTCTTCCGCACTCATTGTCTTTGCTACGGAGCGGAACCGTTTTAGGAGGGATCGTGGTCCACTGAATCCCTTTTTCAAACGGTTCGGCTGCAGCCTCGGAGAATTGGGTTCGCTCGACGTGGTGGACGCTCCTGCTTCTACCGGCTGACGGTGATGGTGATTACCACTCAAATGAAGTGTCTGAGCCACGTTACGGACTGCTGATCGGAATCGAGTCAAACTGTGTAAACCGGAATGATACGTCAGTCGATGGTGGTGGACTTCAATATCCACTAGAGGCTGCGACTGCATGGCCGCACTAGTGTAGAAGACGGTGGTCAGCATCACCTTCACACCAAACGAAGGATTGTTTTATATGCGTGTGCGACTGGAACGGCGTGCAGCTACAACTGACGGTCCTTCCCTCCGTCCGAGAGGAGTCTCCCCAGTTGGTGCGGGGCGCGACCGGGCGGCAGCGCTTGCGCACCTGGTTCGACAATACTGTTGAGCAAGAAATTGGCGTCGGTGAAAAAGGAATTTTTTTCTCTTCTATTTTCTCGTATATAAAAAGCGAATATAAACCAGTCTTCCTGATATTGATTGAGCTCATCGATCTAGCTGCTAAGCTAGGCGCATGATGAGGAATATATATATAAAAAAGAGGGGCGGGCCACCAATTGAATCATGGTACACACAACTCCTGGCCCAAATAATAAATCTTTTTTTTATGATCGTGAAATGGTAATGAAAAAAGTAAATGTGTAAACAAAGCATTGGAGCAAAGTTTACTTGGACAAGAGGGGACGCTTAGGGACACACTCACAATCACTTGCCTTGTATATTTACTAGGTCTTACTCGACAAGAAGCAATGGTGTACAGTATAGCCGGTGCTAAACTAGGGGGCGGAAAATCAAATTTCGTGCCTCGCACCCTACTCGAAAAGTAGTATAGCACAGCACACGCTGAGGCTGGAAAGGAAATTACTCTTCGGTTCTGTCGGTCGGTCGCTCTAATCTACGCCTTTCTTGACAGCCATTACAAGTTATATTCGACTTAAGTTTTTGAGTACTAACAGCAACTTTTTTGAGAGACAAGACGGATTAAAGTTTTGCTACATATATGTTGAGCCAAAACTTGTTGGAAAGAACGACATTGACAAACTATTGGAGGGGCTACCCGAGGAAATTGAATCGCGCCGGATAAACGAATTAGGGTATCCAATCTGTAAATGAAGAAGCGCTCGCCCGGGCTGCAACTTTCTGTCCCGTTAGCTGAATAGTTTACAGTAACTCTTATCTTTATTTATTTATTTTACAATGACTCACTGTTTGATTGCAACAAAACACTTGTTTTCCCTCTTCAATGGACACGCCCGACGAGCGAAAGAGATACTTAAGTTTCTTATTACTTGGTCATAATATCGGTTATTGCAAGTAGCGTTTATTGTAATAGCGTACCATCTTGTTTAAGTTGTTTCTTTGTTTTTAAGGACAGCAATCAAAGTCCCTCTATAGTCGATAAATTATCTGACCCTGGTGGGTACTGTAGCTAACCTACTTTCTCATTTGCATGCGGGAGGTCGAATGGGTATAATCTATGGTCAGTCCTTGCTGACAGTATAAAAGATGGCGGATCCCGCTTATTTCGTAAGAAGAGGCTGACAGATAATTACTTTCACTCCATTACATCTTGCCTCATCTCTTTTTTCTTTTCTTTCTTTCGGGTACAGGCGACATTTACGACAAAGTCCAAGAAGAATTAGCGAAGAATGGGCTGGACACAGAGTGCCTCGGGGGCGGACGGATCGTTCACGATCCTGACAAGGGCTCCATCTCCGTCTTCGGCTATTCTCAGGTAAAACAAAAAATATAATATAATATACTTTTAAATAAATTTTCCCTGAACTTTGTCAGCTCGTTAGCGGTGAAACATTACTACAGGAAAGGGCATGATTATTAGGACGAGGTCTTATTTATTTTCTGATCCCTTGTCATCAAAGCAGACTGTGTGATGACGTCGTTCATCCAAATATAGGAAGCTGTTATTGATTTTTTCCGGTCGGGAAATAACAGATCATGGATATATAGCTTCCTTCTAGAGAGGATATTTGGTTCAATACGGGAAGTAGAATGGTAATCATAAAATGATCCTCTTTTCTCGACTGGTCCAACGTATAAAATAATTAATCCTCTTTACTTACCTGTTCTATGGCATTAGTGACCTGTTTCTCTATTCAGCTAATTAGCTTCAGTGCATATCCATGCAACAAGTAGATGTGCTTTCGAATGTAATCAGTTCCAAATGAAATCCCAGCGCTCGTAACTTAAAAATAAAAGTTTCTTTTGTTCAACCTGAGTCCAACTCTTTGAAATTGTTTAGTCCGCAGATTAAATGGCCTCTCAAGTTCCCTATCCGCCTCTCTCCTTTCAGTAATGTGTCGAGCTAGGTGTCTGTTACCGAGCTGCTCCGATAAGTTGGTCCCTGGTCGCGCTTATATATATCATATAATAGTCCAACTTCTCCTCCCTAACTCGACGATATATATCCATCTCTTCACGGTATATCCACATTCGTATGCTCAACTTTGTAGAATAAGCTCGGGGGCGTTCTAGATAAGGATTTAACGTCTTTTCCCCTTGTTTTTTTTTTGCAGGGTTTCGGCTTAGCTGATCACGCAGTGACGACGGAGCTCCTTAAGAAACATTATCCCGGCTACGCCTCCATCACGTGGTCCAATGAAGGCTACTAACAACACCACCATCTTTTCCTGGCTGTAACCACCATAATACTTTTTGTTGTTGACGTCGTCCTTTCTTATCTCACTTTGTGTGTATGTGCTGCGTTGTTTTCTTGGGAGAGATAAATACAGCACTAAAAGAACAGTTGTCTGGAGCTTCTTGTTGCAATTTGTCCGCATGATGACAACCAACACTTTGCTGCTGCTGCTGTTGCTGTTCGCCGTGGGATTATTAGCAGGCTTCGTGTCTGCTACTACCACCAGCAGTAGCCCTTCATCTTGTCGTGGAGAAGACGGACAGCCCGTCGATTGGTAATAAACGAGCTTTTTTTTTTACTTCTTCTAAGAAAGTAATGAGGACATTGATGGATGCTGATGGACAACTATATACAGCACAAAGAGCATTCACTTAATCATCATTACTTAATGGGATACCCTGTGAGTTGGACAGGTCTTCTAAAAAATAAGTAGGATGATCCTGCTGCAGGATCAGTAGGCCTAAAAACTTTTCTTGTTCTCTGGACGTCTCTCACGCAGGTTCGTGGTCTACAAACGGCCGGCTGGCAAGTCTTATGTCTATCGATCTTCCTCATCAAACATCATCCAAGGACAAGGATCGTCCTCCTCCTCCTGGATCCTTTCAACCGAACTGATAGACTCGGCCGCATCTCTCCTCAGCCAGACACTGAAGCCTTTGTATTCTGCGGACAATAGGATTCTGGAGGTTGGGATTGTTATAATCCTTTTTGCATTATTGCCAGATCAGCGTATCTTGATTGGTATATAGTCGACATTGTTGCTCAATCCATGTATGAATATTAAGGAGAACCTGATTTTGATGTACAATGACGAGCTACCCAACGGGACGACGAGTGGAGAACTTCACGCTCATGCCAAGGGAGTTGTCAGCTTCGTGGGCGGAGGAGCTCAGACGGGCTTCTGGCTGATTCACAGCGTACCTAAATTCCCGCCATCGCCCGCGGATCTTGGCGGTTATTCTTTCCCCATTACCGGAACGGTGTACGGTCAGACCTTTATCTGCGTCACTCTGCCCTTGGCTCAAGCGGATCTCATCGGTGAGTACAACTTGTGTTCCAATTATACAGCAAACATCCTAATTGGATTTTTTTTTCTCGGAATCTTTGGAGTTTCTTTACTTTTTGTGCCAATTAAAGTTCCCAACTTTTTATTTTCTTTTGCTGATGATGCGATTTTCATTCAAGCTTGCCTCTTTTTATACATCGTGAATATTCTACTGCCACAAAATCACGTGATGCGTGAAGAAATGGTTGTTTATACGATTCCTATTCTTATTACGCACTCTAAAAAAAGCATTTGGCATTGTCGTCTTCGTCATCTTCGTCAGCGACACAAAGCAATTCCGATCGTTATCGAACAAAGGAAATAGTAGGAGAAGAAAAAAGATGGAAAAATTGGATATGGAGCGCGGGGAAATGTCGTCATCGCACCATCCGCACTATACGTTGAAAACAAAAGCCCGATCCTAAGAAACGATATAAAGAAATGGGAACAGCCTCGCGATTGTGGGAGGGGATCGATCCTCCCCTCTAGAATGGCGTAGATCTTTTTCACAATCGAGTCATAATAATCAACTTGTTTGCAGTAGAATGGCACCATCAGGGGGAAGGGATTTTGCTGACGTACCATCGCTAGTGGCAACACTAAGAGAAATTGTCCCTCACGTGGGCGGATTTTCCATCAACTTGTCCATAAATCCATATAACTACCACGTTCACTGAAGCCTGTGCGATAATGAGACATAGAATGTATAGTACTCCGCACAATCCCTTCTATTTGAATCACATGAATGAGCAGAGCATCGCATTTCATGTGAGGGATGCAGGTGAGCAGCTGGCCTTCTATCGACCCTTTGTGTACCACTGGACAGCAGGGGATGCTGAACTGCTGAGATCCGTCCCTCATCTTGCCGGCATAGCTTCGGGAGATCATGTGCGCCAAGCTCCGTGGTCCCGCTCCATTCAGCTCACCTCTTCCGCGGGAATGATTTTCACCAGTTTCGCTAAAGCGAGAGAATTTGGACTAGGTTTTTGTTAATGGAATGTCTTATTTACTTTTTTCTTTGAAAATAACTAATTGTTTTAAATATATATATCAAGATCTTTATGGAGATTGGATGAGCGGAGCCCTAGAGACGTCGCTCTTTGTCGAGACGTGGACGAACGGGCAAGGCGGCCCACTGCCTTCCTTCTGCTCCAATCATTCTTATACGTAAACGACTTACAATATATCCGCTCCTACACGCTCCAGTTTACGCGGCAGATGTGAAAGGAGCTTATGCGAATTTTCTCGAGTGCTTTATTAAAGCCCTGAGCTCTTCACTCTCTCTCTCTCTTTTATTTTTAAGGCTTAAGTTTTATTTATTAAAAAAAGGAACTAAATAGAGTACCGTAAAACTTTTATTTCTCATTTGCGCTTTCAAGTTTTTTAAGGGTCTCTGAAAAAAGTAGTAGTTAAGTAGCTATGATGTAATATTTGTAAACAAGCTCTTAAAAAAAAATCTTTTCAGTGTGGAGAACGTTGAGGAGGTTCGGCTCAACGGTTCGGCGACGTTTGTATCACACAAAGACCACTCGAAATGGGCCATCTCCTCCCGATCCCAACATCCGTGGGTCTGCGTTGGTGACATTAATCGAATGGTTTGTTTCCTTTCTTCTTCTCTCTCTCTTTTAGCCTTTTGAGATTCAATCAAAAGGAGGAGGAATATATTATTTCACCGTTCACTCTGCTTGAATGAATCCGTAGTGAAAAGCTAATTGGAAAAAGGGGTTGCCAGGTAGGAAGGGACACAACGCCAAATGTTGCCGGGCAATCTTGACTCCCTCCTTCTTTTTTCTGAGCGTTATAATTCAATCAGCCTTCTCTTTTGTGAAACTGCGAGATGTTTCTCTTTTTCAACTTCTGGATGGCCTTTGAAGTGTTGAAAAGGAAGCACAATATGGTTAGATGAGAAGCGAGGCAACATCACTTACTCGGATTCTCTCTTTTCTTTCAATACAGAATTCTCAACGACATCGGGGCGGAGGATCTCTTTGCTTCCAGCAGTTGAACCTTTGGGAGAGCTTTCGGGAGTCGGTACAACAGCTCGAATCCTGCCCTTTACAATTCCGCCGTTGGCTTAAGAAGAAGAAGGAGAGGATCAAAATGGCGACGCTTGTCGCTGAATGACGGAGACTGTAGTCGTTCCGTATAGCTTGTCATGGATATGATTGGATAAGATTCTATCCTCCAACATTCTTCTTTCATTTTTTATGCAACGGGTGTCGTCCTCCTCTCTTTTCATACATATATAGAGCTAACTTAATCAGTTTTCCCTAATTTAGTTTTTTTTTTCGTGCAAAGGCTATCAACTTTTTATAGCATTTATTTTTAAGCTCCAAGGGAAGACTTATTGATCGCTCGAAAGTTCTATTAGTTAGTCAACTATAAACACACACTAAAAGAACGAAGAAACTGTCACGTTTCCTTACAATGTCTTTTTGAACACGTCTGCGTGTTTACTCTCTTATAAAATTCAAACTTTGCAATAATAATACAGTCAATTTCTGTAGATCTATCTGACTGAAATTCTCAGTTTTCATTTTCTCCCTCGTCGACTACCGTCAAGTTAATAACGTATAATAAAAACACGCTTTCAGAGCTTCTTTGCGTAGGAAGATCCCACTGCTTTTAATCTTTGTTTGAATGTTCACCATTTTTGCTTATTAATGAGAGAATTCGTGGGAAGGAATCGATCCAATATTAAAAAGGGCGCACAGAGTGCTATGTAAATTTTAAATTGCCAATCCATAAAAGAAGAGGTAGTAAAACGCCTCCACTGTCAATTGGGCAGAAGTACCGTATGGTCTACGACATCTTTTGCCCTCAACAAAATTGAGTTCGCCTTCTTGTCTGCTCGAGTGCTGATGTCTTGTTCATTTCGCCCGTATGTCAACTACGTGACACACCGGGTTCTCTCCTTTTAATTGAGAATTGAGGTCGCACTCCAGTCTAGTAATACAGTACTATATGACGAAAAGAGTCTAGTGCTTATTTCGTCTATTCGAGATGTGCGTCATTCCGGAAAAAATCCTTGGGACTGTGCGGTTGTCATGGGAGCGGCTGATGTTGTTGAGGTAAGTCGAGGTCCGGTACCGGACTGTTTGGGACGGGTCTTCATCACTCTCTTGCAGCAGCGTGCTCGTTATTATTGGAAGTTTGAGTGGGCACGGCTGCCATGCGAGACGTACCCTACTGAGGATGAGAGAAAGAGAGTAGTGCTGATATAATTCAATAACCATCAAGAAGGGAATAAGGATCGAATTTCTATCAGCAGCACATCCTCTTCTTTTCTTGGGTTGGCACGGAGCCCACGAGAGCGAGCCTCATTTCGAGACTGTTTGCTTATTATGCAGCTGCGGCTTCTAGGTGCGAATCGAGTGCTGAGCTGTTGACAGCAGGATCGATCCGGGTTTTTATTTTCTATATGCAGAATGGGATCGTTTCCCTCTTGAGAATACACATGACTAAACGCAAAGGATTCGATTGCTCAACTCGGGGTGCTCTCATCTCGATCCTTCCTATTGCCCTTTTCAATTTAGAGCAGCAGCTTAATTAGCTTCGTCATCAGGATCGCATACAGCTAGTTTTGTGCCTGAGGAGGAAGAAAGAGACCACGTTGTCGACGGGTTCCCACTCGAGCTTGTCAACGACACCCCGCAGCACCATCAGCAGTCAGAGAAATGAGAGATGTGTGCAGCATACTGGAAATACTGCAGCTGGACTCTTATAAACAATCCTAAGCTCTTCGCTTTCCTCGCTGCCTCTAATTCGTGGAATAACTTCCCAGCAATAATATAATCTTATAAAGAGCGTAAGTAAAGAACTGCTGGGATTCGTGTCGGTTTCCACAGCACTTTCCTTCGAGGTGGTACATTGGGCGTGAAAGGGAAAAAAATATACTTGTGACATAAAAGTGGGCACGAAATACTCATTACATTCTAACGAGATTCTTTCCTTCTTCTTCTCTTATTTCACAGACGCTAATAGAAGAATGTATCCGTGTTTTTTCTTTCTTTCTAAATTCGTATAAACTAATTTTTACGTAACAAGAGGCTGTTGCTTATACACTTCAAATCTCTAATTAAGATATACATACATTTTTTACATGCGTTGCTAACAAGTCGCTCTTACCGCTCTTTCTAGGAATTGTGTGGGTTGAGAACTGTATTAAATGTAATTAAGAAACCCGGTGCTGCCTCCATTTTTGACGTTGATGATGACGTTGGGGTGGCATTTTTATATTTATACAGCGCTCGATTGATGTGCACTCCGTGTGGAGGTGCAGAATTTTATCCAGCAATGACTTGATCCATACTATAAATATAAATAGGATTTCTCTGGAAAGGAGATTGAGCTATCAATGAGCCAGCAGGGCAATAACTATATCAGTGCTTCCTCATCCCCTCATCACTACTCGAGGATGTATGGACCAATAGAGCGCTTTTCATTATAAATAAGAATCTTTGTAATGGTATTCTGCGAAAGCGTGGGATAGTCGTCCTTAATTCGGATTCGTGGTCATTTTAAACTAATTTACATCCGAAACGAATTCTTTTCATGAAAGATGAAGAATGCACTGGTTTTGCATAGTTTATGGTGGAAGACAGCGTTTGACGTCATCCAGCCGAAGCTTAATCTTAAGAACGAGTAGTGTCCATCAGTACTAGAGTGCACGTATTACACAAAGCCCTTTCCTCATTTATACAGCGACTAGTTGTTGATGATGATGTCACTTTGTTGTCGACTCGTCGTATGTTTAATCCCATCACTTTATTGTGGATGCTTGATAGCTATTTGATTAATTTAGACAAAATATGACGAGGGATGCAAGTGGATCGAGTTTCGTAATAATGTTGTATTACACAAGTTAGTTGCTTATTATTATCAAAGTTTTCTTGCTACATCTCATCTCAGAGAAGTTTTCGTTGTCAAGATGCAGAATAATAAGTTTAGAGCGATAAATAAGTTTTTGTATTTTCCCATGAATTCTTCATATATGCACCTCATACTGCATGATTGATATGTTTGGTGGAGCACGCAATGGAGTTCTTTTCCATATTTGTGCAAGCAATACATCGTTTTCAACTGATTTATTTAAAGTAGGCTATTTACTAGAGTGTACCTATCTAGTTGGGCCGCCATCGCACTTCAAGAACTCGTGAAAGCGCAGTCAACTGTTGAATTTGTCAAGTTCTCCCAGGGAGATATTTTTAGAATTTCGATTAGATTAAATTGCATCATATTGAATCACCATGGAAACTCTATCCGCAAGTCTCCCTTAAAATTTTCCAGAATATTTAATGGAAAAAAGTATATTTTTGTATTTGAAAATTTACCGCAGCGCGCCGCTAGTATTCATCAAATGATGAAATCGCACGTAAACAATAGTATCAGACGACACTTAGTCCGCTTTCCCATGCGGAAAACCGGAAGCAGATTACTTAAAAAACGAAATGAATCGTAAAATAAATAAAAATTCTTGCAAATATAGCACATTTCATTCTGTATATTCACAAATCCATGATAAAATAATAAATATACATTTTTACTGAAGGATGTCGTGGTTTTTCTAAGCTCCCGAGCCCATATCCGTGCTTTGTCACCCCGCAATTCACGCTCACCAATGAAGTTTTGACAGCCTCGTTCAAGTTCACAAGTTGTTCCCGTTGTTGCATATGTCGTTGTGTTTCCCTTTGAAGGGGATCGTTTGCCTAATTAAATTATGTGGGTTGATGTCGGACTAATCATCGGAGATATTCTGTAGCCATGCCAGATGTCTCAAAATCTTTGAAACTTCAAAAATGTTCTATTGTGCCTTTAAAAAGCAGCGGTATCTCATGATACTAGCTGCCCTGCTGTTTTCCGTGCTGCCTTACCATCAGGTGGTTCAGTCTGTTGCTGTATTCCTTGATGTCAAAAATGAAAATCAAACAGAGTACCATCTCAAGTACTCCAACTTCCCGGAGAGCCTGCGCTTGCAAATGTTGGCCAAGACCAAACAGATGTTCTATTTTGGATATGAGAGCTACATGAAATTTGCTTTCCCACTGGATGAGTTGAACCCCATTGACTGCAAGGGGAGAGGACCAGATTATGCCAATCCGTAAGAAACAAAAATTACAAACATGAAATCATTTGATCAACTTCTACATTTCTATTCTTGTTTGAAACTTTTATTTTTATTTTCAGGTCCAATATCAACATAAATGATGTCCTAGGAAACTATTCTTTGACTCTAGTTGATACTTTAGATACTTTAGTGGTCTTTGGGAACATAACTGAGTTCAAACGAGCTGTTAAACTGGTCATAGAAAATGTATCATTTGAGCAGGATTCCACTATACAAGTCTTTGAAGCCAGCATAAGGTATAACCTACTGATTCATTTTTAATGATTCCCTTTAAGCCTCCAACTTAAGGAACAGTATTTTTAATGATTTCTTCTTTTAGGCTACTTGGAGGACTCCTCTCAGCTCACTTGTTAATTATTGATAAGCAACATTCTCTTGGAGACCTCGAGCTAGAAGACTACGATAACGAGCTTCTGCATATGGCTCACGATCTCGCGGCACGACTTTTGCCTGCCTTTGAAAATACTAAAACTGGAATCCCGCACCCTAGAGTATTACATATACTTGGTATTTTATATCGTTAGATAGATAAGCTAACAAAAAAAACGTATATTTTTAATAGGTTAATCTAATCAACGGCGTTCCCGACAAGGGAATTACGGAAACTTGCACGGCTGGTGCAGGAACACTCTTAGTAGAATTTGGTATACTGAGTCGTTTGCTCAATGACCCCATTTATGAAAACTACGCCCGGAGAGCAGTACGATCGTTGTGGAGCCTCAAGAACAAAGATACTGGTCTCTTAGGTATTTCCCTTTGTCTAAATGAAATTTATGATTCTTGTACTATCCTTCTAACTTTTAATGCGCTATTTATCAGGAAACACAGTAGATATGCAAACAGGGCAGTGGACTGGACAGATCAGCGGGATTGGTGCTGGAATGGATTCGTACTACGAGTATCTATTAAAGTCTTTTATATTATTCAACGAGTTGGAGGACCTGGAGCTCTTTCAAGTCAGCTACGAGACCATTAAATCCTACCTCAGAAAAGGGTACATTAGCTATCTCTACTTTAGTAATTAAACCTACCTTTCTACTCTGTATTGGTCTCATCTTTATCAGGAGGTCCATCTGTAATGATGGGGAAGGAGATCATCCCATGTACGTTAACGTTGACATGAAGAGTGGTGCGACATCTACGACGTGGATCGATGCTTTGCAGGTCGAGAGTTTTTAAGCTTTTTCATGCTAGTAATTCACTTATTTTACTTATTTAATTATAATAGGCGTCGTTTGCTGGACTTCAAGTACTTTACGGAGACATTGAAGAAGCCATCTGCAGTCACGCACTCTACTACGCAGTCTGGAAGAAATGGGATGCCATTCCTGAGAGGTTCAACTGGCAACGCAAAGAGCCGGATGTATCCTTCTATCCATTAAGACCTGAATTTGCTGAATCAACTTATTTGCTCTATCAAGTTTGTTTAGTGCTCGAATGTTGAAACTGTTTAGTAAATCACAGAATTCATTGAATCTTATTCCCGATTATCAGGCAACTAAAAATCCGTTCTACCTCAGAGTGGGCGAAGCGATTTTAGAGAGTCTCAACAAATTCGCTCTCGCTCCTTGCGGTTATGCAACGCTTCACAGTGTCGTCGACAAGTCACAAGAGGATCGGATGGAGAGCTTCTTTTTGAGCGAGACTTGCAAATATTTGTACCTCGTAAGTCCTTCTCCATGTCTTTTATATCTATTGAAACCTTGTGACGTATTGATTTTTCAGCTATTTGACATTCACAACCCAATCAATACTATGGCCGAGCGCTATTTGTTCACTACCGAAGGTCACATAATCCCCATCACGCCGGATTTGCGCTCACCAAAGTGGGCCATGGAGGAGACGGATTGGAGACATCCTCATCCGCAATACAATCATATCCTCTCTCATCCGGAATCTTCTGGAAAACGGGAAAACTCTACCAATACTGTTGTAAATTTATTGCATTATTTTATTGATTATAGCATTGATCTAATTATTGATTTTTTTTTAAGTGCGCAACGGTACAAGTGGATCGTGTCTCGCTACCTCTGAAGGAGCGCTACCTCGTCCAACTGTTCGACTCGGTCGGAGCCGAATTATAAGTCTCTTTCAAAAAAAAATGTCTAGTTAGAGTGAAAAGGAAGTGCCTCAAGAAAACCAAGTTAAGGATGAGAGATATTCTTTGTTTGTTTTGCTCCCGTTGTCCTAGACAACTGTGGTGGCTGTGTTAAATTTGTTTTAGAGGGTCCACATTGAAATGTGATTTTCTTAAAAGCCTGAAAATAGATGCACTTAGAAGATAACGTTTTATATGAAAGATTATTAGTTTCTGTTTCAAATGTATTGTTTTTTTACTCGTCTGTTTGGAAGCTTGATAAAAAGGTGATCTTCAATACAAAGATATATAATGTGTGTAAATTGTTTTCTATAATAGAATTTGACCTATCGTGTACTAGGGTTAACGCTATTACAAAACTTTGTAAGGTTCATCTCCTTATGGTACTGCGAATTCCATTTGATAGCTTTAATAATATTGATTAAGTAAAGGTATCAAGAGTATCTTTTGAATAAAAAGACGAGGCACAAATGGATTAAATGGCTGTTCAATAAAAGTCATAAATTTAAAATATTGATACATTTTTTAAATAATTTTATTTTCAGAAATGTTTGTATGATGTTTTACAAAAATATAAAAAGAGACAAAAATCGAAGATGAATAGTGTCTAGATAGACCGGGTACAAAATAAAGCAGAAATGTCATGTTATTATTATTAATTTTTCAAATTGGAATTTTTCCTATATTTAATTTGATTTCATGATGTTTGTATAACATTTTTATATGATCATTTTTTGATAGATGGCAATTTTTATGAGTCATAAACTTCACAAAGGAGATGAAGGGTGTCTAGATAGACGGGATACGATCCAGCGCCATTCCGGAATAACTGCGTAAAGCTGGCCCAGCACATCATTGTTGTTTGAGTCCGATTGTGTAGATAATTGGGTCACTAAACCTTCAATCTCTTGTTCCTGAGAAGGAGTTAGCCCAAGGAGCTCTTTCACACCAGCCCATCTCAATTCCAAGTTCCTTTTTCTAGGCCCCCCCTCATCCGTTGTTCGACTGAGAACACATCGTCCTCTGACGTAGTCTTTGAAATTGATCACTCCACTTCGATCCGAATCATAAAGACTGAAGAGTTCAATCACCTTGGGATGACCAGCAGGTAAATTGAGGTAAGCAGCGAAGCCGTCGATATTAGCCGTTCCTAACGTTCGATCCGCGAAGCGAGCAAAAGACTCGAGAAAATCCTCTTGGATCATGCGGGATGAGAGCCCAAATTCTTGACGGAATCTCCCCACTTCAATCAGTCCAATAGCTGGAGGTAGGCCCAGCTTCCGAGCTTTGGCCATCAACACACCGTCTTCAAACGAGTAATTAGTGATCGGCAAATTTACGGCTCTGGCCATTACATCACGAACGTTGTCTGCAAACAGGTTGGGGTCACCTTTCTCTTCTACCGACGGCACGTAGACGGGCAAGAATTCCATCTCACAGTATGTAACCAACCGGGTCATAGTCATCCAAATGAGCTCCAATGCTTCAGGTCCGTCCCATGTCCAGGATACGGTATCGAGTCGGTTCGGATAGCGGATGCACACAGGCTGAACCGGCACTCCTGGGATGAAAGCGCCCGGTTTGAAACTGATGAGGCTCTTTCGGTTCGAGCAAGTACCTTCAGGGAAAATGAGGATCTGCCGCCAGTCGTCTTCTGGAGCGCTTGCTCGTCTTTTGAGCTCTTCGATCGTCTTTCTACGAGAGTCGGGATCCTCACGCCAAACATATATGGGGTGAGTGTAGTTCATCAACTTTCCTACTACGGGTCTCTTAATCTCCTCACTCCGGACGATCAGGGAGGGAAAGCCGGTCCATACTGCTACAAATGTGTCCAGGAAAGTCGAGTGCGGGGCGATGACCAGGATGGGGGCTTCCTTTCGGCTAGCCTGTCGACCGATCACGCGGACTCGTAAACCGATGAACCAAAACAAGAATTGTAAGTCGGTCGTGATCAACCAGGATAGGATCTTTCTCCAGCCTGATTTAGGCTTTCGAGCCAATTCTTCATTGGAGAGGCCTGCAGTTCCAATACAAACCAAGAGGTAGGAAGTCAAGAGGCACAATATGACACAAACGGCCCGTAAAGGTAGCAGGAGGACTGTCAGCAGATAGCATTTGATTCGATCATTCAGGGTCAAATCCATCGTATGGACGAAAGGGTTGATGGGAGGTGAAGCATCCTTCTTCTGTTTTCCGTCAGCAATTGTTGAAGCCAGAAGCCTACGTGTGAATCTTTGAGCTTTGTTCATCTTTTTATCAGTGTGGAGTATACTATTACTTACGATACAAGGTCCTACATAAGTACTGTCTTAATCCTAAAACTGTGTTTGCAAATGGTCTTTTCACGTTTTCAATTTTCACCAGTTAAATGATATATTGGTAATCTCAAAATCACTAAAAAATATAATCATGATTGAAAACTGCAATGTAGCTTTTCATAATTCACATATTAGTTGCACAAGAATGCATAAATAGAAGTTCCTTCCACTTGATTTCTTCTAAAGTATTTGGCGCTGTCGACACTTTCGACACTGGCCGAGTTCAACTCATCGTTTTCCGCAACGACGACGGCTATTTTGGCGTCACGCAATGTAGAATCGAAAGCTTTAAGCTGTCTGTACATGACATGAGCTTTATAGTGGAAGCAAGTTTCGTAAGAATTAAAGGGGCAGAGTAGCCAGCATGCTGGATTCAAATAAGAATGTTTCACGAGTCGGGATTTCGTGCTGAACGTAGATGCACCTCTTTTACAACAAGATCCGCTCCTCGTATCGACCGGATGGGACGGGATTTTTTTTTTTTAGATTAATGGGAGAAGAATTTAAAAAGAGGAAGAAGAAAAAGATTTTTTAAAAAAAAGTAAAGAAAAAAAAGAGAATATATTGTATTGAGTATTAGAAGAGAACGGTAGATGGCGCAGAACGCTCGTCGCTCATCGCTCAAGGGGACAAAAGTACCTAAGAGGTACCCAAGGACCTAAGGGGTACCCAAGGGCCTAAGAGGTACCCAAGGACCTAAGAGGTACCTAGCGCCGACCAATCAGAAGAGAGGAAAAGCAGGAGCAGGGAAATAAAGGTTTTCAGACTCGCTCCAGCCGGGAAATAAGAAGGGATAGAACCTCCGGTATCGAATAAATTCGATCCCATCCGGGATAAGAATTCAAGTTATACTGGAGAAGACTGTTTCGCTGAAATTTGCAAGACTCTTCGAATGAGATAGCTGCTGCATTGTAGCCTCTTTCACCGACGACAAGGTGAAAATCAGGATCCATTTTCTCTCGATCAGGATCATTGATAATCTTTCTGTAGACCATGACGAACCAGTTCTTGGTGGAGTATTTGTCCGCAAGGTATTCATATAAAGAATTTAAAATACCATCAATGTTTTTCAAATTCGAATTCGCCATTATGTCCCTCATCTCGTTGACGACGTTTTTCTCATTTTTGCATTCTTCCTCGAATAGGGCGATCCTCTCTTTAGTTCGACTTTCTAAAATGGACAGCTCTTCGATTCTTTCTTTCCTTCATTTTAAAATAACTACTTTAAATGTTGTTTGAAAAATATAACTTATCAATCAATCACCTGTTATTTTGTGGATAATTTGTTGCGTCAAAATAGACCACCAGAGCAAAAGTTCCCAAATGGATCAAATGTAAGTACTTATCGCAGTCTCGTTTAAATTTGACCACGTGTCTCTGAAACGATGATGATTTTTTTTTTAATTTCTACGGTGAAATTTGTGAAGTAAATTTATTACTTTGTTTTTATTCATCGTGGAGTCTAAAATATCCGAAGCGAACGAGTGTTTATTTAAAAGTCCATCAAACATCGTATTAATGCAATCCTCTAATTTTTCAGCGGCTGAAATCAAATCACTTTTTGTTTCATTGACGATTGTTTGGGTGGTATCGTTTGTGATCTTCAAGTAGTCTTTGGCACGCCTTACACTTTTCAGTATCACTTCCTCGTATTGAACAAATCTGTCATTTAATGCCTCTTCAGCCAAAAGTTTGTGCAAGGATGTGTCGATACTCTGCATTCGCGAACCCATTTGATCGAAAGATTGCTTCATCTCGTTAGTTAGAGCTCCTTCGTGTTTCTTGTTTAGCACGAAATTTGTGACCGTAAAAACAGTGTTAATGCTGCCCAACAATCCAAAAGCATTTTCAAAGAGTTGGCCGATTCCGGCACCCTCGTCAGCCACTTCATAATTCTTTGTGGAACGGCATTTTCCTTCTTTTTGACAAGGTTGAGTATCGTCTGAAGTAATTTTATTGGGTACTTCCTCTACATAAGATAAATTATCATTATAAGAAGTAAATACATCCAAGGCAGTCGTTTTTCATTACCAAATTTTAACAAGAACCAACTATGGTCATCTTCATCAATGTGCTTATGCTGATTAGTATCCGATTTTGAAACAATTACCGCTTCTATCTGGGTGAATTCTTGGATCCAGATGACGATAACCATTACAACAAATAAAGGATTACAACTTCGGACAAAATTCATTCTCCTCTGCAATACATATTTTCAAAATTAATGATCCGTAAAAAAACATGAACTTTTTTTTAAAATTTAACCAATTAATTTTTAACAAAAAAAAACACATAACTTACTTCAAAATCTCAGATTTTTAGCAAAAAGATCGCTGAGGAAATTTTGATCGATATGGTGGTGTGTGCCGAGTAGTGTTAGCAGCATCGTATCAACTAAAAGAATGAGACTTTATTCACAAGAAAATGCTATGGTAATGCGCTTGCCGAAATGGATACGCTGGCTTCCAATGCTTATCAAGAGTAATTGATTCTATGCAGTTGAACATGCTGGTGGCTTCTTCGATGGTTTCTTATTTCATTGGTTTTCCCACAAGGGCACTAAGTTTGCTAAAGAGGCTGATCAATAGGAAATACCAGTAGCCTAAATATTGTGTCTGGTAATCAGGGATATCCATAGAACATTAAATTTCACCAAATGAAAATTATTATCTTCTGTTTTAGAACTAACTTGGCACCACTTCTTATTCCGTCAGTTTTCATTTTTGAGTAACCAATCTTTTTTTTTCAACTTCTTAAAATAAACGATTCATGAAGTAGCTAAAACTCAAGCGGCAAAGTCATCTGTGTAATATACAGGAGCATTCATATGGGAATACATATCGATGAAATAATCTTGTTTGTATAAGTATAATAAAATGATACTGCAATAACCCGATCAATAATCTATACTAATAATCTGTACTAATAATTTATAGTAATAAGTATACCAGCAGCCTTGTAATTCATATGCAGAGATCCAATTGTAAGTTTTCAAAGTTGGTATTTCGTAAACTCGGACTATTATTATTATAGATATTTAGAGGTTAACCTGAAATTCAAATTAGACGCATAATAATTTGTACGGAGCCTTCTGCATTGAATTCGTAAATTATTAGTTGCACAAGAATGCCAACACATGACTCGTTTCGTATTCATTCCAGCTAAAATATTTAGCATAGTGTAGACCTTCGACGCCAGCTGATCTAAAGCCATTATTTTCAACTACGACTACGGCTATTTTAGCATTACGCAAACAATCATCGTAATCTTTCAGTTGTTGGTAAATGATGTGAGCTTTGTAGTGTAAACAGGTTGTCTTAGTTATAAAGGGGCAGACAAACCAGCACACCGGATTTAAGTAAGAACTTTTCACGTATCTCGAATTCCTGCTGAAAGACGATGAATCTTTCTTACAATAAGATCTCAGACGACCTGAGAGAAGATCGGTTCGGTTGAAGTTGCAAGACTCCTCGAAAGAGATTGCTGCCACGTTGAATCCTCTTTCTCCGACGACAAGGTGAAAGTCAGGATCCATTTTCTCTCGATCAGGATCGTTGATGATATTTTTGTAGACCATGACGAACCAGTTCTTCGTGGAATACTTGTCCGCAAGGTATTTATAAATCGAATTCACGATATTATCAATGGTCGCTTTGGAATCAGAATTTGACATAATGTCCCTCATTTCGTTGACGACGTTTTTCTCATTTTTGCATTCTTCCTCGAACATGACGATCCTTTCTATGGTTAGTTTTTCTAACATGAACAGCTCTTGGATCCGATTTTCTCTATATATGAATAGTATATTTAAGAGCTTACATGATGTATATTATAAATGTGGTATATACCTTTCATTTTCTGGATAATTGATTGCTTCAAAATATACTGCAAGAGCAAATGTTCCAAACCGCATCAAGTCTAAATACCTGCGCGAATCTCGTTGAAATTTTGCCAAGTGTCTCTGCATATTGGAAATAATAAACTTTAACTGAATTCAATACTCTTATATTATCTCTATTTCATTTACTTGGTTCATATTCATTGTGGAATCTAAAATATCGGAGGCGAATGCATTCTGATTCAAGAGTCCATCAAAGATGGTGAAGAGACTATCCATTAGTTTTTGGCTAGATGAAATGAAATCCGTTTTCGCAGTATTCATGCTGCTGGTCCCGTTGGCGATCGTTACAGTCCCGTTCGCTGTAATGCTGATCTCGCATGCGGCTTTAAGGTAATTTTTAGCGTACCTTAGGCTGTTTCGGATCACCTCTTCGTATTGAAAAAATCTATCTTTTAAGGCCTTTTCGCTCAAGAGCTTATTTAGGGATGTGTCGATGCTCTGCATTCGGAAATCTACCCGTTCGAATGATTGTCTAATCGTGTTGCTTAGTTTTCCTTCGTGTTTTCTTTTAATCACGAAGTTTGTGAATTTAAAAACGGCATTAATGTTCCCTAATAGGCCAAAAGCATCTTCGAAGAGTTGCGTAATGCCAGAGTCATTATTAATATCGTCTGATGCTACTTCATCGTCTATTTCTTCTTCGTCCCTTTTAAAACGACACTTTGTTTCTTTTGGGCAAACTGGTTGGTGAGTAATATGGCCGTCAGAAGCACTTTTGGGTACTTTTTCTGAAATACATAACATTTACGAACTTATGAATTATAATAGCATTTTAATCGGGCTTCATACGATACCAGTTTTCAACAAAAACCAACTATCATCGTCGAAACCAATCTGATGATGATGATTATCAGTGGCCGATTTCAAAACAACTGCCGAATCAATCTGGTAAATTGCTTGGATCCAGATGAGGACGAAAGAAATACCTACAAATTTCATTCTCCTCTAAAACCACATTTTTAGATTACTTATTAAACTTAAAGCGCATGTACATGTGCAGAAATAAGATCTTACTTCGCAATATTGAAGAAATCAAGTAGTGTACGTTTAGACTTTTAAAATTAAATGTTGTCTCCACCGCCGCAGTAACCAGAACGAGTATTAAACACACAAGGATGAGACACACAGCTGTTACAAAAATGCAAAAGAAATAAAATCTCGATTCCTAAACGCGCGCTTATCGGAAGATAGATTTGCTGTAGAAGAACCTTGATGGCTGCATGGTTTCTAATTTCATTCGGTTATCACAAGTGGCACTATGTTTACTAATAGTGAAGCTACCAATTTTTAGAGGGGGTTAATAGTAAGGAAAACTACAGTTAAGTGTCATTTAGTAACACTGTTTACCATGCAGACAAAAGTTTTTTTCCCCGATTTTTGTCACAAATGGCGATTTTTCCCTTTTTCCCCTTTCTTTTTTTCTTATTTTCCAGAGAAGAAGAATGTTAAGTTTTGGAATATTTGCAATAATCCTTCCTTTTATAAGCGCATATGCTCATCATATCGAAAGATATGATTCAGAAGAATGGGACTGTTACCAGTGTAATATTCTTTGGTTCCTGACTATAAACTCATCACCTAGCCCTGTTTCATTCATTCAATCGGCTATACATGAAGTTCTCGTTTAGCAGCTACGAAAATTAATATCCATTTTTTTTCAATTAGCTGCAGAGATCAAATCCTATCTCGTAAAAAGAATACAAATAAATTACTTCCGTACTTCCATAGTACACGCTTGAAATTAAGGAAGCCTTGAAAAACAAAATTCAAGTACAATAATATATATTTCCTGTAATAATATTCAATTGAGTACGAACTGACAAATTACACTGCGGCTTCCTTGGGGATTCCTTCATCATTGAACTCCTGAAAACATATTTAAAAAAAAAGAAGTTACAATTTATATCTTTCTCTTTATTTTAATTGAAACTTACGACACAACGACCACTAAGGCAGTATGCAGCTGTTCGATGATTACACCGTGTCCCCGATGGAAACCAGCCGTTCTCTCCTTGGGCTTCAACTATCTCATTCGTCAGCGTGTTCTGACACTGAATGATGCAAACGTTCTCTGTTTTCTCTGTATAATATAATGACAAATTATTAGAAACTACTTAAAAATGATTTCACGACATAAGTTATGCCTCCAGATATCCACATTCCACGATTAGGGTCGGACCAGTGCTGCTCCCTACATACTTGATCAGCGAACGAAGAGATGGGTTGCAAAGCCGGGCACTCCTATATTTCAAACATACATTAAATAACTAATACCTTTAAAAATACGAATCGCGTAATACCTGCTGATTAGGAATACAAAGTTGAACACTCCTAACTGGGCCAGGACCGCAAGATCCGGAATCGCAAGTCCTTTGAACTAATTTCAATCCTTGTGACGATGTTAGACATCCTGATCGGCAGGAACTAACGCTTTTCCAGGGACCCCATCCTGACGAAATTGGGCTAGGAGAGCTACTATTGGTACTAGAGTACCTCAACGGTTCACTTCGTATAGCTAATCTAGATTGAAAAGGCTGCTGCTGTTGCTGGACAGGTGGAGGGGAATAGTAATTTTTCTGGTGATGCTGTTCAGATGCTCTTATAGGTTGACGATGTGGATGCAGGTGATCGACGTACTTGAATGTGGGGTTCACCACTTGCGAGGCGTAGGGACTGTCATAAATTATGTTGGACTCGATAGGTAACGATTCCGAACGGCACGCTTCGTCGTGCAATTTATGACCAGATCGCCCATCACAAGTAAATTCCTATAAATAATAATAAGATTTGTATGATATAATGAATAATGATTTACTGCAGTAGGTACCTGGCATCGCCCAGAGAGGCAGAGATGGGCTGTAGCAGATGGCCCGGTTTCGTCAAAGCGGGTCGAGTACAGCCTGCTTAGAGCGTTTATGTGGCACTTTGTTCCATCCGGAAAATTCCAGCCAGCCGATGTCATCAATCCACCCGATTTCAGATAGCACCACACCTGACACGATCGGAAAGCTTTGGGGAAATGAATTAAAAGTCACTTCTTTTTTATTTGATTTAAAATTTAAGCTGTATTACCATCAACGCTGACCTGCTGCAGTCCACGGGGTAGAATGGATTCATTTTGTTGAGCTGCTTGAGTGCAGATGTCGTCACTGTATTGCTGAATTGTCGTCCGGTTTATTCTATTGCATAACTATATATTTTCCCGTTAGTTAAGTAATTTTATGATTAATGAATAAGTAACTAAAGATGAAGTACCTGAGATCCATCGCATGTTTGGTATCGCATAGGGACGTTCATACCGCATCGTGAGCTTAAATTTAAGTAATTAATATTTAAGGTTTGATTAATTAGATGTTTTAAAATACTTACTTAGACGTTTCGCAATTCTTCACTTGGAGAGTTACTGCCATGCTGCCACTCTTAAGCGTGTAGTCTCCCCCATAGAGGCAGCCGGAAGCGCATGGAGTTACGGTGGACCAAGTTGGATCAACCGTCGTAACATGTTTCTCGAATGGAAGGGATCCTGAACCTTGAATCGGAGGATCGGTTTCAACGTATTGCTGAAATTGGACTCGGGAAGAGCAACGACCTCTTCGGCACCACTAAAGTCATCAAATATTAATTAAATAAGAATTAAAAGAGAAAATGAGTTACTCATATAGGAATACCATTCCTTCGCCGCAAGGGGTGCCTTCTAAAGCAGGATGAGAGGTGAATGACATTCCACTGCCACTTGTTTGCCGGACTGACCGATGGTTATCCGTACAGCGCAAATCCCTGCAAATTTCGTTCAAGGAGCGCTGCGAAGCTCTGCGACTATCACGACCATATCGTAACATACCTGTAGAACAAAATGATTTTCTAGGTAAATAGAGGGTCAATATAAATTAAAATATGTTGACTGACATTGTTGATCGGCACTGAATCTTTCTCCAGGTAAAGTAGTACTGGCATTATGATCCATACGCTCCGGGATCCAGCTGCGATCCGTCAAACATCCGGCTTGCATCGTACTGAACAATAGAAAGACAGGTTATAAAATTGATTCGTTTTCAATTCTAGAACCTATTACTTGAGGAAAGAGTTGAGATAGTGTTGGCTGCAAGGAGACCACTGCGTTTTGCCGCTTCCCAGAGTAGGTGACATTAAGTAGCTACCTGCGTCGCAATCGTTTCCAGCTTCTCGACCGTCGTGTTTCATCCCTAAACTACATTTACATTTAAAAATGATTAAATATAAATATTATAAAAATTATGTAATATTCATACTTGTGCCCTATTTCATGAGCAACGACGTAAACGGCTTCAAAATGCCGACCTTCATTGACGGTGCAACTGCTGCTAGATGTGCACATGCCACCAATAGGAGCCAATCCTGTAAAAAGTATTATGTTAATTGAAAAAAGATGTCATTATATATTATGCTTGCTTACCAACGATTTGGTGACTGGTTACTCCATCACGACCGACGGCAAAAAGATCCAATCCCGTAAGTAGCAAAGCGTGATCCCAATGATCGGAATCCTGATCTCCGGTAGGATTTTCTCGACTCTGCCACTGACTATATAATTGCATTTTTTTTAGACTGTAATAAAAGCACTCTGAATGCACTAACCAGAAACGGTTGAGGTATCGATCAATATCGTGGATCCCTTGCTTAGTAGACGATGATCCTGTTAGGGCGGGTTGGAGTTCTTGGGGCTGTCGGCTCCACATTTCCAGCCGCTGCACTTGAAAGGAGATTTCCCGACCTAGGGATTCATCTTGATAGAGCATTTGTACCTGGAATAAAGACATGACAAGAAGACGTTAGACACGCTAGGACGCCTCCGCCATATCAAGGACGCCGGATGAAGGCGCCAGTCATATTAGTAAACTGCAAAGTGTACTGCCCTTTCTCTTTGTGACTATTATATAACCTCGACCTCGACTATCTGGACGTTATAACGTCTTTCATGACTCCCAATTTTTATTAGTAGTAGTGTAACGACCGGATGGAATTCTATACGGATATTACCGCATTGATCATCGCCAGCACGAAATGGGTCATCTCTTTCTCTGCATCGTCCCCTAGGAAATGAGTACGGGTCATGTGGCTGTACAGGTAAGCGTCCACAAAGACGGCCGTCTCGATGGTGATCCCTTGTTGACGTTTAGGAGCGTTCCTCCTCCTCCTTTTTCTTTCAAATTCTTTGGCTGTTGGGCGGATCAAAGGTTTAGCTTTCCAGCTAATCCGGCGTATCAGATGATGCTCTTCCCCGTTCACCGATCTCTGTTTCCGGCGATGGAGTGGAGTGACACTAAGGAACTCGTTAGCTGACAAACTGACAATTCCTCTCTGCAGAAAATAATTTGTCAAAGAGTTCAATAGCACATTAAGAATAGGCTTTTACCAGGCCCTTGCAGAGATCAAAGGCCGCGTCCACTCCGCGATAAAAGCATCCGGAGAGATGATGGTGGTGCTGTTTATTCATCGTCACGTTGCCCTCATCATCACCGCTTCTAGAGATGACGCCAAAGGATGGCGAGAGGAGGCCTTTTGAGGGTCGTAAGGTCACGTTGTACGTTTCGTTAAAAGCCTGGAACGTCACTCTCCTTATTTCTTCATCTTCGTGAGGAAGACTGCGGTGCATCACCGAATGCAGTGATGGTATCTCGGTCCGCACGGTCACCACTTCCTCTCCAAAGACTGAATGCCATCATCATAAAAAGTGGGTATGATTCAAGTGTATAATAAAGAACCGTTATACATGATCCTTATACCTTTAAAATCTGATGATGGTAATGATGGGGTAGCAGACGCCGAGTCTCCGGCCGCGACCATCTAAAGAAATGATGACGAATAATAAGGGAAAATTATCTCAATTTTTTAAAGTCACGACATCAAATGGATTTTAATGTTTTACCTGGATTATTAAGAAGAAGAAGAGGGGGATGATCCGAATGAGGTACAACATGGTCTCGTCGGGAGCGGACGAAGGGAGCGCCGTGTAATGGTAACAGGCAAGTCGTCACTGAAGACGCAGCCAGCAAACGCACGCCATCATAAAATTCATAAAAGGGAGAGAAAGAAAAGGAGAACGTCGTCGAGGAAGGCAGTCGGGCGTGGCCTTGGAAGTCTATCTCTCTCTCTTGAGTGGTTCACCGCTCACCGTAATGAATCTTTGACGTGCGGCTACACTTTGAGGAGGAAACCCCCTCGAAGAAATCCAGGCCAGAGTCTTATTTTTTTACTTGTTTATAAGACGAAAAAGGAAGAGACCGTATTCCGCTTGGATAATTTTGATATTTTTTATTCTTCTTATTCTTCTGTATTTTGCCAATAATAATAACAAATTCAAGTTGAACAACCTTGCGAAATAACGCACACACAATCAACCGGGGCAAAAATCTTTAAACACGCAAAATACCGACGACTTCCTTTTCCTTTACAGAAAACGAAACTTTTTGAAGGAGAAAAAAACTAACGGTGTTACTCTGTCCGCTTCAGAAAGCATACAAATCACGAATATTGTAGGGTCACCTTTATTTACTACTAAACGGATGATACCTATTCAAATTGATACAAGGGGGAAATCGGGAACATTTTTACTTTTTTATTTTTTAAAAAGCATGTCAGTCCGGATGTCCGGTCCCATCAGAACCATTGATTGATACACACAAAATGCGTGAAATTTGAATATTACAGAGTCATTCCGTTTTAGTGGATGAAGCTGTTGTAGAGAGATAGAATTGGAGGGTAATTTTAAAATACTACCCTCTCGTGGTTCCATGGGCAGCCTAATAACGTGAGAGGAAGCAGGTGCTGGACAAATGAGGAAAAGCAACGCCCGTGAATAACCACATTAATTTAAAAAATAAAGATTATCGTTTCTATTTTAAATTTCAATTGTATTTTCAGTCTCAACTATGCAAAATGGATTCCTTCCTTGTTGAAAGCGTGGAGCAATCTGTAAAATGACGGCAATAGAGAAAACATTAATTCATTTCTTTTGATAAATTCAGGGGTTTTAAATGTTACGCTATAAAGTCGTCCATATCCATCGTGCGGGCTCGTTTCTGATCAAACTTGCTCTCTACCAAGATGGATTGCACTTTGTCCTTCAAGCTGAAATCCTTTGGCACGGTCTAGTGATGCCGGTTTCATTAAAAAAAGAAAGAGAATTATAAAAAGATTACGGTAAGCTCGCAATAGTAACTATTCTTCCCGTACGATATTGTGCAGCGATGCGTGCGTCCGATAGTTCTTTTCGAGGACGGTGATCACTGACGTGTGTTTGAAGAGGGCGCTCATAGTTTGATTCTTTCGGAGGAAACCGATCCGAACGAGACCGTCCCACTCGCGAAAGTTGATGGGCGGTGCTGGATTCTTGGGTTCGATCCGAACTACGCTCGATTCTACCTTGGGCGGTGGCCGGAAATTGTTCTTTCCTACCTACAAACGGCGGAAGTTCAAAAGCAGAGTATCAATTACAGTTCTTCACTATCTTTTGTTTCCGTCTTACAAAATTATTATTATACAACAAATGAAAATTATAAATTGAAGAAGAGGATGGACCGTGATGCGGAACATTACCTTGAGTACATGGTCAACTTTAGCGAGGAGCTGAGTGTTGACAGACAATCTACAATACAATTTGTCACCCGGCTTGGCAATGAGCCTCTCGGCGAATTCCCGCTGAAACATGAGGAGGGCGCAGCGGAACATGGGTCGGTGGAGTAGCAATTTAAATACAAATGGCGAAGAGATTTGATAGGGCAAATTGGCTACGCAGACGTCGAAAAAGGGTAAATCAGTTTTGAGAACATCTCCAACCATGATGTGCAGTTTGGGCTGGAGATGAGTCCCTTGTACTCTTTTCTGCAATTCTGCAACCATCCTAGGATCAACTTCACATGCAATCACCTTGAATCAAAAGATTTATTGAATTTTTAAAAATGAATTTAGTAAAGAAATAGTCTTAAAAGTAAGCTTACCCTCTTGGCCGCTTCAAGAAGTTTCACAGTCATGTTACCCGTACCAGGACCAATTTCCAGTACAGTATCAGTAGATCTCAGGGCAGATTTCTCCACCATGCTATCAACAATTTTGGGATTCTTTAATATGTGTTGGCCAAGGTTTGTGTTGAATCTCAGGCCCTGGACTAAGGAAGGAGAAAATTATTGAAAGATTACCGCATCTTTGCGGAAATAATAATCTTCAAATGAAAGTACCTGCTTGAGCCACTTCCTTGCTAGCTTTCCGAGATGTCTTAATAGTTTTCTCTTTCGGCATGATGTTATTTTATTATATTTTACTTTCAATAACTTTAAAGCGTAAAGTTTCCTTGTACAAGAAACGCACGTGTTGATGCTCTTCTGCTGTCAAACTTTGAGGTGGATCAGAGCCCTCTAGTGTTCGAGAAACACAGCTAATATTCAGAACACAGATGGCGCTTTCTTCCAAAAATATCTCAAATTTAAAAAAAGGAAATGGTCATATACAGAAAATAATTACAGATTTTCTTTCCTACCCTCGAGAAATAGGGTGCTGGGTACCTACACATCCATAAGTCAATTCTAAATAAGAAAGAATGCTCTTTCAAGTGAACTATAATATAACAATAGTGCTCTCCCTTTTATTGAATCCGTGCGAAATTCCTAGAGAGCCAACGGCCGTGATAAATCATTCAACTTTTTTTCTCAGGTACAAAAGCGACATTCATGGATGTCTTTAAAAGGAAGGGAGGTCAAAGTTCGTGTACTGTAGTCACCATCATTCGTTCCGCCCATTTTTTGACCATTTTTTCCCACTCAAAAAAGAAGAAGGGTGTTATGGGAGGGTGAAATAGATCCACAGAAGCTCTGTATAGAATTAGCGGGTCAACTAAGTCATTAAAAAGCTAAAAATGAAGAACCTTTTTTTCTTCAAGAAAGACCATCTTTTCTTTCACCGGAAACCGAAGTCAATTGATTTTTCTTTTGCAGTTTTGTTTTTCTTTCCAGGTGGTCGCAAAGAAGAAGAAAATCTCGTAAATCACTTTTTAGGAAAAAAAAGATTACGGTTGATTGCACTCTTATCTTATGAAGATCTAAAGTGATCAAAGAAGAAAAATTGCTTTAGTGCCCATTTCGGAGAAGATGTTATATAGCATCAGACACGTAAATCACCGGAAAGGTGATAATGATCCCCCAACCGAAACATAATGGATGGAAAAGCCTTACAAGGATCTATAGAATTTCAATCCGCCACCACGAAATTCGAGACGGACCTTTTAGGATAGAAAACACAAAGTGTGATTATAAATACATATAAAAGTAGTAGTAGATAAAAGAGGAGCTCCTTCTTGAAATTGGATCCGGTGAGAAACACCGCAGCAACTTATTATAATAATACTCAATTTCCGGATGATCCCGGCGGATGTAAGCCATCAGAGCCGTTTAGTCTCCGTTTAATAGGGCTTCTAATATTCGAAAAAGAAGCCAGATTCTACGCTGGAATGTTTACCACGAAAATGCAGCACAGCGGGACAAGACCAAAATCTGTGATAATGGCCAATTGAGCTGCGCTTCTTTTCGAGGTGGTCTCTCACCAGTGACACCTGAAGACCCCCTATAGATACCAAGATTTCGGTCCCCAGATATGTATATGAAAAAAGACTATTTATCCATGTCAAAAAGAGAATATTTATCATGGTCATCAATGTGAATAGGAAACTACTACCGTCTATACGGTCGTGATTGAACGCGATTTGAATAACGCGCGCGCGCCCTTCTTATTCTCTTTTAAATTCTTCTTTTTTGGGTACGACGATCTAGCAGGGTGATATTTTACGACTGTTGGTGTGTGACATCCCTGCGGGTGGTATTTACCTATGCAATAAAATCTTCTCTCTCTTCAGAGGTAGTAGATATAGAGCCGGAAGTCCATGCTCCTGGCCGTCCCTCGGTCTCGGCCGAGGCAACTTATGGCCTCCCATAACCGTCACAATTGACTAGGCATACACATATACTACATGAAGGTAGTCACGACAAACAAGAGACAAATTCTAATCTCTTAAACATCTCGCATTTCCCTCTCTTTATATATATGCGCATCAAAAACTTTATATATTTTCCATTAAGCTTCAAGTCTGGATCGTAAATCCCAATCTACTGACCACATCTGAAAAATTTCAGGGTCATAAAGCTACCTTTATATATTTGATTGAGCAAAGTATTTCGAGATATACATTTTTAGAATGAAAGCTGAAATATTTTTAGGAGTGGCGCATTTCTTTGCTCATAAATCAGGACGATCCTTCTTGGTTTTCTTTTTATACATATAATCAAACATGATAACACTTTTCTAATTTTCTTTCTCGAAAAAAATGCCATTAGCATATTTCACGATGACAGCAGCAGATCCTTATTCGCGCAAAGGAATCTCGGGTAAATTCCCGAAGAAAAAAAATCCATCTTCTTCTACTTTAATTTCAATGATGAAGATGTCCTACATTAGGTACGGATTCCACAAAATGACTATGCGTTAAGTTTCAAATGCAGATCGAATCGTCAGAGAGAGAGGGGGTCTTTTTCTTCTTTTCTTTGCTGTCGGTTTCGTATTATATCCATCAGGAGACCACCCAAGTTGTTTCGGGCCGCCCACTCTGCACAATAATGCTGTAAGAGTCCCACTAAAAGAGAGATATCGGTTCCGCAACGACATTTCAATTTAGAGGTTTTCCCCTATTTTTTTGCGTAATATTTATGACTCCATCAGCAGTAAGATTCGCCCTCAAAGAAGAAAGAAAAAAGCAATTTACGATGTCTGGACCATGTCGGCGACGTAAGAAAAACGGGTAAATTATTCAACAATTACTAGAATAATGACTCTATTGTATATAATGTTATTACTTTCTAAATCCAGCGGTACGACAATTAGCTAATTGTATATTCATCTGGCAACCACGCTTCATTTTTCACAACATCTTCTCAAAGGTTTTATTATTATTTTTCGGACAATACGGTCTTTTTTGGATGACTCCATCTGGATTCGACACGGCTAGCTCTCTGAACAATACAATGAAGAACATACATACGAATATTGCCCAGCTGGATTGAATGGGCCACCCAAGTTGTCCGTCTTCCTCTAGCCCCGTGCCTTATCGCCGAAGAAGACGAAGAAAATCCCACGATGCGGCAGAGGCAATTATGTCTAAGCTCGTAGTACACAATGATTTATTTACTCCTCCGCGACGCCGACGCCATAGAGAGACCACCCAAGAAGACAAAAGGTTCATCATCTTTAAAAGAAGGAGAAAAAACACGCTGGGCTCGCGCCTTTCAAGGTGTCAACCTTCCCCCCTCTAAAAGAAAAGAGGGACGGCCAGGATCCCTCCTCCTACTCCATCTTCCTCATGTCCAGCAGCAGGAAACTCCATGTGTGCTGGACATATACAAACAAATTAGCCCCTGGTGTGTGTAATGCTATATAAAGGTGCTGTTCCGTCCAGCCCTATACTAGAAGATAAAAAATAGAAAAAAGAGATTTTTTCTTCTCTTTTTTTTCTGACAGCTTTAGAAGACCACCCAGAATGTTGGAAATATTAGACGATATATACTACTAGCCAACGTATAGTACAGGGAGTAAATAAAAAGACGTCACTCATCTCCGAGTCTTAGATTTTTGTCTTATTTGGGTTCACGTAGTATATAGCCTACTAGTAGCGTAGTAAAACTGGGATGTTTACTTCCAATTTCAAATAAAGAAGGACCCAGAAAAGCATTGATTTGTCAAGTGTAGTATATAAGTAAACCAAGGATTGTATATATATAGATGCACTCTTTTTTAAAGTCGTAAACATTATATGAAGTAAACAACAACGTGAGTCACGAGTCCAGTTCAAATTTCGCGCCATATTGGAATTCTGACATGTCACGAGCACTCCCGGATCTATCATGTGATAGACGAAATAACCGGACAATAAGCTCTTTTCTCTCTCTTCCATTATTGAGTTAATGTACGTAACCTGTATAACTTATCTTGTGCGGCGTTTTTCTTCTTCTATTCTCCTTCTTTTTCTATTGTACATGTATCGAAGAAGGGGGGAAAGATGAAAAAAGAAAAAGAACTCTCTTTTCTTACCTGAGACTCGCACAGCATTCAACTCTTTGGGCGCTGGCCTTCTACCCCGCCGGCCTGTCAGCCCATATCTCCGATCTTGTCTTATTTATTTCCATTTTACAAGGGGAGGGGGGGCTCTTAAACAACAACCTTTCTTTCCCTCCCCAAGTCTCTCTCTTGGTTTTCTTCTTCTCCCCCTTTTTGAAAAGCACAACTTAATCAGTGATACGCGTCTTCACGCCGGGTTGCTGGAACCCATCAGAGACCACCCAAGCAGAGACTCTGCGAATGGTTTTCCATGTGCTCGTCGTCGTTGCGATTCAAGAAAAGACTTTTCTTTTCTATAAACCCTGTACTTTTTCATTTTAAAATTTCCCGTTTTGTATATTTCTTTCAAACAATTAAAAAAGGAGAAAATGGAGTCGACGACAAACAGTTGAAGACAACTCACCGATTGGAAAGCGGGAATGTCTACACATCAAGTCAAGAAAAAAGAAGAAAAAAAAAAAGACAACATCGTGTGAGGTCTTTCTCCCGAAAGAGAGTTGTGTTGGTCCCTCGTGTGAATCCGCCTGGAACCGAGAGTAAAAACAAGGCCCGAGGTATATACAGAATCCGCACCCGATAGATGGCATTCCATGCGGTCCCAGGTCGGTTCGAACTCCAAACAACTTCTCTCTCTCTTTGGGTGGGCTAGCAAGCCGAGGAGAGCGCCAGCGGGCAACATTTCAGAGAGAAAGGCGCGCTGCACACAGAAGAGCCCGCTTGAAAAAAAGAGACCTCCCCTCTTTTTTTTTTTTTCTTCCTTACTTACTGCTGGACTACTCTGAGCAGCATTTCATAGAAAAGAGGAAAACTATACAGTCAGTCGGCAGCCAGGAAGCTAGCGGTTCGGTCGCGCGTGTTGAGTTGCCCTTGTGTTGTTTTTCTGCTACCGAGTGTCCCTCGTGCTCTATACAAGGATAACACAAAATTACGAACACATATCTACAAGTGAATTCTCCTCAAGATGGCTTAAAACATCCATCTTAACAAGTGAAATATCTAAATCTCCGTCAAGTTCTTTTATAAAATATCATGAAACGAGGCCATGTTAGGCTGGGTGGCGGCCGTTGTTGGTGATCATTTCATTTCATCTTATTCGTTCGAGTTCTCTTGGAGTTGTAGCAGCCGACAAACGACAACAAGATGGCCATCACCATGCATCCCGTCCACGACAAATCAGTCTCTCATCAATCTGTCGACAATTCGATGAAGATCAATTATAATAATAATAACAACAGATCCGGCGAGTCGGATTTGTTAACCAGAACGAGTTGGACGGACGCCCGGCTTGCTCTCAACCAAATCAAAAAGGTTAGAAAATGAAGACATCAACAAGAGAGAGAGAGAGAGAAAAGGGGGAGGAAGAAAAAAAAAATATACACAGACAGTTTGGTGGTAAAGAAGGCGGCCAGGCCAGCATCGCCTCAAGGGCGTATAGGCCCCACGCAGCCACTCTCTCTCTCTCTCTTTCTCTCTTTTTCCCTCCTTCTTCTTCCTTCTTTTCGCTTTTCCCACGTCTTTCAAGGAATGTTTTATACATGTTTCTCTATATACCTGAAATCTATATGTATTTTTTTTATTATTATATAGGGTAAGGCGTCGGGTAACAAGGCGGCCTTATGGTTACGGACGAAATTGCAGTGGCATCTCTTCCATCTCGGTCGGTTCGTCCAGCGGCATGCCGGAAAAGTCCTCTTTGTCGGTCTCCTCGTCCTCTCAACCTTCTGCGTTGGATTGAAATCCGCCAGCATCCAAACGGACGTCGAAAAACTTTGGGTTGAAGGTAAGAAATCCCACGGTCCAGCTGTTAGGATCTCTTTTGTTGTCCAAGTTTTTTTTTTTTCACTACCGAAACGGATGCGTGTTAGGTGTGTGTGTCTGTGTACACTACGGGCTTCCGGTAGGGTGCCTCTCTCCCCCTCTCTTTCTGCCGAAAATAGATTAGAAGTCGCTGCTCTTTTTTTGTTAGGACCCGCATATGTTCTCTATTGAATAACATGGCACTGACGTGTCAATTGAAAATACTTCAAGGTGACGTCTTCATTAGCAGCTTTCTTGCAAGAGAAACACAACAATAACTACGCGTTCTGCATCCGTAATGAACCCCTCTGGTACCTTTTTCCAATAGACCACACAAAACAAGAGGTGAGAGACATCCAGGTCGAAGAAGAAGGGAATTTTTATGACCGCTAGCACCAACGGGGGTTGCTCAGATTGGAATTCACATCTTTTGTACAAGTTTTTTTTTTAAGGGAGAAAAGGGGCAGTATTCTTTGAAAAGGTGTGCGCGATCCTCCAGGATTGACCCGTCAAGCTCGTTAAGGGTTCTCTCTACGCCGCGGCGGCCATTCAAGAAGAATTTTTTTCTTCTTCTTCTTTCGGGCTGCACACACGTTGCGTGCGCTGATTGAACCATCTGCCCCCCTCCCAACTTCTTCTTCTTCGGCTCTCTGGAATTTTTTTCTTCTTTGTTTTGCCGGCCACCCAGATGGCACCACGACCGAATAGATATTCTCCGCACGTACAATCTTGGAAATTTTTTAATATTTATTTTTTTTCGCAAAGTGTCGTTCAACTTGAAAATAAACCACAAAAGAAAAAAAGATGAAGGAAACGTCTTCATCATCGAGACATTGTAGTTGTGTGTGTGTGCTATTTTCTTTCTTGCCCGCCTGGAGCGCTGGCCTGGAACCTATTATCTTCTTCGGTCGTGTAGTTGCTTCGGGGAGTCTTGAAGGAGTCACGCCGACAACATTAACAACAAACCCCAAAAAAGAAATAACTTAATGTCTTCATTTTTTCTTTTTATCTTTTACAGAGGGCGGAAGGTTGGAGAAAGAACTTGCTTACATGAGAAGAACTCTGGGAGAAGGAGCTGGCTCCACTCATCAGATCCTCATACAAACTCCATCGAGAACGGATGGCCAAGGATCCGTCCTGAGTCGAGACGCTCTTTTGACTCATCTGAGAGCCGTTCAAGCCGCTACCAAAGTCACAGTCGACATGTTCGACACGTAAGTTGTTATTTTATTTTTATTTATTCCTTCTTCATGGGTGGTCATCGTCCAGCTTGAATGAAGACCGTTGGAATAACGATGAGGGAACCGGTTTACGTGACCAGGTTTTATCATCTCAAAGTAGAAGAAGATATAATGAAGATATTTCGACGGACCGAAAGCAGCAGGGGGATTGGCCTTACTGCTGCGCGCGCGGCGAACAAGAAAAACAAATTCTAAAAGAGAGAATGATGAATAGTGGAAGGAGAGAAGGGGAAAGAAAACGGGTTTATAATATAAAGAAAAAAAAGGAGGGCTTCGCGTCCGCACGTCCCAGTGAGCCCGCGTTTAAAATAAAAAAAATAAAATCCTTCTTATATTATTGCTTATATCTCCCACTGGGTGGTCTCTTCGGGAGGGGACCCACCGTGATGACATGGCCGTTTGTTTGTCTCTCTTCAAGTTCATTCACTGCGGCCTTCAAAAACCAAATATTTGCACGAAAGAAAGAAAAAATATCTGCCCTCGTAACCCACCATCGCAGTTGGAATGTTCCAAAGTGGTTCCACCATTTTTAATGATCATACCTTTCGAGTTGCGCGGCGAAAAATACCTGTGCTGACTTAATAGAAGAAGAAGAGAAAAAAAAACGGGTTCTTTTTTTAAAAGTAAACAGACGAGAGAGGGAGCTGGGAGGTCTGCTAGAAGCCGGGCCGCTTTTGTTGGAAAAGATCTCGTCCGACTGATATGTATATATAAAAAAAAAGCCGGACTATATATGGAATGCTATCCGGAGGCCACAGGTACACACACACGCACGCATTCCATCCGAGTGACTTTGCGGCGCGGATGGCTACCTAACTCGATGGAATGTGTACGGCACGGCCGGCTCTTCTCAATCGATGGGGCGGCTGGGTGGTCCGTCGGCGCCGCCGGACCTCACAGACTTGATGAATTTGCATCTTTCTCTTCTTATACTGATTAGAATCTTCTTTTTTTTAAAACAGAACGTGGAGGCTCAAAGACTTGTGCTACTCGCCCAGTTTTCCAAGCTTCGACATCCAGTATATCGATCAAGTAAGTTATTATAATATTTTTTTCCAAATTCAGATAATAATTTTCTTTTTTCTTAGATTTTTGAAAATATTTTTCCTTGCGCCATCATCACACCGTTGGATTGCTTCTGGGAGGGCTCCAAACTGCTTGGACCCGACTTCCCCGTCACTATTCCGTAAGTGTTCACTAAACCGGTAGTTTTTGTTTTCTCTCTCTCTCTCTTTTTTGGTGTAGATGTATAAAAAAAATTGTGTCCCCAAGAGGGGTTCCCTTTTCTGGCGCGTCTCCCCCATCCATTCCGGGAGGGTGACATGCATGAATGGACAAGTTCTCTACTTCAAAGTGGTTCTCCTTCTTTCCTTTTTTTTGTCAAGGAAGACCACCCGTACTTTTATTATTATGATTGTAAGACACCACCTCTTTTTTTTTGTGAGCGACTATTGGTGATATCACGACTGTAACAACATCTGGTCCTGCGGAATTCCAGCTGGAAGCTGCATATCGCATGTCACAGGGAGTCTAAAGGGGGGCTTGACTTGTCATCTGATATGGATCCAGTAGCTTGAATGTGGAATTTTTCTTCTTTTTTTTTACAGAACGCTTGGATCGGGTATTCGATGGAGCAATTTGCATCCACAACGGCTCCTCGAATCGATGAAGTCCTTCAATTTCAACTTTCCCTTCGACACGCTGGATGACTTTATGAAAAGGGTATGTCGGCATCTCTTTTCTCTCTTTGTATGTAATAAATCTTATATATATATTTTCGTTCCGCACAGGCTGGGATAACTAGTGCCTATCAAGAGAAACCCTGCTTAGATCCTTCTGACCCAGAGTGTCCCTTCGGTGCCCCAAACAAGAACTCTTCTCAGGTACGGTGTCTCACTAAATTGACTTATCAGACCGTAAGGGGGAAGAAAAGAAGACCATTAATTATTTGTCGTGTTTGCAATAAAAGGGTCCCGACATTGGCGCCGAGTTGACGGGCGGCTGCTACGGCTTCGCGACTAAATTCATGCACTGGCCAGAGGATTTGGTTGTCGGCGGCACCAAGAAGAACAAAACCGGACATATTGTCAAGTGAGTAGTCTTCTTCTTTTTTTGCCGTCTGGACCACGCCTACTCCTCCTATCCTCCCCTTTGAAAGAAAAAAGAGACTAATCATGCGTGCAATTTTCAGAGCGGAAGCCTTGCAGTCCATTCTGCAGCTGATGGGCGAAAAGGAAATGTACGAGTACTGGTCACAGACATATCGGGTACACAATTTGGAATGGAGCCAAGAAAAAGCGGCCAACATCTTGCACGCCTGGCAGAGCAAATTCACTCAGGTGTGTACCTACTCATCATCTACTCGACAGATGTCAGGATCGTTTTTTACTGAGACTCATTTCTTATTTTCAGGAGGTAATGCGGCACACGGCTTCATCCAACGAAACCCGCAATTTCAAGATCCATCCATTCTCTTCCGCCAGCCTGTCAAACATCCTCACAGAGTTCTCCGAGTTAAGCATCGTCCGTGTCGCCGTCGGTTACGTCCTCATGCTCGTCTACGCTGGCATCTCACTGGTCAATTGGGCTAATCCAGTCCGCTCACAATCCGGACTTGGTATCGCAGGAGTCCTCCTTGTGGCCATCACAGTTGCGGCTGGATTGGGATTCTGTGCCTTGATCGGCATTGTTTTCAACGCCTCGACGACGCAGATTGTTCCGTTCCTCGCTCTTGGATTAGGAGTAGACAACATGTTCCTTCTGATCCACACGTACTCTCAGAGCTGGACGAGTGAGTGGCACCGCCGGCCAACGAATCACATCGGCCGGAGGCTGGATGACCACACTGGAGAGATCCTTCAGCGATCCGGCGTCAGCATCCTTCTCAGCTCGACGAGCAACGCTTGCGCCTTCTTCGCTGCTGCCATCATTCCCATTCCGGCTCTAAGGGCCTTCTCACTCCAGGCCGGAATCCTGGTACTCTTCAATCTCGCTTCCCTTCTTCTCGTTTTCCCGGCCATTATGAGCTTGGATATGAAGAGGAGAGTAGCTAACCGTGTGGACCTCTTCTGCTGCCTAGCAGGAAGCGGTTCGTCATCTTCCGACGAATCCGCTCCGATCCCGGTTCCGGCTCAAGAGATGCAACAGATCAGCGCCGGAAGCAGAGCTCCTGCTGCTCCTGGCTCTACAACACCGACACCTACTAAGAAGCCATTGGCGTTATCTGTCACTGCGCTTCCCAACGTGGAAGCCGCTGAGGATACGGATCCCACCTTAGATCCTCTTCTAGTGGCACAAAAGACTCAGTTTGCCACCACGGAATGCAAGGGCTGGACTCTATCCCAATTCGCTCGTCATTCTTACAGTGGACTGCTGCTCAAGACGCCCGTCAAAGTACTCGGCGTCGTGGCTTACATTGTCCTACTTGCGGCCAGCGTTTGGGGAGCAAGTAAAGTGAAGAACGGTCTCAACCTGACGGACATTGTTCCTCATCAGACGACGGAATACGGGTTCCTCGCAGCTCACGACAAGTATTTCGGTTTCTACAACATGTACGCCGTGACTCAGGGCAACTTTGAGTACCCAAACAATCAGCGACTCCTCTACGAGTATCACGACGCTTTTACACGTGTTTCAACCATCATCAAGAACGACGATGGAGGGCTTCCGGAATTCTGGCTCTCACTCTTCCGGGACTGGCTCATTGGCCTCCAAAAGGCTTTCGACAGGGACAGCGCTTCGGGTTGCATCAATCAAGAAAGATGGTACGCTAATGCCTCAGATGACGCCATTCTAGCGTACAAATTGTTGGTCCAAACGGGTCATGTTGATAATCCGATCGACAAGTCTTTGGTGAACCAAGTCCGGCTAGTTGATGGTGACGGGATCATCAATCCAAAAGCTTTCTACAATTACCTGACGGCCTGGGTGACCAATGATGCTCTGGCTTACAGTGCGTCTCAAACGTCCCTCCGGCCGGAACCCCGTCAGTGGTATCATAATGCGGCGGATGTGGAGCTCAAGATCCCCAAATCTCCTCCCATCATCTACGCCCAGCTGCCCTTCTACCTCAATAATCTCGGCTCGACCGAGGACATTACAGAAATGATTGAACAAGTTCGAGGCATTTGCAAGAAATTCGAAGACCGGGGCTTACCAAACTTTCCGGCCGGTATCCCATTCACATTCTGGGAACAGTACCTCAAACTTCGCTTCTTCCTTTTTTTGGCGCTTGCTTGCGTACTGGTCGCAATCTTCCTCGTCCTATGCGTCGCACTCATGAGCATTTGGGCTGCAACTGTCATCGTTCTCGTCCTCGCCTCGATGGCCGTTGAACTCTTTGGCGTGCTCGGTTTGCTGGGTATCAAATTGAGCGCCGCTCCGGCCGTCATCCTCATCATGGCGGTGGGCGTCGGTGTGGACTTCACCATCCACATCTTGGTGGGCTTTGTGACAAGCATTGGAGGACGTAATCGGAGGACCAGGATGGCTCTAGAGCTCATGATGGCTCCTGTCGTTCACGGTGCCATCTCAACTCTACTCAGCATCTTTATGTTGGCCTTCTCGGACTTTGACTTTATCGTCAAGTACTTCTTTTACGTCCTGTCCGCATTGGTGATACTCGGCCTCCTCAATGGACTCTTCTTCTTCCCGATCCTACTCTCACTCGTCGGTCCTCCGGCCGAATTGATACCCATCAGCGGTGAGGATCACATCGCTCCACCGACACCTGAGCCTTCTCCTTGTATGGAGCGATGCAACAGAAGAGGAGACTCTTCGACCGGCGCTGGATCGCGGTCGCAAGTCGACGCCAACTCGAGTAGTGGGAACAACAACAGTTCAGCTGTCACGTACGTCCCAAGGAGATTACGAGGATCAGATTTGTCGCTGACGACCATCACAGAGGAGCCTCCATCATGGACCTCCTCTCACGAGATTGTCGTTTCGCCGGAAGTGGTCGTAGAGACGACCACTTGTAATGGCGACGGCAGTTGCGGTTCTTCCCGGAACCACTCTTCCGATCAGGTAAATTATTATTCGATTAATTATTTGTATTATCATGTTTACTCATATTTTCTTTTTTAAATTTACAGAATTCCGGAAGTGACTGCAGCTCCAGTAGCAGTAGCAGTGGTGGTGGCTCTTCGCCTCCGATGACGTCGATGACAACTACGTCGTCTCACGGAAGGCACTTTACCACTAAAGTAACTGCAACGGCTAAAGTCAAGGTGGAAGTTCACGCACCCATCCATTCGAGCTCCGTCGATCCATCGTCCTACTACAAACACAGGCGGCGGAGGGATCACTAAATCCACTGCCTCAGCCAGAACATAAAAACTGCGCTCAAATTTTATTTTTTGACAAAAAATTCTCATCTTTTCGTCTGTACATTTTCTATTTTCTTTTTCTTAAATGAAAGAAAAAAATATCCCGCCCAATCCGTGCAGCCAGTGTTGTTGTTGTACAGATACTTATGTCATATCTGTATCTATTTATGTTTTTATAACTTCCAGTAGACATTTTTTGCGGTCTTTTTTAAAAACACGCACCAATTGATTCTTTTCTTAAAAACTCAGGTTAAGGAACAAAAAAAAAATTGCAAAAAAGGGAGTTTGGCCCCGATTCATTCATTAAAGCATAATAATAAAGCGACAACTATTTACAATATAAAATCCCTGCCAATCGTCATGCCATTACATTTCAAAGAAAGCCGCTGATCGTAGTGAGAGAACCGAGAGTATTAAAAGTTGAATTTTGTTTCGTGTCTTTTTGTTTTTAAAAATCGCCACCACTGCTCAATTTATTATTTTTCATGTCTACCTGCATGCATTTTTTTTTTTCAAATGTAAAGAGTGTGCCTTTATTTTGGGGTTGTCTTTCGGTGAGAAGATGAATTATTTTTTAAATGATCGTATGTTGTGCGAGTGTGTGTGTGACATTTGTCGGTGTACAGTTATTTGCCCGCCTTGAAGAAAACAAGACAAAAACAAAAATGAAACGTTTCTCTTTTTATTTATTCAATAAGAGTAAAAGAAACTTGGAAGTCAGGAGGAGTATAAGTCACTCCAAAATTACCGTCCAAAAGTGAGGGAATGGGACGATCTCCGGGTAGAGATACGCGATACTTCTGAAGGATACTTGTCAGGAATAGATAAAGCTCAGTTCGTGCTAGTGCCTCTCCAGGACACTGCCTCCTACCTATTGATTTTTATAATTTTTTAAGTGTAAAGAATTTTCAGTCTCTTATTTATTAAAGTAGTAGCCTACCAGCTGAGAAAGCCAAAAGATTTTCATCTTTCCGGAAAGTGCCATCATCATTTAGGAACCTTTCAGGACGGAATTGATGGACATCTTCCCACTGAGAACTGTTGTTACTCATGGCCCAAAAATGGAGAAGGATCCAAGTACCTTTTGGAATATCGTAGCCCTATATGAATAAATTGTTAAGTCTCCTAAACTCTAATTTATTTTAAGTAATGTAGCGCACTTGAACGACGGCATCCGCACTGGTAGACCTCCACATTCCCGGAGTAACGCCGCATATCCGCAAAACTTCGTGAATAAACGCTTCAGAGTAAGGCAATTGTGTTCTTTGCGAATACCTAAAAATAATTATTAGATGGTTGGATTTTCTATTCATTGATAAATAAAAATAAGATAAATCTAATACGTAGGAGTCGCATCCATGCCCATAGAATCTTTAATTTCTTGTCGGATACGTTCCTGAATATCGGGAAAAGAAGCCAGACTAAGAATCATCCATCTAAGTGTGGTGATAGTAGTTTCTCCACCCGCAATAAATAAATCAGATACGAGCCATAACAACTGTTTTTCTGCACGAATTTGAATGAACTCATGAAATTCCGTTGTTTTCAATAGGTTTTGTTTAGCTATAATACCAGAAAAGTGAGTCTCTGTTCCAACAGCTTTGGAATTTTTCATTTTCATCAGGTAATCGTGGATCATGGATTCATTTTTGTCGTCATTATTTCGGTTGTTATCTTCTGCAGAGGCGATGAGTTTGTTAAAATAAGAAAATCTTTTGTTGATGATGCTTAAAAGTCGGAAAGGATTGTGCCACATCAGGTGAAGCAATCTATACAACAATTAAATAATGAGACATGTAAGTTAATGTTGACTCAAAGGAACATACGAGCAAATGAGAACGTAGTTGTGCACTCCGACTAATTCAACGGCTTCCAAGTTAGTCTCTAAGTTGTGAATGAGTTGGCGAAGAAAAGGGTCGTCCCACTTGAATTGATCTCCACTTATCACTTTCCAAATGATGTTGTAAATAGCCGTAGCAAGATCTAAGTGTGGATCATGAAATTGGCCATTCTTTTTCTGTGGATTTCAATATTTTATTATTTATAAATACAATCTAAAATATATGAGCTATATGGTTCTTACAGCCACTTGTTGAACGTATTCGTCAATGACGTATTGAATCTGTTGCTCAACTGAATGGTGGCCGAATCCGTACTTGCGGAATTCTTGTGAAATGAACATACGATGCTCTTTCCAAGATGGTCCATCATTAAAAACTATTCCTATTGATAAAAGTATTTTATAAACCTGTATATTCTTATGGGATATTTTTATAAAACCTTTGTCCTTTAAGACTCTGGCTAAAAAAAGAGAAGATGGCCGTTCACTGAAAGTGTCTGCCTAGGAAGTGTAAATAATTTGGTAAGCCTTCAAGTTATAGTGGAATAATGTATGATGATGAGCCTACTTGTCCAACGCACATCTGCTGTGCAATGCGGGCATCACTGACAACAACGACTCTCTGAGTACCAAACCGCAGGTAGCATAGGGGTCCATGCTATTTTGACAAGTAAAAAATGAAATCATTTAGTGCCGTGCGCGTTTTCCCGTAAGCGCACGGGTAAGCGGCCTCAGCATTTCGGTTCGTAAAAATGAAACTTTTGTTCTGGAATATTTCTATTTTTCCTAAAACATCAAATAGCTAATCTACATGCCAATTTAATTCGAAATGTCAGCATGCATAGACCACTGCGGCATTTATTATGTCTTCTTTTAAAAGTACAGCCGAACGTTTCATACAAAAAAAAAATCCTAACTCTTAAATGGAGGGTCACTTGGTCAACGTAACAACGTATTGCTAATTGATTATCAGATGAAAAAAGGAAATTTGATGGGGAAAATAATAAAGGCAAAGTTCAGTAAACAACGTTTCTCCTATGCGGCTATGCCGCTTATAGAAGATTAGATGACCTTGGAGCAACGCGGACTTTTTATACATCAGCAGGTACCGGTAATGATGATTACTGGATTTTCCTGATTGTAATTTTCAAGTCAGAAATTCTTTTAAAAATTTTGAAAATTAAAGTTGAAGACTGATCAAATCTCAATAAATTGTCACTTAATAATTTGTTGGATACTGATATTTATTTAATTGTTTTTAAGAAAAAAATGTAGTTACTCACGGAAAAGGCCCATTGAGCGAGTACGGAGAAAGGAGCATCTCCTTTATAAAAAGTGAGTCGGATCAAATCGAGAAGATTTCCGAAGACCGGGAGTTTTGTAGGTCCTGGAGGTAAACGCAAACTTGGAGGATCCGTAAACTGGGGAACAATATAATAGGCAATACAAAGGATGGCAGCTGCTAAAGCCAAGGCAGCCGCTAGGAACATATTTGAAGGAATATCGAAATTCAAGTGTCCAGAGCCAGTTACTTAGGGACAATGAGCTAGCCAGAGAGGACGACAGGAGAGACGTTCTCTCTGAAGCTAGTTAAGTTAGAAACAGTCTACGTGGTGTGATGTTCTGCAAATTGAACTTTGAAATAATTTCTGCAGTCAGTCAGGAAGTTAAAGAGAAAAAAAAAACGAAAAAAACCACAGAAAGTCTGTAGGAAGTTTCAAATTTAAATTACTAAGAAAACGAACGTTAAGATTCTGCACTTCGTTATCAATGAATTGCTATTGGTTGAAGTAGGCGCGTGCGAATTATTCTGGTTGGCAATACATTTCCTGAGATTGAAAAGTTGTTACATAAAGTAGCAATCTAACGAAGTAAAACGCCCGCCAAACCAGACCTTGAACTACGTCAAATGAATCAATAAAGCTCTTACATAAGGCACCGAAACAAACAAGAGAGATAAAAAAAAATCGTTAGACTTCAATGATTATCATCCACAAAAAATATCTGATTGCATCAAACCTATGTAAAATTTGAAAGAAGCAGTAAATTTACTGGGCACTAGCTCGCTCTTCACGGGTTTGCTGCAGCTTTCACAACCGCCAGCCATTAAACGAATGCTATTTGTAAGATAGTCATATGTAGACGTATTTTATCTTAGGTTATGAAGTCCGTGCGTGCAAATTAATCGTTGCCATACTATTTATTTTGTATGTGTTATTGATGTAGATTCTTATCAACACGGGAAAAAATGGGATTATAGAATAACAAGTCTGGGTTTGGGCATCATACCATTTTGGTCATCAGACTTTAATTTAGGAGTGAATTATAATATGCCAAATGAAACAATAAAAAATATGTTTTTGAAAATAATTTAAAACCCGCCTTGAATGCGGGGTGAAGGGTTAGCGCTCTCAAGTCGCTCAACATCTGTCTTCCCCCATATTAACACACCCCGCATTTTGCAGACGACAATTTCTCATAACTTGTTTGCTTCATGAGTTGGCTATTTCGTCCGATCAGATTAGTAAAATTCGTTAGTTGCAATCTATCTCCAATTGTCAGATTTAATTCCATCATAATGACATCTTATGATACTGCTTTTCCTCGGGACGATCTTGTTCCCAAAAAGGAAACTGGAGTTCTCTCTTTCTTGACCAAATACCCGCAGTACGATGGTCGTGGAACTGTCATTGCTATTTTCGATTCCGGCGTGGACCCAAGAGCACCCGGTCTTCAGGTATTATTAGAACAATCTTATAGTACACTAAGTATTTAATGTTATTGTTAATTTGTGACAGGTTACCAGTGATGGAAAACCCAAGATCATTGACCGTTTTGATGGATCAGGGGCAGGTGATGTCAGCCTGGTTCCTGCTGAAGTTAAAAATGGTATCATTACTGGTCTAAGTGGCAGGCCTTTGAAGGTATTTATCCTATTTATTTCTGAACTTTTTCACTTAATTCACAGTCCACATTCCTCACTACTAGATTCCTGATACATGGAATAATCCCAGTGGTGACTACAAAATTGGTAAACTGTTCCTTCTAGTATAATGTTTAGCACCAAAAGTCTTAACATTCTGTCATGTTATAGGTTGCAAAAGTCTGTACCAATTGTATAGTAAGGACCTGAAGGACAGGATTGTGAAAGAATACAAGGAAAAACAGTGGGACCCAGTGCACAAAGCCTCCCTTGCAGAGGCCACTAGAAACCTTCAAGCTTTTGAAGCTGCCAACCCTGAGCCTTCTGAAGCAGATAAATTGACCAAAGAAGACTTAGAAGCGAGAGTTGAAATGCTCAACACGTTGGAGAAGAAATACAACAATATTGGCCCCGTTTTAGATTGCGTTGTGTTCCATGACGGACAGCAGTGGAGGTTTGTACATGTGTTCATGAATTTATATATCTGTAAACTTGTATTTTATTCATTACATTTGTAGAGCCTGTTTGGATACCACATATGAGGGAGATTTATCCAGTTGCAAACTTATTGGATCTTACAATGAAACTCTTGATATGGGCATCTTGTCCGAAGCCGATCAGATGACGTATTCTGTCAATTTTTACGAAGCAGACAACATACTAGAGATAGTAACAATGTGCTGTATGTTTAAGCTTTCCACAACGAGTTAAGTCTAGAACCCAGGTTATAAATAATCCATCTCTTTCTTTAGCCTGCCACGGAACTCACGTCGCTTCCATAGCTGCAGCTTGCTTCCCGGATCAGCCAGAGAAGAATGGTGTCGCACCTGGAGCACAAATTGTCTCCATCACACTTGGAGACAACCGTTTGGGATCCATGGAATCTGGGACTGCTATCACAAGAGCCATGATTCGAGTGATCGACAAGCTGCGTTACAAAGTGGACGTAATCAACATGAGTTACGGAGAGCACGCACATTGGACTCATTCTGGGTAGGATTAAATTACTTAATTTACTTTTCAATCCTTTTTAAATCAAGTTGCAATATAGCCGACTAGGTGAGCTGATGACTGATGTAGTCAACAAGTACGGCATCATTTGGGTTGCTTCTGCGGGAAATCAAGGCCCTGCTTTATCGACAGTGGGAACTCCCCCAGCTCTACAAACTTCTAGTATTTTGGGTAATGGAATTCAAAATATCTATCTTAATGGCATTTTTGCTTCAATGAAAAATTTGCTTGTTTTGTAGGAGTTGGAGCTTACGTCAGCCCTGAAATGATGGCAGCCGAGTACTCGTTGAGAGAAAAATTGACTGGAATGCCCTTCACTTGGACTTCTCGGGGTATCTTTTAATAATTTAAAGCATTTATTACACTTACTAAAACTCCCTTGTCATTATTTTTGTTTAGATCCTTGTTTGGATGGGGGAATGGGCGTTTCTTTCTGTGCTCCCGGAGCCGCCATCACTTCTGTACCAAACTTTGTTCTCAGAGGATCTCAGCTGATGAACGGAACCTCAATGGCAGCCCCACACGCTACTGGAGTTGTCTGTATGTCTCCTTAACACTTTGTACGACTTATTCACCCATATCTTGACCAATCTCGTATTTTATTTTCAGCCGTGCTGCTCTCCGGACTCAAAGCTAGAGGAATTCCTTCGTCTCCTTTCAGCGTCCGACGAGCTCTTCAACAAACTGCTCAAGTTTTGGATGGCGTCGATGTGTTCACCCAAGGCCATGGATTGATCCAAGTCGACCGCGCTTTCGATCATTTAGTTGCCTATCACGAGCAGCAGGAGCGTGATGTCTACTTCCACGTTACTGTCTCGAATCCCGGTGGTCAAACTCTCAAAGGAATCTACATGAGAGATGTGCCAACGACCGTCAAGAGCAAAGAGTTCAACGTCACGGTCGATCCGCGTTTCATGAACGATGAGGAGCGCGATGCGAATTCTAAAATCAAGTTTAACCTCCAGTTATCTTTGGCGTGCAATGCATCATGGGTGCAAGTGCCCAAGCATTTCGACCTTATGTACATGGCCCGTGGATTTGCTGTTAAAGTGGATCCCACAGGATTGGCACCAGGCGTTCACTTTGCTTGGTAATATTATCTTATACTGAAACTAATTTATTTGATCTTGACTTCTTAATTTAACTTTATTATAGGGTGAAAGCTTACGACTCTACTTGTCCGGAAAAGGGAGCTGTCTTTGAGGTTCCTATCACGGTCGTCAAGCCGGAAGCGACGCCCAATGTGGTATACAAGAAGCAGTATTTCGGGCCCGGAGATATGCAGCGTCGTTTTATTAGTGTCCCAAAAGACGCCACATGGGCTGGTAAATAAGTAAATTGTAAACTTGAAAATCTTCTTTTTAACCAATAAATATTGTGAAATAGTCGTTTCCATTCATCTGGAGAACCAAGATGTTGAAGCCAGTAACGCTCGGTTTGTCCTTCATGCCGTCCAACTGGTTCCGGACCTGAATTGCAAAAGTGGAACCGAGTATTTTAAGCTGGTTAACCTCCAAGAGCAGGCTAGCGAAGGAAATCTGGCATTTGCCGTTAAGGTATTTAAATGTAAAAACCAATCAAAGGAAGTAATTCGAAGTAAGTCATTTTTTAATTATTTTTATAGGGAGGTCTAGTGATGGAACTTTGTTTAACAAAATGGTGGGCTAGTCTTGGAACTGTTCAGGTATCATACTCTGTTACGTTTAGAGGTGTGGTCTCCAGCAAAGGGCACGCATTGTCCATGCACCCTGGAGAAGGTGTGATGAGGCTAGATTTACAGTCAAATCTGGGCAACGAAGAAATCGCTCCCGTTGTCACGCTTAAGCATCAAGTACAGTCGTACAGGTAGTTGCAATCATATTCTACTATGATATTTTGAATCAAATTTGAATTTTCATTTACAATCAAAGACCCACTGAAGCCAAAATAGTGCCACTTGGAAGTCGGGATGTGATTCAACCTGGGCGTCAGATTTACGAGCTTCAACTGAGTTACAGTTTCAATGTTGCCAAAGCGACGGACGTGATCCCGAACTGGTAGAACTATTCTTTCCCAAATATTCTCTATTACAATTAAAACATTTTATTTCTTTATTTTAGTGCCTTGCTCAGTGATGTGCTCTACGAGTCCGAATTTGAATCGCAACTGTGGATGATATTTGATTCGAACAAACAGTACATTGCTTCTGGAGACGCATATCCGGACAAAGTAAGATTTCAATATTACATATTTTTTTGCTAATAGAACTACCGTAAAATAGTGTTCTTATTTATAGTATACAGCCAAATTGGAGAAGGGTGATTATACTCTCCGGCTCCACATCAGACATGAGAAGAAGGATCTCCTTGAAAAACTGCAGGTAAATTTTGTTTAGGTTATTCTTTCCTTCCAATTTCTAATGGTTAAAAACTATTTTTTTTAAAGGATGTTGGGGTTGTCATTGGACAGAAACTTGCTTCACCCATCTCTCTAGATGTGTACAGTACTTATAGCCAAGCTGTAGTTCAGGGTAAAAAACTGACTTCAGTAGTACTTCAACAAGGAGCCACTCTACCGATTTACATCTCTCCACTGAGTGCTGAAAAGTGCGTACATCTTGATTTTTAAGGAATTTCATAGTTTTAATATTTTTAAAATTTTTCTTAAGAGCCGGAAAGACGATCGCAGTTGGACAGTATCTTACAGGAACGATGTCTTACGCCAAAGATGAGCAAGGCAAAAAAGTGGTACGTTGAAAATTAAATTAAGAAGAGCTCCATTCCAACCTGATTTGTTTAAAATTTAGGATGTTCACCCTTTTACTTACTACCTAATCGAGCCGCCGAAGAAGAATGGTAACAAGAGCGAAAAGGATACCGAAAAAAAGAATCCCAAAGATGAGATGGCCGAAGCGTTCAGGGATCTTAAGATCAGCTGGATGACCAAGCTTGGTAGCTAAGACTTTTTCTTCTTTAATTTTCATTTAGAAGTATGTCTAATTTTGTTTAACAGTAGGAGAAAATGCTGCAAGCAGTACCGAGCTTTACGAGCAACTCTGCTCCGACTATCCCGATCACCTCCCTGTCCACATCGCAAGGCTTCAAGCTCTGGACAGCGAGAAAGAGCGCGATCTTAAGGCTATTCTAGAAATAGCGGAGAAGGCTTTAAAGTATATCAATATTTCGGAATTGTTGGAATACTGTGGACTCAAATCGGACACGAGGAAAGATGCTTCGAAGATCAAAAGGTTCGAAGATCTTGTTGAAACCATTATTATGTTATTATTCTTGATAGTATTTCATTTTTCTTTAATTTAGTCGTATGGACAAAACCAAATCTCACCTACTCGAAGTATTGTCTAAGAAGGGGCTGGCATTGTGCGACTTGTATCGTTCTTCAGGGAGCGTTACTGAGCTCGAGGACATTCAAAACATTTTCAATGACATCGTAAAGTTTGTCGAACCATCAGATTCAAAGGTAATTTGATCAATTTAATGGCAATTGTTTTAATTATTAATCTGGATGTCGATGACAGGTGATCAAGTTTTCAATCCAATCCGCGTTGGCTCAAAAGCAATATGGTCGAGCACTTCGCTGGATGCACAAACAATTGGAGGACAAGCCAACACGTGAAAATGAGGAGAAAATGATCGAACTCTTTGCCACGCTCAAATGGTCCCACTGCGAGGAATGTTTTAGTCGAGCTCTGCCCCTCAAATATCCAACCAGTTTCCGCCCGTTTTGAATTAAGGCCCTTTTGTTTTCTTAATATTTCCGCGAGTATGATTCAGAAATACACATCAAGTTTTGTTGCAAAAGAACGGTAGTTGTAAAAATGGTTATCGTCCATTAACGATAATTTTTTGTGTTGCAAAAGTATCGAAAAAACCTTGGAAAAAAGAAGATAACCAGGAAAAGTGGGCCTCTCTGATCGAGATTTTGGTCACATTTTCTTCCCAATGCAGAGCGACGAAGCCAATGATCGAGTCTGCAAGGTCTACATGGCAATATGCAGAATCCCTGATTATGAGACATTCATGCTTGTCACAAACTTGCTCTCTCTGATAGATGTAGGTACAGCCCTAAGGTTAGCTCATTACTGTATGATTCACGCAAAGTATTTAGACAAAAATATAATCGTGTCTCGGTATCTAGATAGAAAATAAATAAACAAAAAGTTATATCACAACAAGAGGCCAAAGTTTATAAATACGACAAGAGATCCATTAAAGTAATACAAGTGCCAATAACTGTTAATTGGAATCAGAGGATTCTGATAGATAGGCCGTTGATGTTTTCGCTGGTCTCTGAGGGATTGGTCTCTTCGTACCACGGCCTCTGGTCTTCTTGAAAACCTCAATCGCCCTCTTCATGTTGTCGGCCAGAGCTTTCTTATCCTGCTCTCTCTGCCAGATGACTTGTTCTTGAGCTGAAGCTCCGGAAGTGGATGCCGTTGGTCCGCCACTCTCAACCACTGAGCTCTTTTTAGATACTGTTGGTTTCCTGCTTCCAGCGGCAACAGCTTTCCGCTTCTTACCTGTGTCATACAAAAAAAAATTAGAATAAAAAAAATTACTATCAAGTAGAAGAAAAAGTGAATTTTACCGCTTGGCTCTTTAGCTTTAGAAATGGGAGCCACCGATGCTTCTTCTTCCTCGCCATTCTCAGAATTGGACTCATTGCCGAAATCTGCCGCTTTGTGGATCGCATCCATCACTCGTTTGCTCATAATTATATTGGTTTTGCTGGGAAACTTGAAGGAGAAGTAGGAATCGATCCTAGTTTGGCTCTATAGCAAGGGAACAAGAAATGGACATAAGCAACATTTTGTAAGTAAAATATATTTAGCGTGAAATTCACTTCTTTCGTTTGGAACTTTTGGAGCACCGGGAGCACCATTGAGTTGAATTTGTTCCGATTCCATCCGATTTTTTCGTGCAGGTAATGTTGCAAGGCTTCCAAGTCAGGCTCCGTCCATGAGAATCTCTCTCGCGATGAGTTGATTTCCGGCTGTTTGTAAGCGTCCACAACCGCACGACTAGGGAAACCTGCATTAAATTATGCATTAAATTACACAATCAAATGACTTATAATTTACTTTATCTTAAAACTGTGATAAATGTTAATACTTTAAGCTCGTAAAGTAGTTATAAAAGTAACAAGTTAATTCGAGTTCAAACATCAAGTGTATTCAGTACAGCTCATTGAATACAATATCACTTCTCTCGTGCAAACTCATGCTCAATTTCATAAATTCCGACGGTAGTTTTAGCTTTCTCATCATAATCCGCCCATTCCTTCTCGGTCAAATCAACATCGGAAAATTTAGTCCCACTCTCAAAGCCATCTACAAGCCAACCATTCTAGGAAAAAGAAAATAATTGTTTATCTCCAGTAACTGTTGGTAATTTAAGCAGGGCATACTCTGGGAGAAAAATTTGATGGTTCCATCCCACGACAGTCAAATTGAACAATAGTCTTAAACTTTCCCTGATCTTCTTCATTGTAGGATTTCAAACTTTCAGGGATTATGTCTGTACATTTAATGAAAATTAAAATCTTGAATCATATATATTTTTTACCAGGCATGTGTTTATACCCATGTTGTTCTCTCTTGAACAGAGCTTGCATTTTAAGACTAGATTGGCTGTGCCTCTGCCACCTTTGACATCAACTGATTCTGATTGGGTGATGTAAACCCACTTGTCTGATTCTTCATTGCAACTGCCACATTTGACCTAATTTAAAATACAGATCTGCTTATTGCGCAAATGACTGAATGGAGCCAAAAAAATGAATATACCTTGATATACCAACGAAAGTCTTCCCCATCAGATCGAAGGTTTGTAACGTTTTCTAAGTTCGCTTTGATTCGAAGGCCTATTTTCTGGAGAGGGATAATAAAAAAGGTATATGTCTCTTACCCAATCAAGCCCAGCAATATATGTAGTTAATGGACTACTTACAACCATTATAAAGTTTTTTCGAATTTCACGTTCGAGAAACAAACTTCCTGCAGACTGACGTTTGCGCCACAAAAACAAACTCAAACGCCATCTATACCGACTTATTTACTTGTTTCATGAAAAACAACGGCGGGAAAAGCGGGAACTGAAACGCGCAACCCTATTTTTGTTTTCTACATCGACTTAACTTCGCGATATAGTTTGTTTGAAGTAAAAAAATTAATAGAGCCTATTGTGTTAACAAGCAAAGAAAAGAAAAACCCCTATCGATAAATTCAGAAATATTCTTTCCGAGCAAACTTTTTTAATACTGGAAGAGGATCGGATGTATAGATTCCTCAAACTGGTCTTTTTAAAAGACAATATAAATGTAATTTAAACTTACCAGGATTGATACTGAGGTTGCGGATCTTTTGGCGTATTTTATTTTCTGGTGGGGCGTTCTTCTTGGATTGAACATGGTTGAGCCAATCGCGAAACCTTTCCAAAGCTTCCAAACCATCACTTGGGAATTCTGCTAAGATTTCCAGTGCGCAGACGGGTCCTACTCCTTGGATTCCTTCAGTATAATCGCTTCCAGTGAGTAGCGCCAAATGGATCAATTTCTCACGGCCCATCTCTAAACGTAGAGAGAAAAAATCAATGTAATTCCTGTGAAGGTTTTTTATTCATAAAAATCGAAGATTACTAAATACGTTGAAAATATCCTCTGCTTTGAAGAATTCTACATATTTCCCTTGATTGAAAAAGTTTTTGTAGACCCGTTGGCCGCCAAATAACCAAATATCGCTGTCGTCTGTGATGGTCCCTTGAGTTAAACCGGCTTCATCCAAGAAGGCACATTGAGCTTCCGCTTCCATAGGGGCTATTAGATAAGGGATCCCAAATAGTCTCAGCAATTCCTTAAAAAGAAAGAAAGAAAATCAATAGAGCTATTTGTAAATTGCATTTCAAAAAGCTCTTAGTACCTGTGCTTCTGCATACATTTGATCAGTGATGGATGTTCCCATTCTCTCTTGCCTCCCCTGTTCTTGGATCAGGATTGTTTGCTCTTTATTTATGTTTCTTTGAAGCTCTTCCAGCTCTTCTCTCCTTCTTTCGTCGATGACGATTGGTTTAGATACTACTGGTCGGATTGGCAGTGGTTCACTGGTTTGCACAGGTATAGCAGGTGAATGGGATTGAATAAGGAGCTCCTCCACGATTTCCATATCATCATCAGGGGTTTCCGGAAGATTTTGAACGACGGCTTCTTCTGGAACAGTGGAAACTTCTTTTACCGATTCTAATTCAACTTGTTTGGGGCCCTCGACCGATTCAGTCAATAAACTTTGATTAATGTCCGGATCTGATTTGTCACTTGGGTCTAGCGGAATAATTTCTAGAGCAACAGCAGGTGCGCTTGATAGAGGAGCAGATGATTTCTCTGGTTGAGTTGCCTCTCGTTCTTTAGGAGCGATAATTTCCTTTTCAAATGGATTACTTATGGAATCATCCGTCGGCACCGTTTCCAGAACTTCAATATCCGATTTTTCATCATCTTCTGACGAAGAGAGAAAGGAAACTTCTTCTACTTCTGGTTGTTTACTTGCGACGGGTTTGAAAACATCAGCAAATAAATCATCTTCTTCATTGTAATTGGTAGGATCAATAGTAAGGACTAGAGGTTTAGCGGAATTGGTCTCTGGAACTTCTTCAAAATCAGATTCTGAGGAAGAGGAGCTGATGACTCGGGGAGGCGGACCACCTCCGAGGATGGCGAACAGTTCTTCTTGACTGAAACCGTTTTCATCTTGATCAGAAAAGACGTCCACAGTCGTAGGAAGTACAGTTTCCTTCTTTTGGTTTTCAGAAGAACCAGTTTTCTCTAAAGCTTTCTTGATCAAGACGTAGTGAGTGTTACTATCTGAAATAATCCTTTGTGAGGCAATTATCTCTTCATCTAGCCCGAATCCAGCTTCTTCGTGGTTTTTCTTTGTCACCTGCTTCTCTATTTCATCAAGTCGCTTTTGAAGAAGTCTTCGCTTTAAGAGTCGCTCCACTTGAAAGCCAGAGAACTCTCCTGCTGCCTATTGGAAAAAGAAGAACTAGCTAGCGCATTATTTATATTTCATTATTTTCAAACCAACCTGAGGCATCTGATTGATCCGATTCCAAGAGGACTGCTTTCGCGTGTCTTTGAGCTCCAGGAGGATTTCATGCTGGACGTCCGTCGGAAGGGCGAGAAAATCTTTGCTGGTGACATCCACAGAATGAATGTTGTGCCCTTTCAGATGAGTAGCGATGGATCCTGAATCGATGTAGTCGTCCTCGCTAGTGTCTCCTTCGTCACTCTCTTCGTGATTACCGATTCTATGTACCGAAAGAAAATATTATACTAAAGGCGCAAGAGCAAATAATTAAAAAGTATCAAATTATACTGGGAACCACTTGGCAGAGGAGGTAATTCAAACAAATCCGGCTGCTGTTTACTTTTTTTAATGGCTGGCAGTTTTGTTTTGCCTTTACCGAGTTGCTCATTTATGATTCCTGATTTGATGTAGTTATCCAGAATTTTTCCAGCTAATTTGCTGTTGTTTTGGTTAGCAGAAGCCCTCATGCTGCTACGAGCAGCCTTTATTGATAAAATTGTAGTATTAGTTTAAAATTTTATAACAACAGATAACCATTTAAATGTCTTACTATGGTTTGTCTCTTTAGAAATGGAACCCCTCCATCAAACACAAATACAGGCTTGATTTTATAGAATAGGAGTTTGCAGAGACGGTGACAAAGGCCAATCAAGTGGGCATTGGGAACTGGATTTCCACTTGAATCCCTGAATCCTTTGGTAGCCTGATGCAGCCATATTGAGACATCTTTTAGGAAAAGCATAATTAATTTTAAGAGGAATTGCACTTGCTTTTCTAAGGAATCTTACCAACTGCAAGGATTTTATTTTCTAGTGTTTCTAGAGGAACTGGTTTACCAACAGGTTCCAACAGACTCCATAAGCCATGAACACCCATATTCCTCTAGAAAAGCGTAAATCCAAAAATGATCCCTAACCAAGTGCAATCATGGCCTGATTAGTGCCATGATCGTTTTTTCCATGAATTGTGGTTTGACTGATTGATGATTGATGAGGATTTCGGTGTCACTGTCATGAATCGTGGTGTAATTTTTCAAAATAACTTTCAAGTTCAGTGATAGCAGACGCCACCGCGCACTCACAAGTGAGCCGACATCTGCGTTAACGTAAAACAAATGTATGGTATTATGGTTCAAGAGTCTCATTCCTCTTTGGGCGATCAGTCGATGTTCGATAGGTTTATCGATGTCCAAGATAATACTGCAGTCATCGACACGTTCTAAAGCATTACTTTTACATTTCTACGCGAAAAAATATATAGATAGATATAGAAGATGAGAAAACTACAAGAATCACTTAGCGCGAAGTATAGAACATTCGAACATACCCCTTTAAAAGGCGCCGTTTTTAAAAGAAATTTTTGTCTTGAAATTGTAAAGCTTTTTAGCAGAGAATGTGCTGACGCTAAAACAAAATGAGCATATAGTCTAACTCATCAAATCATGAATGACCATATTCTAATTTAAGATCGTCGTTGAAAAAAATGATTTCCTCCCTTTAATAAAGCATAGAATATCACATGAAGGTATTTAATTCTTATTTCTAAGTCTCATTTTTTTTTCAAACAATGCCGTATCAATATGGACCCTACTTTTGTAAGGAAGCAGGCTCGTCGGTAGCGTCGGCAACGTAGGCGACAGATAGGCCTGGCTGCTAAATCATCTAAAATTTCTGCGAAGAGCATCGCCTTATTGCTGTCGACATCCGTACTAGAAAAGTCGTCGACATCAAAGTCGACTTCATTATTTCAAGTCCACTTCATTGAAGAGACAGTGCTAGATTAATCCACCTCTAGCGTGAAATGAGATGCGCGTACCTACTTGAAGAGTTATCGATTGAATATTGTTAAAGAAACAATTATTTTGATTATGTGTTACTATTGATCTGTATTGCTAGTAGATCTACAATACTCTCTGATATTCATACAGTTTAAGGGCCTATAATGTCTACAAACCTTGATGAGACCTTGATGAGTTCAAACCGTGATTAAAACTATATATGGTAGCTATTATATGGCCACATCGTCGCACGATCAATCTAACGCACCGAAAATAGCTTTGGGTTTGTGTCCTCTCAACTTGAAAGTCAATCAACAAACCAAACCACCCCTCTATGATTCCAATAAGATTCATGTATTTTTTCATGTATATTTATTCATGTATATTTTTTTCTTATATAACAAAATTCGCAAAAGAAATCGAATACGGTACCAATCTTTCTTCGAAAAAAGAATTATCCCCACAGATAAGCCGACGAATGAAACAAAGAAGTATCTTACATAAGAAAAATTCTCGCAAAGCAAGCGACTTTTGGGTTTTTCCACTGCCATCTATTTTCGGACAACATATAGGTCCCTAAGTCTATACGGTTGACGAACTTCTTAAAAAATTAGAATTTTCTTCAAGACTTTTAAAACGTAATATGTTATTTTTAGCGTTTATCCTTTCTTGAGTTTGATGACCCAATATGACAATGTATATAAAGGGCGTTAATTGTAACTTTTGTCTCAAACATTCAAGCGGATCAACATGAGCTGGTTCATTTATTGGTTGCTCGAGTTTTTCTGGTCAACCCGCTATCCTTGGGTTTGGATTGCCTTTATAACAATTCTAGCGTACTACCTGATCCGTCGTTCCCTCAACTGGTTCATACTGAATCGTTCACTCCCGCCCGGACCGTGCGGACTCCCTCTTGTCGGCTACTTACCTTTTCTAAAGCGGCCGGATGATATTCGAAGTGAGATGACAGACTTGTCAATCAAATATGGGCCTTGCTTCAGCATCCGGCTTGGCACCGAGCTTATGGTCATTCTATCTGACCATCGTCTCATCAAGGAAGCCTTCTGTTGCCCTGTTTTTGACGGTCGACCCCGGAACGAATTCTTCAATATCATTAAAGGATACGGTATAATATTATAATCGTTTTTTTTTTAATTGACATTAAATTTACTTGTATATGTTTTAGGAATTGTAAACGCTGAGGGGACAATCTGGAAAGAGCAGCGAAAGTTTATACGGACACATCTTCCACAAATTGGCACTGGCAATGCGAGTCGTGGTCTTCAGGAATCTCGAATCATGGTAGGCCCATAATTAATTTCAAACCCTTGTGCCCATTAATAGTTTAATATTATCAACTTGTCGAAAAGAATATTATGAATCTATTATTCTTGTCTATTCTGTGGGGCATAATAGAAACGACGCACCGCATCTTAATAATTCGCTTGTATTAATTTATCATTTTAGGAAGAAATTGAAGAAATGTTGGGTAACATTTCAGAGAGAAAAACCGAACCGATTATATTCAACTCTTATCTTATTCCTGCCGTGTCTAACGTGATCTGTTCACTTGTGATGAGCATTCGATTCCGTAAGGATGAACCCCGTTTCCTTCGATTAATGGACCACATAGAAGAAGGCTTTCGGCTCTTCACGGTCGTAGGAGCTGCCGCCTTTATGCCCTTTTTAAGATTTTTGCCGCATTTCTCACGGGGATTCAGGAGCCTAACGAAGAATTTTTATGAAATGCACAAGTTCTCCAAACAGGTGTGTACAATATTGTTTTATTCTTAGTTTTTTAAATTTCGTTGTTTTTAAAATAGCAGAATTAGTCCTTTAACGAAGTTTTAGAAGATTACATGTAAGTGAAAAATCTGAGTTGAGTGCATAGGCATATGGGATAATATCTAGAAAATTAAGAAAATTAAGGTAAGATTTTTATTCACATTTCCTTTATTTATCGAATATTTTTAAGGGCTTCCGAAGCCTCTGCCAGTAGTTCTACGACGCAAATCTTCTCCTCTCATAATTGCTGGTTTGTACAAAATTATCTTCAGATAGTCTAGTATTTCATTTGCTTTGAACCCTTTTTTTAAAGTAAGATGCGAGAAATTTAGTTGGAAGCAACCAATAACTCATTTATGATTTTTTTTCTACTCGGTTTTGAATATCAAGATAATAGATGAGCACAAAACCAATCTAGTTGATCAAGGCCCTGTTAAAGATCTTGTGGACGCTTACATTCAAGAGAGTAGAGCCATGAAAAATGGTGGTCGTCTTTTCGCCGGAATGGATCCGGATCGCCAAATCGAGCAAATGATTGCAGACCTTTTCAGTACCGGGACAGAGACGATCCAAACAACACTTCGCTGGGCTACAATTTTCGCTCTTCGGGAGCCAGAGCTGCAGAACCGTGTTCAAAAAGAGATCGACACCGTCGTAGGACGAAGGTAATTCATTTTTAAAGTTTTATTTTAACATTTCAATTTTTAATTGAAGAGTACCGTAATTCATTTGGTTATCATATAATTTTTCCGTAGGATTTCATTTTCAAACATTAATTTATTTTTTTTTTTACTTTAGTCGAAAACCTTCACTTGAAGATTTCCAATACTTACCATTTACCGAGGCTTTCATTCTAGAAGTGATGAGGCGGGCAACGGCGGTTCCTCTAGGGACTCCTCATGTGGCCACCGAGTATGTATTAGTGTTGTTATAAATTTATTTAAAAATCAAATGTTTACACTCATTTTGTCTTCCTAAAAAGGACAACAACTTTGCGAGGTATGACTATACCAAAAGGAGCCCAAGTGATCCCACTTCTTCATGCAGTCCATATGAATCCGGAATTATGGGAAGATCCAGACCGATTCAATCCTGAACGTTTTCTGAGCAAAGACGGGATGAGCGTGATAAAACCGGACTGTTTTATTCCTTTTGGAGTTGGAAGGCGGTCCTGTATTGGTGATACTTTGGCCATGTCACAGCTCTTGCTCTTCTTCTCCTCCCTCCTCCACTCCTTTGACATCCGCTTGCCGGAAGGAGTGACTGAATCACCGGGTCTAAATGGTACTTGTGGAGCTACTTTCGCTCCAAAATCTTTTCAGGTAAATTAAATAGTTAAACATAATTCAAAACAGAATGGAAGATAAAAATAAAGTTAAATTTATTTTTATTAGGTTTGTATGATTCCAAGGAAACCGTTTACAAATGACGGACCAACGAATTAAGTGCGCATGTAAGAGCAACAAAATTTTTTTTCAATCGTTTAGAGCTATCTTAAACTGATTTATTCTTCATGTATTTCACTGTGATTTTTAAATTCGAGTAATTTTTTCAATTGTGAGAGATTTTGGGGTTTTTCAAATTGAAAAAAAATTGAAAGCGATTTTTAAGAATACTAAGATTTTTCTGAATATCATCTGGAACGTACCTTTTTAAGTACCGGTCTTAATTTCTTCTTCTTTAAGAACTGCCTTGTTTTCTTTTTTCACATTTTCCAAATTCTTATTGAACTATATTGATTTTCAATGTACAGTACATATTTTATGTAAATACAAATTTAATCTTAATACAACAACCGGAAAGCGTATAGTATGTTTGGAATTAGTAGTAAACTATCCACAATCCCTCCCTCATAAATACCCGATTCACCCGATTCACCGCAGTTAATTCTGTGGTTAAACAGAGCATAAGCTCAGGTGAATACCGCAGATTGCATAAGTACGATAAGAATAGCTGTCCGGCGAATACGGAGAGGAATGAGTCTTTTACATATTATATCATTTATATGACTTGGTTCTCCGTAAAAGTCTCAGTTAATATAAAGTATACTATCGATGTTAAACCTGTTCTACTCTTGACGAAATGCCTCCCACCCCCTTTTATGTTTTCGTTTCATACTAACAACCCTTTTATTGGTTGTTTGGACAAAAGACCTGGGAAAGAAAACAGCATACGCACTACTCTTAGACGTAGAAACTCGTCGCATGCTAATAAAATCCTAAATAAATAAAATAATGAAGCATCAATTCATTTTGTTATGTAATATACTAACATTACATCTGTAAGCTCTCGCCAATTATGTATTGGCGACTAATCTGCTGCTATGCCTTTAAACTTTATTCAAGTATAATAACAATGTGATACCGTAGATTTCAGATACCCTTTCCTTGTTGTACCAAACTTTCCGTGTGGCTAATTGGTAGACGGTCGCGCATCACTTGCGATGATCGCGCATCCCTCTACGAAATCACAGATGAACTCGACATATTATGTCGTACAAATAGACAATTCGTTCCATTCTAGATTAGGAGTAAATAGTTTATACCAGTGCTCACTTTACCAAAATGAATATTAGTGGTCAGAGTGAAGGCGGAGATTTATTCCCAGGAAATTTCATTTTGTTGCCCAATGGTAATCCAAGAAATCCCTTCCATCAGAACGTAAAATTGGCAACAACTAAAAAAATAAATTTCCAAACAACTTTAGCGTTATTTGCGATCCCTCTCAATCTTACCCTGATCACTGCCATCTTACACAACCCTGAACTGAGGAGTAAACCCCGCAATGTCTTCTTGATTTCCGTCATCCTCTCTGATTTATCGGCAATCGCTGAGTCCCTGATTGAAGTTGGCCACATTTTCTTCCCGATGGAAAGCGACGAAGCCAGTGATCATGTCTGCAAGGTGTACATGGCAATATCCAGGATTCCTGAGATACTAATCCTCGTCACTACCTTACTCTCTCTCATGGATAGGTATGAAAAAAATTTCAAAAGAAGTCACTCAATAGTTCATATAATGCTGGTGTCTTTCTATTTCATAAAATAATTAACAGATATTTAGCCATCACGAAGCCTTTATGTGCTTTTGGAGTGATTTTGACCACAATCTTCGCTGTCTTCATCAACAAATTCGTCTATATTTTTCAAATTGTGCCGTTGAGATGTGGTGTTCATTCTGTAGAGAGGCGAATCATTGGTTTGAATTTAGGCATCCTTGTTTTATTCTGTCTCATTTGGCGAATGATTATCTACTTCAAAACTAGAAGATTGCTAGAAAACAGAAGCGTTCAAGTATCAACCATATCTAGCAGCATCCGTGGACATCCTAATAGTGACAATCTGGATCTTAATAATCTGGAAAGGCAGCAGGTCGAGCCTCATTCTCACGTCACGGCCCAGCAGCAATTGAGCGACAGTAATACTGGGACAACGGCTCTGCGACGGAACTATCCTGCAATCCGACATCGGGAAATGGAGATGGAAGCCATCAAGAACTTAGCTTCCGGTGTTACATCCCTTTTCATCCTCTCGTGTCCAGTTATTGTATTTCTACTAGGTATGAACATTTGTCGTAGTGTTTCCACTACACAGGCGGTGTGTAGTCATTACAGCTGGCTCTCAGAATACGTAAAACAGTGCTACCAACTTTATGGCATCTATCATCCAATCTTGTACCTGGGCTGGAACAAAGAGTTCTATCATGTTCTTAGGAACCCACTTAGCCAAGTGGCGACACGCTTTACAATGTGTTTTCGTGCGTCATTAGCTAGAATTGACTCATTCTTTTTTTAATTAAATTTTATGAGAACTCACTTGTAAAGTGTGTTATCTAATAATATCTATATCTAATGTCTATTTGCGGTATATACTGTAAATTGCGCTTTTCGCACAGAAAAGTCCGCCGAATAATAGGTCTGCGCCCGCTAATTAGTCTGTACCATACAATGTTAGAACTTGTGACACAGACACAGGTTTTAGTTTGTATAACTTAAAAAAAGAAAATATCATTATGTGGTTCCGATTTTTATGGGAATTGCGCCTCTTTTCATTTTGTGTAACCGCAATTTGCAAACAAAATACATCGGATTGTGGAAATAATATATGGCGAATGGAGACGTACTTGCATTTGTTGTTATTGGCTATGCAGATGAGGCACACGCCATCATGCTCTTTCCAAAAACTCTTATTTTAACGAAATGAAAACCTATAGATCAACGTAGATTAGACTCTTTAAAAAACAAACAGCAAGCCGTTTTCCCTTCCAACCCATTTACAGTTTTTTTTTTATCCATCTCTTAAAGAGTTTGGTATCCTAGCAACTGTGCATAAGCGGTATCACTGCTAATGGATGAGTAGGTGTATAATTTGCATATAGAAATCTCTTCACAAACAAATGAACCCATTTAACCCTGTTCAAGGACTTAATAAAAAGGTTATGACGCATCCAACGACGCATTTCTACCTAAATGTTTCGTGCAAACAAAATGAATCCATAGTCTACCCTGCCAATCAGCATGAGTAAGTAGCGCTAATTTATAGTGCTTCTTCTTTGAAAGACATGTTGAACAAAAGGAATCATAGTGACGGCAGTGACTTTCCAGGATATTTTATCCGGGCGAAAGATGGAAAGCTGAAGTGTCCATTCCATCACAATATTAACTTGACCACTTTTCAAATTACTATTGCGTCGATCGCGATTCCTCTGAATCTGATACTTCTCTCTGCCATCTTAAGCAAGCATGAACTGAGGAGTAAACCCCGCAACATCTTCCTTATTAGCGTGATTTTCTCTCATTTCTCGGCCTTTTCTCAATCCTTGATGGAAGTCAGCGAAGCTTTCTTGCCAGTGGAGAGCGAAGAAGGTCAAGGAGCCAAGGATCAAGTCTGTAAGATCTACATGTTTTTGTGCGGTACTCCTGAGGTTCTCACCCTCGTCACTACTTTGCTCTCCCTCATAGACAGGTAATATCATTATTGAAGGTTTCAAAAACTTGTAATTACTATATAATTACATCGTCTATAGATTCGTAGCAGCCGCGAACCCGCTATGGCATCGTTCTAAAGCGACTGCACTTTGGGCTTCCTTCGGAGTGATTTCGACCATGATCATCGCTTTCGTACTCACCAAGTTTCTCTACATTTTTCAAATTATTCCACTTTTATGTGGCATCCATTCGTTGGAGAGGCAGATCGTGAGCTTCAATGCGGCCATTCTGGTAGTCTTTTGCTTCACATCCCGAATTATTATCTTCTTTCAAACTAGAAGATTTCTTAGAAACCAAATCATACAAGTACCTGCAATTCCAACACCAACTAATGATCCTCTAGAAAATAATCAAGACAATGAGCAAGACAATAATGAGCAGGAAAGAGTGCCTCAGACTAAGGTCCAACCTTTCTTAGGTGACGGCACTACCCCGAGAAGAAACTGCTCTCTAATTCGACATCGCGAAATGGAGTCGGAAGCTATAAAAAACTTAGCTTCTGGAGTGACGACCCTTTTAATTCTTTTCTGCCCTATTCTCATATTTGTGGCCTCAATGAGTGTTTGTCGGGCCGTCTCCACCAATCAAATGTGTTATCAGTATGCTTGGTTGTCTGGATATTTGAAGCAGCTCCATCAGTTGTACGGGCTCTATCACCCAGTCCTTTATCTTGGCTGGAACAAAGAGTTCCATTTCGTTCTCAAAAACCCGCTCATCAGAATGATTTCTCGATTACCGACCTGCCGTCATCGAACCAGAATCCCTCCGACAGCTTAGACGACCATAACTTAAATATTTTTTTCAAATTCTGACTCACGCTTTTCTCGCTTAAATCAAATTTTGTTTTCTGTGTGCATAAGTACCTATGTATTTTGTCGAATTCGTTTCACTAATTTTTATCGAACGTTTATTTGTCTTGAAAATATATCTCAATTATTGCGTTCTCTACATTTGGCCTTTATACATAAAATGATCTCCACTTTTAGAGTATCACACAATATATTTAGTCTTGTTCATTTAGCGCAGTGACAAATTTCAAATCGGAACCCGCCAAGTTGTTTGTCATCCAATGATCAATCATTTCATTTAATTCTTGACTAAAATGATTCTTCCGAATCTACGGTTTTACCTATTTATAATTGTAATTCAAACGAAGGATATTTTGCACAAACTCATTTGGAAAAAAACCACTTGCAGTTGGGTTACCTCGACGGAAATAACCACGACTGTCGAGTCCTATATCATTGATAAAACCAGAATTTTCCATCTCTTCCGACAACATCAAATCATCTTTGGAACGTTTCCTTAATTTTAAAAAGTCGATCAGTTTTATCACTTCGGCATCCGTCAGCGATTTTTTCAAGAAGTTGGCCACTTTCTTTATCTCTACTTCAAAGTCCCTCCATCAAAAGTACAGTAAAAAAAAAAATATGGTTAAAAATGAAATGGTTTGAACTAGAAAAAGAGAGAAAAACGGAACCTTTGACGTTTCCAACAATTTTGGGTAAAGTATATTTCCCCCTGGACGAGCCCCCTCAAACGGCTTATCCTAAACAAGCTTCTTAAACAAAGATATGATGCATTTTGTGTATACATATTTACCCGATTTCGGGAAAGAGAGAACCCAAACATCGTCGCTTCTTGGCTTAAAATATTGTAGAATTAATAAATTGTAGATATCCTGAGCATCTCGAGCGTAGTCCGGTCTCAAAGTGATCCCACCAGGCTCAGCCCGGACCAACCCTTCGTAATAGCTGGAAAAATCTTTCGTGAAAGGCTCAGCTAAGGTGTGGGGGATCAAATTGAATTTGATATTAAACTCGGGCAGCAAGATTTCGTTGCCTGATGCGTCGTCGTTTCTGGTCATTTTGGAAATGAACCGAGTCTGTTGTGCGGTACAATAGAATGCAATCGTCTGTTCCGTCGATAACAAAATTTCTAATCGCAATCCAAATAACGATCATATCGCACCTTCTGTTGGTATGACAGTGTCAAGTATTACATGTAAATTCTTAGAGAGGAAAGTTTGTAATATATTATTAAATTTTTTTTAAATGAGGGAACGTCACAAGCGTTTTTACAAAAAAACAGACCAGATGAAGTTCACAATAATTGCTCAATTGATTCGATGACATTTTCTTACTGTCCATTTTATTTTCCAACTAATTCCTCTCACAGTAGGACTCTTGAGACATCAATTCCAAAATACCTAAATCCATTTTTCACATTAGTTGCACGCATGTGTGCTTGAAAACTACTCACTACTCAGAAGGTGAAGAACTTTGTCTAATGAAGAACTATGTCTATGCACATTCATGATTATATAAAACAACAGTACGTACACAGCTAACGGCTTGCGCAGGCAATAATTAACCTGTTGCGCAGTCAAGTGAGGTGGTCTGGTCAATCTATATTACAGACATGCTAAAGTCTACCTAGACTTGAGTATAGAAACAAATTTCAATATTGAAGGTAGATACATAGCTCCATCACAGTCAGCTATACTAATACAAAAAAATGGCTGAAAATAGCAATATTACAACTCAACACCCTGGGTATTTCCTCTTGACCAAGAATGGTACGTTATTAAATCCATTCCATCAAAACGTTTACTTGGCCAGCGTTCAATTTGCTATTGCTGTGATTGGGATCCCTCTCAACGTGATCCTAGCCTCGGCTGTTCTACGTGCGCCTGAACTTCGAAATGAGCCCCGGAACATCTTCTTGCTGGGCGTCATCTTTTCAAGTCTATCCGCCTTTGCTCCATCCTTGATGGATGCCGCTTATGTCGTCTTCTCATCCTTGCACGATGCTTCAGAATACTGTGAAGCTTACACGATGGTAGTCGGAATTCCTCCGAGGCTCATGCTAGCCACTACTTTCATCTCCATATTAGATCGGTAAAAAATTTTAAAGATGACGGTTCACTATAATGCTTAATTTTAATTGAAACTCTTTCTGTGCTAGATACATGGCAATATGGCAACCATTATGGCATCGTGCCAGAATTAGTGTCTTTTGGGCATCATTAGGAGTCATATGCACTGTAATTCTGACCGTGCTGTGCACCAAGTTTGTCTACATTTTCGGGCTTGTACCCTTAAAATGCGGAGTTAACATTTGGGAAAGACGAATCCTCGGACTGAATACCTTCATTCTGTTTGCTCTGTGCCTAGTTGGAAGAGTAGCCATCTTCTTACAAACAAGAAAATTGCTTAGAAACTCGACCGTTTCAGTTAGTGCGCCAACAATAAATGAACGCAGCAATGATGCCGATAAAGGAGAAGAAGGCGATGAGTGCAATATAAAGGACGGCGACGATCGTATTGAAAATCCTGATCATCCCGCAGGAGTCCAAAGCGATCATCCATCAACAGACAAGGATCAAGCAAAGATATCGTCTCACAGAGCGGCGAAACTAGGAAGACCGAAAAGCTCATCAGTTTTGCGAAGGTACACTTCGGAAGTACGTACTCGTCAAATGGAAATAGAAGCCATCAAGAGTTTAGCGACCGGAGTGACGTCCCTGATTCTTCTTTCCTGTCCATCCATCATCTTTATATCTTCATTGAATATTTGCCGTTGCTTTTCTACAGTTCAAAAGTGTAGTCAGTACGCGTGGTTATCCATTTTTGTGAGGTATCTTTATCAGTTATACGGCATTTACCATCCAGTCCTCTATTTGGGCTGGAACAAAGAGTTCTGCCATGTACTCAGAACCCCGCTCTCAAGAATGGCTTCGCGGTTAGTACCGTCAACTCGATTGCCAATTAACGTTGCTAGGCTTCCACCTGTTTAATTAGGCACCGTACCACACTTAGAAATGTGTTAGTTATTAATATCGACTCATTAATTTGTTGGTGCTCGGAGAGTGTATGAAATCATTTCGGGTGATGTATTTACGTAATGATGACATTATGATTTTTAAGATTTTCTTATTGTAATGTTGATTTAATGATTTATATGATGCGTCCACTTAAAAAAAAATATGAAAATTGTTTTTGTTGTATGTTGCTAGATTCTTCTATGTCATTTATTCAGCCGCAGAATTCTGACAAATAACTATCGACCAGTCCATATTATACACATTTTGATTTCTCTTTATACTTATAACCCATTTTCTTCAATTCTTAATTTTTATGGATTTGATTATTCATTGTATAATAAACATGGGATGTAATACATGGCTTATTAAGCGTATTTTCAATGGCTCTTTCCTTTTCTAATTTCCCATCCATTTTTCAGACTTGACAAAAACTTAGTCCCCTCTTTTAAAATATGAATTTGATGTTGAGTGTCACATTTTACTATTTTAGTTTACACCTATCAAAGAAAAATTATATATAGTTTGAAAAACTGGGCTGGTGAGAGAAAATGAAAAAATGAGAATGGTGAGACTGATGAAAGTATTCCAAACGTAGTTTCTGTGCGTGATAAAGTCGCTGAAAAATTGTGTAGCCTATTATAGCATATCATCAATTCCATTTGAACGAAAAGATGAAACTGTTAACAGTATTAATCGTTATGGTTCCTTCATAGTTTTAATGCTTGCGATTATCATAAAATCCCTTCATGCGACATCCGTTGGGCTTTGCACATCTTCTGGATCTGCTTGCTGTTAAAATGTTACCGTGGTTCAATAAGAATCTCGGCATGCGTTTGGAGTTTTGCCAGTGCTGGTAGGTTCCAAGTCGCTGAATTCAGCGGTTATACTGCCCGTCTGTTAAGGAGGTACGATCGGAGATAAGCAAGGAGTTGTATAATCTATTAAGTTAAAATTATTAGTCAATGAAACTGTCAATTGATATAATTAGCAAATACCTGGATTCTTGCAGGTAGTAGAAGGTTCGTCGAAAAGTTTTCCAGCAAGGCATTTGAAAAGTGAGACTTCGCGCTGGTAAAAGATGTGGTAGTCATTGGCCCCTTTTTTCAAACTGAGATCCATCGTTCCGGATGAATCTTGAGCGCAGTCAATCAATAAGGCAAGAAGTTCGTTCAAGCGGCATAGGAGATTGTGTCGAAGGGTTGCTGAAGAATCTTTCGTTGATGCCGTATCGCCAGTATAGTTTATATATTCTTACTTGGAGTGCCGAAAATCTGCTGTGGTTTGGCCAGAGCAACAGCCAAAAGGGAATTTAAAATGAGAGCACTTAACTCTGCCTGATAATTTTTAAAACTTGAACATTGAAAAAAATGTAGAACTGAAATGAAATGTAGAATTTTTTAAAATCCTGTACACCTTTAGCCAAATTTACACCTTCAAGTTCAACATTTTTAAAAAGTTTCTTCCTTCTTCGTTCGCAGTTCGTCAATGCTGCCTTATACGTGAGTGTAATCTCACCATACTTTATAGTTAAAAAAAAATTGTGTTCATCCAAAGGTAATATTAAACTGTACTAAATGGCTCTTCCGTATGTTTTTTTTTATGAAACATCATTGTGTTCTGGAATTTTTAAAAATATAACTTTTAAACGAACGTAATAAAAAAAATACGTAATGCCGGATATATAATACCCCTTTAATAAATATTGATTAAATATCAATTGGTTGATTTATTTTTTAAATATCATGTAATAAAGTACATTTTAGAAATTGTTCTCGAGAAAAAAATCATTTGCGGTGCTAGTTAACTAATATGGATTTCACCAACCGATTCGTACATCTAACAGACTACAAGTGCAGGTATCGAGTTGTACTGTCTACCGTGCATCCATCAGGTAAAAAAAAATCATTTACCGTCAGTTGGAATAACAGTCGTTGCCAAGATACGGGTGTTTATGGTGAATGCTTAGATAAACATATCTTTTAATCAATTCTTATTCCCTCATTTAAAAAAATTAACTATAAATTTGTAAATAAAAAATATTTAGAAATTTGAAAAAAAATACAAAAGAAAGTGTTTCTATTTGACGACATCAGCTAACAATATAATAAGAGGTGAAGAAAATAAATTTAAATGGTAAGTATAAAATAAGGCAGAGCTAACATATAGAGATGAATGATTTTTTGTTGTGTCAGTGCCAGAAATGTTCCTTTTTATGTCAGTGTATCACCTTTAGTGACCTGGGGCAGACAAATAAAAAAAAAATGACACTTTAAGGTGATTTATTACACAATAATGATATCAAACTTACCCTAGCTTCAAGATACTCAATTTTTCTTTCAAGTTTAGTGAGTTTCTCATTGAGTGTGGCTAATCGTCCACGGCAAGACATATCTAGAAATGAATACAAACATCAAACAGATAAGATAACAGTCACTTAGTACTAAAGGAAGGAAAGCTGTTGATCAATATACCAAATGAGTTGAGAAAGTCTGTTATCTTTTTGATACTGCTAGTAATGACTTCGATATATTCTCGATTCGCCCAATCCGCTTGCGTCTGCTTTTGCAGAGTGTCTCTATGTTTGGTTGCCATTTAACCAGAAATACTTTGTTGGTATCTCTTAAATCAGCAAGCACACGTGAAATAAATTGTTAACTACCGCACCTTTTCGTACTATAAACTGAAGAAAACAAGAAAACAAAGCGTCAAATGTAACCTGACTACCAGACGAACTGTCAGATGTAGTTCTAGGATTAAGCGGTTGGTGGCGCTCAGTCACTCACTGTTGCCGGTGGAAACTTTTCCTGCCTGAGAAAAGCCTTGTTAAAAAAGCGGAAAAAGGCCAAGACCCGAGGAAGCCTTTTAAAACAGAGGTACAGGCCATAAAATCCTTTAAACGAAAACGGAGAGCCAATATGACCAAAATTTGCTGGTGTACTTCGCCCCATTTGATGCTTTGTCCCCAAAAATTTGTGAACAATTATCCTAAAAACATATTCGCTTTCGCGACCTGAAGACTATAATACCCCATACAATATTAATTCCAAAATAGAATAAGATAGCTAGAGCATAAAATTAAAACAAGTTTAGTGATATTGTAGCTAAATATAATCAAATAAGTGGTCCCAATTAAAACGCGAATGTATCTGTATATTTGGGTCACCGCAGGACTATTGACGGCTGATCATCAAACAAATTTCTTGTACAATTCACATCATCAAAAGTATATCCAAAGCTTTATCACGGTCGTTCCCCGCAGTCCACCAGTGCCTTAGCGATTTTCTGTTTCTCGAATCCTAAGGCAGAAAGTTGGTCGGCGAGTCGTAAATGTTGCTCGAGACGTTTCACTAGGTCGTCGCCCCCATTGAGCAAATCTAGAGCCGATTCAATCGATTCCAGACTATGTCCAGAGTCTTCCATTTTCTGAATCAGTAAAAGTTGATCAACAACTTCCTTTTGATTACTGGAACCAAGTCGGACGACAGTTCTAGCGCACCGCTCCCTCACGAAACCCATATCGTGTAGCTGCTGGACTAGGCGCCTTTCCTCCGTACTCAGATTTCTCTCCCATTTAGACTGAAGGTGAATGATTGGTTTAGGCAGTGGTCTCGCCGTCGGCGACATGCTATCCGATGTGAATCGCGGAGGAGGAGTTCGGGAACTCAATCTCTTATCCGGTGAAGAGAACATGTTTGATACCGGGTGGTTGACTCTGGTAGCTTCATCCATCTTTCCCACATCGGCCGACAAATCTGGAACACTTTTAGCTTGTCGTAAACTACTCTGGGAGATCATGAAATGGCTGTTGTGGCCTGGAACGCTCCCGTTGCTACCAAGTGTCACTTGTTCTAGCCTTGTGTTCAAGAGTATGATGCTGATGCAAAGGCAGAGGATGACTTCCATTCGGAATCCAGCTGTTGGGAACGGCAGGGAGAGGGACGTTATAATGATGCTGCTTGATGTTGCTGCTGAGGAATTGACTGATAGGGTGGGTGCTGGGCATTTTCAGGTGGCCAGGCTGGATTGAAATTCTGAAACTCATGTCCATATGTGAGCTGTTGTGAAGTATTTGGAGGTTGAAGTAGCATGGCAAGCTCATGCTTTGTCATTCAAAGTTTTCAATTCCATTTCTTCAAAAGGATTTGTTGAGTAGCTCTCAAACTCTGAGAGATTTATGATGGAAGGGTTTGCCTTCTTAATCTCCTCTACAGTAGAGCTCTGTGTTGGAGTGAGAACTGACATGGAAGTGTGAGGCAGCAGAGGCCCACGGTTCGGGAGGATTTGTAAAGGAGCAGCAGGAACAGATGTCACTGGATTTGGAACACTAGGATGTGACTGAGGAAGTGAGAGCAATGTCTTCTCTTATCTCTTCAATTTCCTTATTAGTCTTGTTCTTCATCTTGTAGGGCAGCTATCCTTTGCTTTCTGCTTGAGATTTCATCATTTCGTCTCTTTCTGATACACCTTACCAGTTCAAGAGCACCAGATTCATCAACAACATCAGCCTGAAACATTGGTAAAGTAAATAACATTATGTTAAATTCATGTGTAATTGAATATGAATACATTAGAAAGTGAGCTAACATACACTGTCACAAAATAAATGGGATGGAGGTTCAAAGTGACTCAATCCAGGTGGAAGTGTCGGGCGGCCGAGGTAAACGATATTTGGCATCGATTTTGACCGAAACTCCATTTACATAACTACTTGCTAAAGTGAAAACACAATCAAATATAAGTAATTTACGCATAATATTGATTAAATAAATTAGTAATTACCAGCTCGATCCATCGCTGCGGTGACAGTTTACTACGAGTCTACGATAGGAAATGTTTACAATCTATTTGTCATCGTTGTGCTGCCCTCTAGAGCTCAGCAAAGAATCCATACATATTCCAGCATATTCTTAGGAAACGCTGAGGGAACGTAGAAGGGTTTATGGAAATGTTTCTAATTTATGAGTGCTGAGTCACCTGAGTATGGACTCTATCTGATTGCTAGCTAAATAGCTGGTAATATCTTGATATGAACAACTATTTTTCTGTGATAAGAAAATTTCGACAAAAGCCTTAAAAAAATCACACCCTTCCCTTCCCTTGTGGGCTGTGATTGCGTAGTGCGTACCTCACGAAGTTAAAAGTCTTGGGCAAACATTAGAGCTATTTGTGTAATCAAGATTTAAGATAATATCTTAATAAACATTTACATAACAAAATTTACAATCGGATTTTATGATTAATCGTGATTCGTGTCTAATTTAAATTCGGATTTTTATTTTACAATTATAATTCTCGGTCCGGCAATGCTGCTTCTTTCCAACAAGCATTTCAAAAATCGAAGTCCCTTTAGCCGCCGAGTTCCCCTACTGGTCAAGTGAGCCGTCTTACCTATCCACGACACTGTCAGAAAAAAAAAGATTTTACAAGTTCTTTTTTTTTTAAATTGTCTTAGCAGTCTTTTAGACGCTGATTCTTCTTAACTCACTCAGTTGTTAACTATGTTTTATCTTGTGCAATCAAATAAAGTAAAAGTATAAAATTTAAAATGGGAGACAAAGTTATACCAGTGCGAGTAGCTCTTCGCATTCGGCCGTTGGTCGCCAAAGAAATTGATGAAGGTTCACAATCTTTCATTTCCAAAGTCCCAGGACAACCACAAATTGCCATCAAAGGCTCTGATGAGGCATACACCTATGACTTTGCATTTGGCCCAGAGGAGCCTCAAAGCGAAGTGTTTGAGACAGCTGTGAAAAAGATTGTTCAAAAAATCTTTCAAGGCTACAATGTTACCATCCTGGCATATGGTCAAACTGGTTCGGGTAAAACATTCACCATGGGAACGGCTGATATATCTGGCACTGTGGGTCAATCCAGTGGCATCATTCAACGAGCTGTGATGGACTTGTTTACCAAAATGGCTGAGAAAGCAGATTTTTCTTTCGAGATAAAGATTTCATTCTTAGAGGTACAGTTTTACTTAAGATTATTAATTATGTTGTGTGACATTTAATAAATAAATTGAATTTGGTTTTTCATTCAGTTGTACATGGAGAAGGTTTACGATCTACTCTCTGACAAGCGTGCCGAAAGAGAAATCAGAGAGGACCCAAATACTGGGATCAAAATCAATGGCCTGACTGAAACAAGTGTCACTACTTGGGAGGAGACCCTCAAATGTCTGGAGGAAGGCTCTCTCAACCGAAGAACAGGTGCAACGGCCATGAATCAGCAAAGCAGCCGGTCCCATGCTGTATTTACATTAACAATCAATCAGGTGTGTAATCTTGTTCTCATTTCATTGATGTGTTCCTTAGCATTACAAACTGAATTCTCTTTCTTTTTTAGATATTCCAAGGAAAGCAAGACAACAGGTCAAAAGCTTCCAAGTTTCATCTTGTCGGACTTAGGCAGGGTCAGAACGAGCGAGCAAAACTCAAGCAGTCGGAGATCGCTTCAATGAGGGAGTCAATATCAATAAGGGCTTACTCTCCCTAGGTAATGTCATCAGTGCTCTCTTGTGAGGGTAATGGTCGTCATATCCCTTACCGCGATTCAAAACTCACTCGTCCTGTTGCAAGATTCACTAGGTAACTACTAATTATTTCGAATTATAATGTCTTTTAAAATGATTATATTTTCTAACCCTCCTATTCCCATTAAATTTCAGGTGGAAATTCACATACTCTAATGATAGCCTGTGTAAGTCCAGCGGATTCAAACTATGAAGAAACCATGTCTACACTTCGTTATGCTGATCGTGCCAGGAAAATCAAGAACAAGCCTATCGTCAACCAAGATCCTACGCAGGTTGAACTTACTCAACTGCGCGCCCTTCTTGCTCAATATCAAAGCGCGGGTGCAGGCTCTGGTACCGCCAACTCAGCCGAGTTTGAACAAATGAAGCGGCAACTTCTGCTATCCGAAGACAAGAACTTGAAATTGATGCACGCCCTCCAGTCTGCCCTTGAAGGAGAACACTAATATGAGCGAAAAGGCTCTGCTAGCTGAAGCTGCCAATCAGCAGATGAAACAGCGCCTTGAAGAGCTTCAGGTAAGAATTCAATTACTGTAACTAGTTATTTGTGACAATCTACTTAAATGCGTTATTCTTACAGGCTCAAGCTGAACAAACGCTTGGTGCGATGAATGCTACTTTCAACGATACCAAGGATTTGGACGCAACTAAAACTATCAAGGAGGTTTTGAGTCTAAAATCCAAAATTGAAGAGATTCAAGACGTCCAAAGAAAGAATGAAATCGAGCAGAACAATCGCGATATGCCCAGTCGACGAGGAGGAGAACAAGGAGAAACGTTGACATCAATGGTGATGAAGAAGAGAGCTCACCCAAGTACAACATTTTATTTATTTATTTTTAATGCCAAGGTTTCTAAGGTTTTTCACTTTTATGAAGGCGGTTATCTGTGATGGGAACTGACGTTGCTCTGCGTCACGCTAAACTGAGTGACGATCTTAAGGCTCTGAACGCCCAGCTGGCCGAAAAAGTCTGTATGGTCAATCGCCTGACTCAGGATCAGCCATACAGCGTCGTCAAAGCTGAATACGAAGCGGTCGTCAGTGAACTGGAGAAGCAGGTTACAGCACTCCAACAGGAAAAGGATGAACTCACTGCGCTACTGGCTCAAGCTAGCTCCAATGTGAACGCCTGCAAAATCTCCGAACAACGCCGGAAGCGCCTTCAAGAGCTGGAACCGCAGATAGCTGAATATCGCAAGAAGATTCAAGAGCAAGCCAACGTTATCAAACTTAAACGTGAGTTACTAGCTTCTTTCTGGTAGTCAAAGGATTTTTAAATTTTATGTTATTCGTATTTAGAACGGGCAGAGGAGCAGCTAAAGAAGTATACCAACGACATCCAGGGTATGCGAGCACAGAAAGTTAAGCTTGTCCGCCAGATGCGCGAAGAGAATGAAAAATTCAGGAACTTGGCGCGCTCAAAAAGAGCGTGAGGTAGCGCGTCTCAAAGATCAAGATCGCAAGCGACAAGGGTCAGTTGCAGAAGATGGAAGTGCTACACGCCAAGCAGCAGAACGTGCTCCGCCGCAAGATGGAAGACGCTGTGGCTGTTAGTAAGCGGTTGAAGGATGTTCTTAGTTTGCATAGCTCAACCAAGACAGCTGGAGCCAAGGCCGGAGCTAATTCGTCTGAAAACGATTCGAGAATCCAAAGTAAAGTGTTAATTTAACATACAGCAATCAATCAATAATTTATTTATACTTTCATTTTAGAATGGCTGATGGGTGAACTGGACTTGTTAAAGAACATTAAACAGGCCGAAATTGCTTTAGACGAGCTCGTCAAATCTCGCCTTACGTTATCCAACAGGAAAACCCAGCTAGGAGAAGAAGTTGGAGGAATCTGGTAGCGATAATGTTGCTTACGTGAACGCGCTCAAGAACGAGTTGGCAGTCGTCTCTTCCGATATAAACCTCCGCAGTGAGCAAATCGTAGAGCTCAAACAGAAGATTGCATCAGCTGATATGGATACAAAAGCTAAGACTAGATTAGACTACCTCCAAACAATGGTTGAAGCAAAGGTAAAGCATGATCATTTATAAAGATTTGGAATGCACATTTTCTAATTTATTTTTCTGGCATCAGGTTGCTCTGAAAGTTTTGATCGACGAGTGCGTCAACGCTCGTGGAGAGGCTTTCCAGTTCTCCTCAGAGGTCCAGGATCTAAAAGGCGAATTGGATGATCTTCAACGGCAGCACGACGAAGCTGTCCACGAACTGTTCGAAACATCAAAATGATGTAAGTTGTACTTAAGGTTCGAATAAACTTACTATTTAACAATTTTACTTCCATCTAGGTGGATGGCTTGAAACAAAAGCATCGGTCGGAGCTGCACAAATTAGGTCGCCAGTATGATGAGCGTATGCTAACCTTAATGCGCCAACTTCCTCCTTGTGGCTTAAAGGAGTCATCCGAACATAAAGTACTGATAGAGCTTTTGCAAGTACAATTGAGCCGTTTACTAGATTGTTAACTATTTACTTTCTTTCTCGGAATGGTAGGTTAGTGAAGAAGACCTTCTAAAGCGCCTTCACATTCAACAACAAGAGCTTGAGCGATGCTGCAACCTTCAACAAGAGCTGAACGCCGCGCTCAACGAGATTGAAAAACTTAAAGACGCCAAACAGCCTCACACGCCGGAATTCGTGTAAGTTTATCAAACCGACATTCGAGGGAGATGAATCCGTTCATTCTTTAATTTATTTTTTATTAGGGCTCCACCTCCGCCGAAGCCAAAAGCTAGGAAGTCTAAAACTGAAACCAAAACAGGGGAGAGTCGAGAGGTTGACTTCATTTTTGACGATGAAGACGATCCTGACTATGACTCGGATGACGATCCAGAGTGGCGTAACACCCCGATGGGTAAACGATTCAAGAAGATGAAGGAGGAGGATATGGTGAATCTGCCCAAAAAGCCCGACTTTGACAGCGGAGCTGAAGAGAAAGATAAGAAAGCAGCCTCCAAGCGAATGAGCCGCAGTCATTGCGCTTGCCGGACGGGCGGTTGCCGGAACTGCATCTGCTCCAAAGATAATCGTTCGTGCACTAAGGAGTGTAGCTGCAGTTCTACGGGCGTTTGCAAGAATACCGGCGATGTCTTGGTATACAAAACTTTCATAGATTTTAATCAATCTGTAAGTTGGATAATATGTGAATTCTTATTCGCTTTATAGCAACCCGAAGATAACAATCGAATGCTCAACGAGACCTTTGATTTGGGCCGGAAAAGGAGTCAGCCTTCGTCCAAAAATAACTCTCAAAAGTGATTATTAATTTGAAGTTTTTAAAGATTATTTCCATTTTAAGTATTCAATTTCGTTTGCAGCATTGAGGAGGAAGACGCCGAAGCGGTGGAAGCGATGCCTCAGAAGAAGAGTCGCGTCGCTGCACTCAAGAAAACAGCATTTTTTGAGGCTCACAATTAGTTTGCTGCATTTTCAAAATTCAAATTTCGTCCAACTTTCTGTCCTTTTTAATCGAAATCGTTAATTCATTCGCATCCATATTAGGGGTATGGTGATACATACTTAGGTTTAGTAATCGCCAGGATTCAGAAATACATTTCTTTTTTAATCGTAAACGTTTTTTTCTTCAAATTCTATTTGTAGGCAATGATTATCGTTTGAGGTATTTATTAACTTGTTTGCCATTTGAAGTGAGAGGTTAAGGGAGCACATTTGAATCCTAAATTTTAGACATGAAGGAAGAGAACGACGGGGCAGTGATCACTTCCAAACACGTCACTGCGGAATGACACAATCACATAGAGAGGAGGCAATTTTTCTCGAAAGAAGGAAGTAATCCAATCTCCTAAACCGCAAACGATTGAAAACGTTATTGCACGCTATATAGTAACATCGTTTGAATCCTTTTAATTACCAGCCAACATTCTTCTTCCTCGCATTTGCCATAGTAAGTCCAGAATGTATAAGCTCCTTTAACCTCTGGATTTTTCTGACGAAAGCAGTCGATGAGTTGGTTAGAATCAAGCAACTTCGTAAAGCCATCTCTTTCTTCCTGCGTGAATCCTGCATTCCGTTTGTTGGTTTTCGGATTTGCGATATCTTTGAAAATCAGTCATAGGTATTTAGTATAGTATAATTAGCTTGTACAATCGAACAAGAGAAATACCTATTTCTTGATGAGCAACATTCATGTCTCCACAGATAATGACAGGCTTTTTGGAAGTCCAGCTCTTTCAAAACACGGCGGAACTCCGGATCCCATTCCATCCGTTTGTCTAAATTGACTAGCTTTCTACCAGCGTTAGGAACATCTAATCAGAAAGTGAAACTCTTATTAGTGACCAGTGATTAAACTATCATTATTAAACTGATTTATTCTAGTTAATACTTACAAACATTGATAGAGGTAGAAATGTTCGTATTCTGCAATTATAATGCGCCCTTCTTTGTCGAATTCTTCTAGTCCTATTCCATAGTTTACAGTAACAGGCTTCTGTTTACTGTAGAGGCCAAGACCAGCATACCCTTCAGTTTCAGACTGGCACCAGTAGGTATGGTAACCCTTCAATTCCTTAACTTCAGAGGGAAGCTTAACTGATGGAACATTTTGTTTCCTGAATACAAAATATGTCTGGGTCTTCCCTCTCTATATATTGTAGTCCCTCCTTTCTAGAATAAAATCATTCATATTAAAATTACAAATACATTATTTAATTTAAATGAACCAAGAGAAATTTGTTTAAAACCTTGGCCCAAGCACGAATCCCATCAACATTCCAGCTGGAAATCTTAATATTCCAAGGCTTCCCATCATCAGTAGTGGATGAACTGTTAAAATCTTGATTGTTGAATTCCGTCGTGGTTTGGTTTTGTAAAACTTTAACGTCCTTTTTAGTGTCCTCAGTTCCAGCTTTCTTACTACCAGGTTTTTGTTCATCTTTACTTTTTGAACTGGATGAAACATCAGGGTCTACTTTGGATTTCTTTTTTGGTGGCATCCCTGATTATTTATGATTGAGTTTGCCTAGTTTCTAAGTGGTAGATAAAAAAAAGAAAGTAAATTTTAGTAGGATCTAGAAGATAGAGTTGTTATGAAGTGTGTACCAAAGTGTGTACCTAAGTGTGTACGATTAGCTTCTGGACGTCTGCTGGCTGCAAGCAGCCTAAGCTCTAATTGGACGAAATGCGCGGGAAAATTACGCCAATCAGTGCCTCTAGCGGTATAAGAGCGGTAGTAACAACACAAATAAGGGAGGCTAATTTTCCAAATATACGATATTGCGTAATATCTACCAAGTACCAGGTTACTTGGGGTTAAACTTCAATAGAAAATTGCGTCTTTTTCTGCAGTACCATGTGTGGACTGGGTGGTTCATGTTTGTTTTTGTTTTTTATTGGTTTTACTTGTTGGAAGTTTTCGAAATGTTTTTTTCTTACTGGTCCATGGATGTAAATTATGTCACAATCAAATTTAAATTATGTGTACCAAGACAAGAAAAACAGGCTGGTAATAATGAGATATTGAAGACCCTAAACCATGAACTTATGTACGACTTTCATGTCCACGCTCTTTTCGTTCATAATTCCCGCCTCTTACTCTCCTAGTCTCACACCATTACCGGTAGATGGATTAGCAGCTGTGTGATTTCATTTGTTGTCACGCACGTTGATTGTTGATACTCTGACACGTCGCACACCGGGTAACGTGAAGGCATTCAGATTAAAGTAGTCTTGTGGGTTTTTTTTCTTAGCAAAATGCCGGTAGATTTATAGATCTTTAATTTATTCTTCACAAATCATCACAATGTTGAGAAAACGGAAAACCACAAGTGTCATTTCAGAAGAATCAAAAATTGTCCAATTCGATGCATTCCCAAAGGTAAGTTAACGAAGTTTGCTATCGGGCTATCTTGTTGATGTACTGGAATTCAGTTTACTAAATAGTCAACCTTTTTTCCATTCCAGGTTCTTGATCAGTACCAACAAAAAACCACAACAGGTGGAACAAGTATGTGTGCTTTTCAAAAGAATTATTTACAGATTAATTTACAAAGAAAACCAAACTAATTTAAGTTTACTCATCATGATTCCTTTTTCCCAGTTTCATTTTGTTGTATAGTCATTATTGTGGTCCTAGTCTATTCAGAGCTCAAAGATTTTTTTAACTGTGGAGTCAAGTTTCATTTTACACCTGACAAAGAGGTAACCATGGCTCTAATCATTTATATACAATCTAAATATTAGCTAAATGCTACTGTATGTTTGTTTACTTTCCCCAGCTTGACACTCGTATGGATTTGAATGTGGACATAACTATTGCCATGCCATGCCGCCGTAATACAATTTACAAAATTAAGTACAAAATAATAAAATAGCATTACCAACTTCCTTGTAAAATGTAGTCATAGGAGCAGATGTTTTAGACACAACAGGCCAAAATGTGTTATCATTTGGACATTTGAAAGAAGAGGACACCTGGTTTGAGCTTAGCCCTCATCAAAGAAAACATTTTGTAAAAGCTCAACAGCTTAATAGTTTGCTTAGAGAAAAAGCTCATGGTATGCAGCAGTTGTTGTGGAAGGGGGGCTATGAAACAATATTTGGTGATATTCCTGCCAGGTATGCACAGTTTTCTTTCCTGTTTTACATTTAAAATAATCTAATACAAATGCTTACATCATTTAATAGAGAAGTAATTCCCGATCGCCCACCCGATGCTTGTCGCCTTCACGGAAATCTCCAGCTGACCAAAGTGGCCGGCAATTTCCACGTAACTGCTGGGAAAGTTTTGCCACTGCCAATGTTAGGCCATGCTCATCTCTCTCCATTAATGGATGATAGCCGATTCAATTATTCTCACCGCATTAATCAGTTCTCCTTCGGAACAAGGGTGGCTGGCTTAGTGCAACCGCTCGAAGGTGACGAGCTCGTAACCACCCATGGTAAATAGTTCTTGTTACGTAATTGAATAAATCATGAATTTTGAATTATCTGTTATTTTCCTGTAACTTTAGGTTCAATGATGTTCCAGTATTTTATTGTTGGAGTTCCTAGTGAGGTTGAATCTCTTGCTTCAGCTTCCTCGGGTATCCATGGCTCGCTCAAATCGTGGCAGTATTCCGTTCGAAACCAATCCAGAATCATAGAACACCATCATGGGTCCCACGGGATCCCCGGGATCTATTTTAAGTAAGTCAGGGTACAAAACTTCCTCTATTCTGTCATGGTACTCATTGACGCCTGTTATCTTTGCGCATTATTAGATACGATGTGGCTCCGCTGAAAGTACGCATCGTTCCGGATGCCCCTCCTTTCTGGCGATTCATCCTCCGCCTTTGTGCCATTGTGGGCGGCGTGTATACGTCAGCAGGTATTGTATAAGACCGCTTGATCATCATCATCCCTTTATGGTATATACTAGAGTGGACGATGACGGCATTGTTCTTTTCCATTTTGTGGAACGAAAAACTTGAAAGGGAACAAAATTGGTGTCAGCTTTGACGTCAAAGGACTTAAGCTGTCAATACATCTATGTATATAGTATATATACGACAGGGACTGATTGGGTCACAGGGCCGCACGTCACTTGCATCGCATGTCAAAATGAAAGGGAAGCGCTGGAACATGCTCATCAATCCCACCATTTTGCCCTATTTTTTTTTCTCTCTTGTTATGCTGAATGCGCATTCCCCTTTTCATGCAATTTCCTGTACATGCTTACATAATCTTATTCATAACTGTCTTTTGATCAAATGCAGGCATCATCAATAACTGGATCCGCGCTACACTGTGGTTATTCTGCTTGGGCCGGCTTGCGATCCTCTTCTGATGTAAACCATTCTGTTCATGCAATGTGAATAAATAACCAGTGGAAATCAATCTGTCTGTCTATCCAGTTGATTAGAGTGGAGGGTGAAAACAGCTTTCGATGAGAGCAAAAAAAAAAAAAAAGAAGAAGCATAAGAGCAGTCGAACGTGATGGACCGAATGTATAAGACTCTCGTCGAGCCGATTAGTATACCGTGCGTGCTGTTTGCTCGCGCGCGAATAGGTTTTCCCCTCCCTCGTCGCCACTCTCGATACTCTGCTGGTAGATTCAATCGATATAGCTCCATGTGTGTGTGTGGAGTGAGGCGGGTTACTCTTGAAAACCCTACGTCAGCTCGCATTGACGTCACTGCTGACGCAAGCGGCTCTCTCCTCCCTTTGTGATTTGTGGGCTCCCCAACGTAGAGAAGGGGAGCTCGCAGCACCTGACGGGCGGGGAGGATGTCAACCTCCAAAGTGAAGAAGAAGAGAGAAGGAGGAGGAGGGATGAAAAAAAACAAAAAAATCGGACAGATCCGCCGCACGGGGAACGCACGCAGTCGGCTCTTGACAGTCGTATGGATCAGTTCAGTAGTACGTCTCTGCTCAGCTGTTGTTGTTGTTGTTGTTTTTAAAAAAGAGGGAGGCATAACATGTGATACCCTGCTCCCTGGAATGTGTCGGTACCATTTGGCTCAGCTTCGTCGTACACTTGGCAGTCGTAAGCGATCCTGGAATTGTTTCGGACAGTGATGAAGGATGTAACAAAATGGTGAAGATGGAGGAGTCTCTCGGCGGAATAGCAGTGGCGCCAACCGGTCGCTCGAGCGCGAGCTTCGGTAGCGACGGCGGAGGTAGCAGTAGCGGAGGAGGACAGCTTCTTTCCTCCTCGTCTGGTGGAAGAGGTGGCAATCCAATTCGAGTAGGTTTCTATGACATCGAGCGGACCATAGGCCGCGGCAATTTCGCCGTCGTCAAACTGGCCAAACATCGCATCACCAAAACTGAGGTAGATTATTAAAGCGTGACCTTTGCGTGCGCTACTCATCGTGAATCAACAATGAAGTCTTCTTTTTTCCGCCTTTCAATGTCGATCTCTCGTAATTTATATATCTTCGGGATGATCCCCGTCCCATAAGAAAAGAAAAAGAATGCCAAAAGATCCGTGTGCAACATGATTACACGAAGGCCGTGACGCGCGCTGAGCTGAACACACCGGCTGCGTGACTGATCCGTCTGCGTGTCTAGGGAGGATCAGGGAACTTTGTTGTTTTACCTCGACTGGAAACAAGGGTGACGCTCTTACCATACTAATTCAAATCTTTTTCTATAGCTCTCTTTCCGTTTCATTAAGGAAAGCGTTGACTCTTACAAGTGCCAGCAACTCGTTTTCTTTTCCCAACGGTATTAGTGATTCCGCCCAAATCCTATAACTTTTGTCTGTTTCAAAAGAGACGGAGACTTTTGTGCCAAAAATCAATCCGCCACGGGAAGCCTGAGCTCTCTTTTCGTTCAGCTTGTTTTGTGTTTGTCTCTTTCATGGTGGGGCCAGAGACCTTTCTGCGTATCGCAAGCGGGCGCTATTCGATCGATAATTGAGTTTCAGCAAAGAGAGGAACGAAAAAGCGCATATGATTAAATTCATGATTTTTTTCTTTATTTTAACCATTCTTTATTTAATTTTCTCTTTTGAATTTGAAAAAAAATATAAAAGGTGGCGATTAAAATTGTGGATAAGAGCCAGCTGGATGCAGCCAATCTGCGCAAACTCTATAGAGAAGTGCAGGTGCTCAAGATGCTCCAGCACGACCACATCATCCGTCTCTATCAAGTAAGTCTACTATGGCAGATGAAATGTACACCATGTAGGATATGAAATGACAGCTGTCATCTTCTTTTTATCTCCCATGACAATATTTTTCCTTCTAGTTTCTTAGAAAAATTGATTTTCAAATCTAGTACTTTTAAATCTTACTACTTAGTTAATATCTTTTGAAATTCTTACAGGTTATGGAGACTAAAGATATGTTATATCTAGTCAGCGAATACGCAAGACAGGGTGAAATCTTTGGTAAGCCAAAATCTCTTTCATGTTTAACTGAATAAAATGGATGAAAGAGACAGTTTGGGTAGCATCCATAAACCAGTTTATTTTTTAAAGGAAGTAAAAAAAAGGAGCTCGGTTGGAGAATAGGTTTCCAATGCTGATGTGGAACCAGTTTTCCTTGCTCCAAAATCCTCTCGCGCGCTCCTACTTTAATGGTCGTTCAATGTAAATAGAACTGTTAGAGGCTTCCAGCCGTGCCTCTTTTTTCTTCGTTTACATCGCTTCGGAATTTTTGGGACGAAAAAGGGTTGTTGTCCTTTGATTCTTGTTTTATTCTACTTCGTCTTCCTAGATACGCGCAGCTCCTTGGCGACGTGAAATAGAACGCAATCCTTCCTTTTATTTATGGATGCCGTTTCCCGAGCACAACTAAACAGAAAGACAGCTGAGTAGAGAGAGAGAAATAAAGGATCAATGTCATTGAAGGATCCCACGTTCACAAAAGAGGCGTCACAGGAATCATCATATGGCTCCTGGGAATGCGCAGCAGCAGCAGCTTTATACCGTCCGGCTGATTTTATTGCTTGCATTCTACACTATTCAGTCGTCCTTTATTCCATTTTGATTGTTAGATCCTTATTTTAGCTCCTAATCCTCTATCGGGATCTCTTGTAAGACTTGGAAGTGTGTGTCATTGGCCCGTAGAGCCTCTTCTATTCGATGCCTGCTGACGTCTTTTGGCTCCTGATTGTGGTTGACGTCATTGGGGGAGCTGCTACCCTGCTTATCAGGGATTCTTGTCTTTATACTATAGGCCCTCTGAAAGAAAAGAAAAAAAATAAGACGGTGGGCGGATAAAAGAGAAAGGAAATCGCACAACTTCACTCGGACCCTATAGATTTTCGGTCGATAAGGATCCCTTTGCAAATTGTATTGCTATTTGAATCGCTCTTCCCATTGGTCCACTCCCATCTCATTAGCAGCTGATTCCTTTCTCAACCAAAGTTTTAAGTGTAGTTCCGTTAAAGTTGTAGGATCTTCTGCATAGGGAACCCTAGATTTCAGCTTATAGGTAACTCACCCTAACTTCTGCGCACCCGTTAAATACTAAATATGGTAATACTACATGTCATAAATAAGCTCTGTAAATTGAAATTTCCGGGGAGGAAATTTGAATTAATCCTCGCATCAGTAATAGAGAAGACTAAATAGCTACTAATGAATTCATGTAGAATCGCCTTTTAGCAACAAATCGTCCCGCATAGGGAAAGCCATCTCGGGCATCAAATTGGTTTGCAAAGAAGGAAACCTTTCTCGTGCATCCTTTTCTTTCGTTAGTTTTTTTTTTCTTCTCTCCCGTTTCCAGCCGGCGGGAGCCATCATGCCGCTTGGCTCTGCTCTGCTTGAGAGAGCGCGCGGAATTGAATCCGAGCCCTTCGTAATGAAAATGGAAATCCTGTCTATACACACGCACACGAAGGAGAGAGAAAGAAAACCGGGAGTCCTCTTGGCTCGTGCCATTTATATATCACGTGATCGTTTGACGTCATTCCGAATGTATACACACAAGGCATTTTACTTCTTCTCTCTTCCCAATTACTTTTTCAGTATAGTGATGGTCCTATTTTTTATGTTGATGAAGCGTCCAGAGTGCAGGTTTGTTGTGATAATACTCACGCGATCGGGATTTATATGCCAGCCATTGTCCGTCTTGTAAGTTATTTCATTTCATCCGGAATATATTCCAAAGGTCGAGAAGAAATATTAAGAAAGCTACGTCACGTAAAGTCCATTGTTGTTTGGCTCGAAGGAATTGAATGCTTAGCTCTTGGATATGCATCTCATTGACGTCATCGTTCCTTTTGATGTGCTGGGATATATACGATGCTCGTAGCAGATGTTGTTGTTATTTTCTGGACATGGCGTAGCTCACGTCGTTTCCTAAAGGTCGTCGTCACGCAACACCAAATGGAGCGAAAAAAAATTCTTCAAGCAGCAGTAGCAGGATTCGTTTTATTGCATTTCTTATGATTTCATGGCAACCTTTCAATTTCGTAGATTCCGCCGGATGTGTCAAGTGTGCGTAAATACTTTCTATAAAATCACGTAGACATTTCAGTGTCTATAAATACTTGTCTTTCACATCCTACGAATCCCGACTGTTGATTTAAAAATCCTAATCCAATTATAAATTAAATGTCTTTAAAAAAATATATCCCGTTAGCTGGAAGGAAATGCGAATACTAAATCTAATTTAGCTGCACTTCCGATCTTAGAAGAAACAAAGTGCGTGGGTAGGAAGTGTAGCGTGCCAGACAAACTCTTCTTCTTTTTCTTTTTAAATTCCGGCTGTTGAGGTCCATACTCACCAGCTATCGCTACTACTACCCCGGATGCTCCCACTGGAATAGCCCTTTTGGCGAGTGACCAAGTGATTTATGATGACTTGATCCTGCGAGAGAGAAGGCAGTGGACAGTATTATATACTGTCTCCCGACTCCTAAGCCGGATCTTTCAGACAACTTATCACACCATTTCTCCTACTCTAAAAAAAAACTATATATAAACATAAATTAATCGAAGCTCTCTCATATAAATATATCCTTGTTTATTTCTTTTTCAGAGTACATTGCCCGGAATGGAAGGATGTCGGAACCGGTAGCCCGTCGAAAATTTTGGCAAATCGTCTCCGCCATCGATTACTGTCATAATCGACACATCGTCCATCGTGATCTCAAGGTGAGGAAATCCACTTTAGCTCATATCCCTTTTCTAGGTACTTTAGATAAAAATACAGCTGAGTAAGGCACCCCCCGTAGAGGAGCGCGCGTACGTGACGAGTAGGAAGTTTTTCACGTCCGGTTCCCCTCTGGCTTGAATCGTCTATAATATATATATAAATAAATATATATATCGACGATCCAGTGGCCCGTACTAATAATCATGGTAGCGAGCCGTTGCTGAGCAACGCTTGCAAATCGATCCTGAGGGGCTGGCGGGCGCTCAGTGTATAATGGTTGCGGCTGTATATTTATTACATGATCCGTATTGCACTACTTAAACATCTGTATTGGTTTCCATCAAAGGCCAAAGGGCTTCCTTACGTTTTCTTCGTAACAGTATAGGACGTGGGTTGCTCGTAACTATGTAAAGGTCAATCAAAACTTTGTTGGAACACGCTTAAGTATCTTATATCAATAACGATCTTATTAGCGTTACGGGGAACCTGACTTTTATTTTATCTGGTGAACCGGTAAAGGTCACACGTTAGAATTGGGATTTTACTTTTTTATCTGTCTACACTTTTATGGCCTTGAGTCTTTTATTTGCCCATAATGTTTTCCGTAAACAGTACTACCAGCTTACTTTAAAGTGCTTTTCAAAAAAGTTGTCAAAATCCAATTCGTCGTCCTGAATTAATACAATTAATTCATTTTCTGAGAACATTTTCATGCGAACTTAAGATTGTCTGAGACAGCCACCAAAGTCGCTTGATTATTATGATACAAGTGATGCATACGCTATTTACGTAATTCTTCTAAACTTTTACACGCCCCCGAGTTACTTCACATGAAAAAACTTGTTTCAGTACCGGTACTCAGGCTTTGCACTCCTTCCTAATTGAATCAAAGGTTTTGCGCAATATAAAGCTGATCCAATTTGACAAATTGATTTAGATAAAGTTCTTTAATAAGGCCTCTTTACGTAGGAGAACGTTTTTCAGCTTGTTCTAACCCGCTCTATACGCTTCTCATTATTGACCAGGCGGAGAACTTGTTGCTGGATGGGCAAGGTAACGTGAAAATAGCCGACTTTGGGTTCAGCAACTTCTGGTCCTCAGAATTACAGCTGGATACTTGGTGTGGATCACCTCCCTACGCAGCTCCCGAAGTCTTCCTCGGTCAAAAGTATACGGGACCTGAAGTTGACGTTTGGGTATGTATTGATTTGTTCTATTTACAACCGCCTTAGTTTACAACTGGGACACTCATTTCTCTTTAATGTGTCTACAGAGTATGGGAGTGGTTCTCTATGTTTTAGTTTGTGGTGCTCTGCCGTTCGACGGCGCCACTCTTCAAGCTCTTCGTGATCGAGTACTCTCCGGCCGGTTTCGCATTCCTTACTTCCTCTCAGCTGGTAAATATGACGAAATTGATCCTTTCTTTTGGAAAACATGACAACAATCTCGATTATTTTATCAGACTGTGAATCGCTGATCCGGAAGATGCTTGTGGTCGATCCTTTGAGAAGGCATAGTCTTTCACAAATCAAGAGGCATCGTTGGATGTCGATCGAATCACCACCGGAGCAGAATTTGGCAGTAGCCGGAACGACTACGCCAACAGGAGCCGAACCAGTCAACGAACAGATCCTGCGGCTAATGCAGAGCCTCGGTGTGGATCCCGTCAAAACAAAAGAGTCGGTCACGCACCAGCGATACGACCATCACGCTGCCATCTACTACTTGCTCCTTGAGAGGAGGACTCACCTTACAGCGTCGACACCGGTTGCGTCACCGTCGTTCCCCGCCCCTACTAATGCAGCTACGACATCGACAGACGTCGCTACGGGTAATAAACCCGTCCGGCGACCTACTTCATGGACGCACAGGTACGATAACTTTGTCTTTATTATTCTCTAACATTTAATTAGTTTGGAATTATTTATTTGGAAACAGTCCGCCGTTTCGGGATTCCGCTTGTGGAGACAGTGTGGATTCAGAGAGAGGATCCGTAGGTGGATCCTTCCTCTCCCCGCTAATGGAGACATCAGGACCGATGCCTGTCTCACCCCCTTTCAATCGGCCTGTGAAAACGAGTACAACGTACTCGGTCGATGAAGGTGTCGAAGATTGGCCCGACTCTGCTCAGTCTCCTCTTGGTAATCTTTTTTTTTTATCATTAAGTGAATGGTTTTTACTATCGACTGAACTTACCGTACTCTAGAGCCACGGTAATTCTTTTTTATTCAACGGTACGGATTAGATATTTTGATAATTACATGGTCCTAGTAAGCTATTTGTGGTTCATAAGAAGCTTTCTAGTTTCTCATTCAGTTCAGTATTATATTAATACCTGAAAATTTATTATTTAGTTACAGTATACATGGTATTGACTTCCTATCTTAAGGAGCCAAATTTGGAATATTTCATTTCAACCAAAGCTTATGATAGGAATTTGGGCCTACGGTTCTATCATAATTAATGTTTAATCTATACTATTAATATGTCTTAAGGCATCGTAAATTAATTATTTTACAATGACTCAAATAATTGTACAGAACTAGCCTACCTCAACTCTTAAGATATAAAAAAAAAACTCTGATCACTCTAAAAACCTGTTTTGTTGTTTTTTTTCAACAATATAGGAAGTGAAGGATCAACTTTCGAATCGTATGAAGGATCTCAACCGAATCAACCGGGTCAGCATCCGCCTCAACTAATACAGCAACAGCAGCAGCAGAGGCTCCAAAACAATACTGGGCTGGAGCTGCCAGGCCCTATTTCACGAAGGAAGACGGGCTTCGGATGGGTTGATGTGCCAGTCGCCTTCCGGCGGATCGACACCCACCAGCCCTCGACGAGGCACCGTTCATCATCATCAAGAACGGGTGGCAATCGGAGCCGTCGCCACTACGCCCTTGCTCTCCGAAACAAACCGGGAACACAAAACCCTATGTCAGCAATACGGCCGTCCTAGCCGCCCAGTTCTCCGGCAAGTTTCGTACAAACTAGCCCAGCAACAGCCCGTCCTGTTGGGAACGCCCGTCTCGGCCCAGTGTCATCCAATCGAAGAAGCGGATGGTAGCTCAGAAGTCTCACCGGATCACGACCCAGATGATCCTCGCATGACGGCTATGATGATGAGAACCACTTCAGAATTGGACGAGTGGTGCCGACTACCTTCCTCATTGGCCGCCTGTGACCTAAGCAATTTACCGACTGATCAAACTTAAATGAATCTTTCTATAGTTTAAAATAACAAGTGTCTATTCACTGGGACGCTTATAACAAAATGTCATGCTTGTCCATAAGATGTAACAGGCAAAACGTACTTATGTGTCGAACAAGAAGAACTAAGAGCTGACGTGTATTCTCTCAACATCATTTAACAAGTCTCTCCCATAATCCCAAGGAGGAACCGAGCGCGAAACGCACTTGCAAACCAGCCCTTCCCTCACCCCATTCCCATCAAATGATGGTACCTTGTGTCGCATTCTAGTCAAGCAATAACCTCATCCATTTACCCTTGTTGTATCAAATCGCATTTTGTGTACACTTCAATTAATCGTCCCTGCGCCCTACCTTACATACATACTTATATTATAAAATATATATATATCTATATATTGATGTTATATCCAGAGCAAAGGAACAAATTAAGAAAAACAAAGTAACCTCTATTCAGAGTCTATGTTGACTTGTGTAATTTGCAAGGAGGAGAAACACTCGAATCCACAACAAAATATTGTATATCGATCAAATAAAAATAATGAACCAAGTCGGTTCATACGATATCAGTCCGGATTCTCAATGCTTTTTCTTTCGCCTCTTCCGGCGTTAATTTTTCTTCTGCACTAGGCTCCAGAGGATTGCCATTTGCATCTAGTTTTCCAGCCATATAGTCTTGGGTAATTTTTTGGACGTAGACGGCGCCGAAAAGTTCTTCAGGAGTCATTGGTGGTTGCACGATATCCTGGACTCGGTAGGAAACGTAAGGCTTCAACTAGAAAAAGAACAAATAAATTTTTAATATATATATATATATATATTTTAAATCAATAAAGAAGGTAATAAATTAAAAATGTAAAGTAGCTGATTAGTTGATGAAATGATACACAAATATTAAATGAATTTAAAAAGCAAGATTTTCTGTTTAATTCTAACTTAAATGTGGCTTAAAAGTTGTATGTAACCAAGATGTGTAAACAATTCTATCAGAAAATATTATCAACCAAAGATATATGATGGTTGTAGTACCTTGAAACCAGTGAGATCAGGAACAACAATTTCTGGAATCATTTCTGGGATGACTTTGAAGGTTGTGCCATCTTGGTAACCAACAGGTCTTACACCATAATCTGTAAAGAGGGAGGTAAACATATTTATAAAAGAATTAGGAGCTGTTTCTAAGGTCAGTTACGATGAATGGGGACATCTGGATGAGGATCAGTAAGTTGTTTCTTTTTGAAGTCCCTAGTTCCTCTCTTGTTGTAGATGGGAAATTTCCTGAAGTTTCGCTTTCCGCACACCTGCGCCGTTGTAGAGATTTGTCTCACAAACTGTTTTCCGAATACGCTAAGCAATTTTCCTTCCATTTTCTTTAATAACAAAACGATAAATGTAGAGAATGGGCCACGTTGAAACAGCAAAGATTTCCGACAAAAGCCCCGGCGACGAGCACAGCAGCACGGCTCAAGTAAGTTGAAAACGTAGTCTGCTAGCTATTCTTGAAAACAACAAGCAAGGTCGTTACTAAAGAGCATGCCAACTTTCCGCAGCTATGGTTTCTGAATTATTCCAAATTTCCTAATGCACATCCAGAAAAAAATATTAAGTAATAAGCACGTACGGAACATGCATATTGTGTGAATCAAATAATTTTAGAAATAGATGTAAATTTTTTTTTGGTTTGATATTTCCGAAATGAGATAAGCTTGTCTCGCATATCATTTCAGAAAATATAAACCCAGCGGTTTAATTATTTTTCCGTTCGAAAAATCAGCTGACCATTAGAATATTTTAGTTTATAGAGGCCAAGGAGAAAAAGATGTTCCAAATAATTCTAGTGGGCTTTCCTAGCCGTGCTCCTAGTGGTCACCTAGTGCTCTACATTGGACTTTATAATCATTCTGAAAACATCGCGCGGTGGCGCTAGTGGTAAAGCGCCAACATCATGCAACGATTAGCTGGGCCGGCCTCCAATGAGAAAGAGAGGCGTTCCGAGTCTCGTGACCCGCCGTCAGCTGACTTTGACACACTGCTTCTTTCGACTTGCGCTGAAAGTCTCGTACGCTGTGCACGGAGTTACCCGCCACTCGTCTCTTCAGATTTGCTATTTTTCTGTCTTTCATCTTTTGTCTCATTCCAACCCTGATTCCACTTTCATAAAATGGTATTACTGTATAATTTTATTTATTCTATTTGATCGCGCGAAAACATGATGTTTGTTATTTTAATGTAGGCCGGTGCAATGGATAGAGCAGCTAAGCTGCCCAAAATCCAAGACGAGGAGAGGGAATCCAAGTACGGATATGTTTACGCGGTCTCCGGTCCTGGTCAGTATTTTATTCATACAAATGAACAAGTGTAAATCAAAACAACAGCATGTAATAATACATTTTTTGTGTTACAGTGGTCACTGCCCAAAAGATGTCTGGGTCTGCTATGTACGAATTGGTTCGTGTGGGTTACTCAGAGCTTGTCGGAGAGATCATTCGTCTAGAAGGAGACATGGCAACAATTCAGGTAAATTATGATACTCAACATGCAGTGGCATGACATCCAATATTCATAGAATTGTACAATGAATGAATGATGAGTACTAACTAGTTTCTTCTGTCATGTGACATCTAATTAGGTGTATGAAGAGACTTCTGGTGTGACAGTTGGTGATCCAGTATTGAGAACTGGAAAGCCTCTTTCAGTTGAACTTGGTCCTGGTATTATGGAATCTATTTTCGACGGTATTCAACGACCTTTGAAGGACATTAACGAGCTCACGCAGAGCATCTACATTCCTCGAGGTGTCAACACTCCCGCTCTTAGCGTGACTGCTCAGTGGGACTTTAAACCAACTAACATTAAGGTTTGTCCATTTTCAAGTTAAAAATTCAATTTATAAAGTAAAATACTAATAAATATTTATCAAATAGATCGGTAGTCACGTAACTGGTGGTGATATCTACGGTACTGTCCTTGAGAATCGGATGGTGAAGCACCAAATGATGCTTCCTCCCCGAGCTAGAGGTACCGTCACTTGGATCGCTTCGCCCGGTCACTACACTGTTAAGGACAAGATCCTTGAAATTGAATTTGACGGAGAAAAAACTTCCTACACCATGCTTCAAGTATAGATAATTTCATATTTAAAAGTTGCAAAAACCGACTCGTAATTTATTTTTGCGTTTCTTAGGTTTGGCCGGTGCGTCAGCCACGTCCAGTCGTCGAGAAGTTGCCTGCTAACTATCCTTTATTGACCGGTCAACGTGTGCTTGATGCCCTCTTCCCGTAACATTTATATTTTCCCTTTTATCTATCACTGTTTAACTTATATTATTTTTTTATCCTATAGATGTGTCCAGGGAGGTACCACTGCAATTCCAGGCGCCTTCGGTTGTGGCAAAACTGTCATTTCTCAGTCTCTCTCGAAATATTCCAACTCTGATGTCATCATCTACGTCGGATGTGGAGAGCGTGGTAACGAAATGTCTGAAGTACTTCGGGATTTCCCTGAGCTTACTTGCGAAGTGAACGGAGTCACTGAGACCATCATGAAGCGTACTGCTTGGTAGCCAATACTTCTAACATGCCCGTCGCTGCTCGTGAAGCCTCCATTTACACCGGTAAACAACCAAATTATTCATTACAACAACCGTTGATTAACTTGATTGTATCCTTTAGGTATCACTTTGTCCTGAATACTTCCGTGACATGGGTTACAACGTATCTATGATGGCCGATTCCACCTCTCGTTGGGCCGAAGCCTTGCGTGAAATTTCAGGTCGTTTGGCTGAAATGCCTGCCGACAGGTATGCATGTTTGTAGTTAATAGCTACTTCGATTGTATACTAATTTAAATGTTTAAAAATTCAGCGGTTATCCCCGCTTATTTGGGTGCCCGTTTGGCTTCCTTCTACGAGCGCGCCGGTCGCGTCAAATGTCAGGGTAGCCCAGAACGTGAGGGCTCTGTCTCTATCGTCGGTGCCGTTTCTCCACCCGGTGGTGACTTCTCCGATCCCGTCACTTCGGCCACACTGGGTATCGTTCAGGTCTTTTGGGGTTTGGACAAAAAACTTGCCCAGCGCAAACACTTCCCCTTCTATCAACTGGCTCATCTCCTACAGGTATATCTCAAATAAATATTTATCTAAAATAGATCCTCAAATGTTTAAAATAAATTACAGTAAGTACATGCGCGCTCTGGACGACCATTACGAGCGTCACTTCCCCGAGTTTGTGCCACTCCGTACTAAAGTAAAGGAGATTCTGCAAGAGGAAGAAGATCTTTCTGAAATCGTGCAATTGGTCGGCAAAGCCTCTTTGGCCGAGACAGATAAGATTACCCTCGAGGTTGCCAAACTCCTTAAGGATGATTTCTTGCAGCAGAACGGGTACATTTTATTCGTTTCAAAATCAAGAACACGACTTATTTATCGATTCAATCTATTTTTCCGTTCAGTTATTCTCCCTACGATCGTTTCTGTCCTTTCTACAAGACTGTGGGTATGCTCCGAAACATGGTCGGATTCTATGACATGGCCCGACACGCCGTCGAGTCTACCGCTCAGTCGGATAACAAGATTACCTGGGCTACGATCCGCGAGTCTATGAGCAACATCCTCTATCAGCTCTCATCCATGAAATTCAAAGTATGGACAGATCATCAATATTTTCATTCCAATAAATTTGTAATGAGAGAAATTATTTTTTTCTTGCTAGGATCCCGTCAAGGACGGAGAGGCCAAAATCAAACACGATTACGACGAATTGCACGAACAGATGCAGCAAGCCTTTAGGAATTTGGAAGACTGAACAAACTCTACCTAAATTTTTAGAAGCCGCGGTTGCCATCAGAAGCCAATAAAAAGGGCGTTGAGTAATAATAATGAACGATGAAGAAAATACCCCTCCGTAGTGCTCATTTTTGGCTCTGTTTTCTTTCTGTCGTTTTTGCAGTTCACCAGAACTGCGTCTCTGTTCATCCATCGTTTGTTGTTCTACCTTTTATTTCCTTTCCCTACCACTCTATTTTGTTATCGTGAAAATGTGTGTGAGTGTATTGATCGGCGTTTTTTTTTCTTTCTTTCCAAATTTTTCAAATCCCCTCTGGTCGTAGACTGTAAGAAAAATAGATAACCGATCACCCATAATAAGTAATTGCAACAAAAAAAAAGAGCCAAAAAGAGATAAGAAAAAAATATTGCATGGAAATAACATTCCTGTTTATTTGAGACATACATAACCAAATTCTTTGTTTCGTTATTTTGGGTGACCGATGAAATGCGCTAGAAAGAAAGAAGATCATTCTTCATTCTATCTTTATCTGGGTGTTATAAATACATAATTAAAAGTAAATCTGGTTCAATTCACTGGTGCATTTAACAATATTTTTTTAGATTTATATAGGCTGTTTCCTGTGAGAAGTCAATCAAAAACTTTGATTGGACATATTTTTGTGGTACGTAATCAGGATTATGCTATGCTACCGGAACTGTACGAATGATGACCTATGAGGATAATTTATGTGCACACTAGCCTACATAATAGTAGGATAACTATGACTGATTAGAAATTTAGCAGAACATTTGTAATCTAATACCTACCATATTCACACTGAAGCCTTATTCTGGTATACCTAAACCTTATTCTGGAATAAAATCTCCATTTGCGTCCATGTAAAAATAAATCTAGAATAGGGTTTAGGCCAGAATAAGGCTCCAGTGTTCACAACACGGACAAGGGTAAGACCAACAGGAGTCAGTATAAGTCGTTGCATGAGACCTAGCTATGTGTCCTATATGAATTATTACATATCGACATATTTCATCAACAAAACCCACATACGCACATAAGCAGCAAAGGTATATACTAAGATGACTCACAATTTATCTTATCAGCTTTATTTAGTTCATTTCAGCTAGATAATATACAAAGGTATAGTGACGAATAGAGGATGTGAAGACAGGGTATAAGACTCATTTCCTTTCAATAAAACCTCACTTGACCGTGGATTGTAAACTACATTCCGTTGCAAACTTGAATCATATAAAGTTTTATAACCCGACTTATCATGTGCTGCTGTTTGTGTGCTTGCTGCTGTAAGTTGTAACTTTTCTGATGTCTGATTCATAATTGCACCTCTTTTAATTCATTCATTTCATTAAAAAAATAATAATTTAGTCAAGTTCGCCAAGTGGATTATCTGCACTTTGGTTTCATTCTTCATCATTACTGCTATTTTGGTTCCGTGCTTGATTTATCTCGTCGACTGGGCCCAAGAAGAACCAAATACCACTCCGCACACAAGTAAATACTAATAGGCTGATTAACTTCTATTAACCTTTCTGTTAAGCGCGCGCTTACTCTTTTTTTTCTCTCGTTTCAGGTACTACTATTGCGACAACTACTATTGCGACGACTACTATGATGGCGGGTCGATCAATCATCTTGGAATCTATTAAAAGAAGCCTTAACTGATATGAGATTAATTTGCATGCATCCTAGAAACCATTTACATTGCGGTTGAGTGTTAAACTTGGTGCTAACTCCAGAAATAATAAATTATGATGATTAAACGTGAAAGTGAATTTGAAATACTGTATAGAGGTTCTTGTTTCGTAAAACAATAAAATCGATTATTCTTACGTGAATTGACTTTTTTATGCCCATACAAAAGCCGCCCTCATATATCAAGAAAAAATGAAAAACCGATCACATTTAGGCCTACAGACCTTTGCGACTATCAGTATATTTATCAGGTGGTCAAATCTCAAGACTGTTTGACCAAGGCGTCGTTGACTCATTGTTTGTCGATAAACGTACAACTTGGACTTGACGAGTTATTGGAACTATCAAAAAAGAAATTCAAATTCAATTTCTTTTTTCTACGGTGGATATGATGAGAGCGGAGCGCTATTGCACCCACCACTTAGTACCAGCAAGGTACCGGTTCGGCGGCATCTAACCCGCTAGAGCCCGCTGCCCGCTACCCGGTACACTGTGTTGCCGAAACCGATGTACGTCAAAATAAGCACACAGGGGAGGTTTTGATTTTGACATTTCCTTCTCTCCCGTATTTGGTGTGTTCATCCAAGTGTTGACAGCATTTTCCGTTTCTGAAAATCAATATTAATCGTTTAATCTACTATGTTCATTTTGTGATTTCACTCTTGTCATTGTTTCTAGCATTGACACATTTCTGAATTTCTCGCATTAATCATGGCTAGTCGAAGTTCATCAACATCAAGTGATCAAGGTATGCCGGAGAACAACGGCGGTAGGGGATCAGGATCTAGTGCCAGACTCACTACTGCACCTACAACTAGATCAAACCAATTGATCCCTCCAACAAATAACCAACAACCCCACAGGGGTGACCAGAGTAACAGGAACAATGAATTGGATCGTGAGGAACTTGACGATGAGGAGGAACTGAAATATGGTGCAGCTCATGTCATCAAACTGTTTGTCCCAGTTTCACTTTGCATGGTGGTTGTTGTGGCAACCATTAGTTCTGTAACTTATTACACTCAAAAAGGCATTTACTTGTAAGTTTAAAAATTACAATTTCAAGTGTGGAATTCATTCATTTGTTAACAACAAATGATAACATTTTTACAGGGTTTATACACCTTTTCATGAGGATTCACCTGATACAGGAACCAAAGTATGGAATGCAGTGGCCAACTCTGCTATCCTTTTGGGAGTAATTGTCATCATGACTGTATTTCTCATCCTTCTCTACAAGTACCGCTGCTACAAGATCATCCATGGCTGGCTCATTCTCTCCTCCTTAATGCTACTCTTCATATTTGCTTACCTTTATCTTGGGTATATCTTTTTTCTTTTAATTTTTTATATATTTTATTTATAACCTTTCATTTATTTATAGGGAAGTTCTCCGTACGTACAACATTCCTTTAGATTACCCCTCCCTGGCATTTATAATGTGGAACTTTGGAGTTGTGGGAATGATTTCGATCCACTGGAAGGCTCCACTGCCGCTTCAGCAAGCCTACCTCATATTTGTTGCCGCTCTTATGGCTTTAGTTTTCATTAAATACCTGCCGGAATGGACAACCTGGGTTGTTCTCGGCGTAATTTCTATTTGGGGTTAGTCGCACTCCTCTAAAAAAAAAATTAAAATTCACATTCTTACGAGCATTTTATTCCTGCAAACAGATTTAGTAGCCGTTCTGTCACCGCGCGGACCCTTACGAATCCTAGTAGAGACGGCCCAATCCAGAAATGAGCCCCTCTTCCCGGCTCTAATCTACTCCTCCACTGTGGCGTACATGGCTGTTTTGGCCACTGACCAGCAGCAGCCAGCGACCACGAACAGTGCAAACGGAACTACCAGCAGTCCCACTGATGGTGGTTTTACTCCCGGCTGGGATCAAGAAGCGGAACGGCGGGTAGAAGCTCGTCGAACCCGTATTCAGGCGTCAAATGAGACGGGTCGCCCAGTCCAGGTTACTACCCAACCGATCGCGGAAGAAGTCGACGATGATGATGAAGAACGTAAGTCGTGTACATTCTGTTATTCAAGATTAGTTAATTTTGAGATCAAAATGTTGCAGGTGGAATCAAACTCGGCCTCGGGAGACTTCATTTTTTACAGTGTACTTGTTGGAAAGGCTTCGTCCTATGGTGACTGGAACACGACAATTGCTTGTTTCGTTGCCATTTTAATCGTACGTATTCTTGGTATCATATAGTGTGCAATGGAGTTTGATTCTAATTTATATTTTTGTTTCTCACCAGGGTCTCTGCTTAACTCTCCTGCTATTGGCTATTTTCCGTAAGGCACTTCCAGCTCTACCCATCTCAATTACGTTCGGTCTCGTTTTCTACTTTGCTACGAGCAAACTGGTCGCTCCATTCGCGGATACATTGGCTGCCCAGCAAGCCTTTATATGAGTTATCTTATCCTAGCTGAATTATTGTCTTTTTAATTTATCTTTCTGAATGCTTAGTGTAACCTTTCTTAACACTCTGCAACTTCCCCTTTTTATAAAAAAAGAAAACTGTGTAACAATCATGACTGAGTCAATTTGACTTGAATGTTAATACACTCTTTCTACTGGAGAATACAAGTTGTTTCCTTTTATGAGAAGTATTAAATAAGCACTAGAGTTATAAGATTGTATGTTTGAACCACAATTATGGTTCCACCTACTATATTCAATGTCTCATTTACAAGTTGTTATTACTGAATGTATCTAATGGTGGGCCTTGGCATGCATCCCTTGCCATTTGCTCTTCATACTTCTTGATGTTTCCAGGAGAATTAACTGCACAAAAAATTGAATGTCAGAACAGAAAATAAAAGTAATGTAAATCTGGTATACTTTTTCCATTGAGCCACACGAAGACTGGAAAAGTGCAAGCCAAACCGATGGCATAGTAGCGGTAGATCCAGCTATTCTGCATATGATGTTTCAGTGGAAACTGGGCAATCTTGGCAGAGAAGGTGTAGGGAAACTTCATGGCACGCCCGCTCATTTTTGCTGTTGGATGAATCTGAAATTGTAAAAATAATTCTCGGTAAAGGAGGATAAAATACCACAATATGTGATGAAAAAAATTCAGATATGTAAATACAATTTAATTTCTAAGGGTAAAATACACCTACCGGTCCTCTGAAGAGAAATGAAAGCAAAATGGCCGAGATCGGAACCAAAGTAGCCGAAGTTTCTAGTAACAGATTTTATGTTTTGCCGATAGGTGTCGGTACTTTGCAAGATGGCGACCAATGTAAATAAATAGGCAAAGACCGGTTTTAGATTTGTGTTGACGTCGTTCAATTATAAAATTAACCTTTAACGAGAGGGAAAATGTCCTGGTTTGGAGGAGGGTTGAGTAATTTGCAAGGCAAGATCACCAGCTTAACTGCACAAGTTCTTAACGATGTCACTGAGAGCCTTCAAGGTAAGATTTCATGGATGATGGCTGGTCGTGTAATCATGACACGTCATCAGATGTGCAAATTTCTTTTTCATGTCACGTGTCACGTTGGTCTTCGGAAGAAGTTTAGTCTTTAACTATGCCTTCCAAAATTTTCTATATAGGAGATGATGATGAAGAAATCAGTGAGCATAATGATGAATCACATCCTCAGATCCATCAGCGATGAAGCACATGTCAAACTTCAGCAGCAGGTTATTATTACTTACAAATTGGTTAAGGTTTTTAATAGATGTTATAAATTGTAGATAATTCTTTAGACAACTTTCAATTTTTTTTGAATAAATTCCTAATCATATTAATACAATTTTCAATGCATCAAATATCATTATGATTTTAAATTCTTGTAGAATGAAGAACTGACTGCCCAAAACAGGGAGCTGGAATCTCAACTCTCTACTCTCTCCAGACAGTATCGGAACCTTCTCAGCCTCTCAAAGGTAACATCAACTTATTAAAGTATTCTTTCTTTTTAATGAGTGAATCATTAATTCACTTTTTTCAATTTTAAAATCATAGTCGTTTCGGGATTTTTTTTCTCCTCGTTTTAATTGTCTAGTTAGAAAACGCTGTAACCGCACGAACTTATCAGCGTTGTGAAGGGGCTGTAAAGAGAAAAAAAGGTGGGTTTGTTTGCCCACTTTGCAGCCCCTCGTCACGACTCTTTTTTTTTCTCCCCCTCATCCCGCATTTCATTATGAGGGATCCTGGGTCCCTCTGTTTTTACTGACGTTCTTATCTGTCATACGGCTGTTGATAACAAAATCCAACAGTTGGTAATAACATACGCTCCGTTGCGTTAGCTAGAAAGAGAGAACACACCAGAAAAACTGGCGTGTTGACTCTTTTCAGAACGTAGAAGGGAAAAATAAGAGAACTCATTAATTCTACCCTCGTTATCTTTCCCCACGATTCGTTACCAACCACTCGCCCCATTTTATTTAACAGATCCCTCGCCGTACCGCATACTAGATGCCTCATTTCATCCTCCCCTCTTCACCTGAGATTTTTTTAAATAAAAAATATGACGGCTAATGAGACTCTCTCTTAAAAAAAGCGGAAGTTCCTCCTCTGGTTCTCCCCCTCTCTGATCCATAGAGTCACCTGACGAAGGCATATTAACGCTCGAGTCACGTGCCACGCTTGATCGCACCACCTGACCGGCATTTCCGAGTGCCTCATTAAATATGAATGTCGTGTCGTAAAACCATGAGTCTCTCTCGGTACGGTACCGGTTCGGACCGATCGGATTTGCCGTGACGGTGACGACGACGACGACGACAATAATGATTGTTCATACATCAGGAAATGGAAGGGAAAAAAATACGCTCTCAGAATTTCAGAGGAAAAAGACGAACAATAACAGCATACGACATGGACGAGACTGGATGTAACAGGATTATTATTGTTGTCCAAAGATTTTCTTAGTCTCATGAGAAAAACTTTCGAAAAACTTGGCTAGTAAAGAAGAGTTGCCTCTCATTTCCGCTCGAAATAATATCGGATACATTTTTTTTCCATCTTTCAGAGTATATATACTGACGAGTCATATAGACACACACACATTTGAATACGAAAGCAGCTGGGCTATTTTATTTAGATTATTTATTTCGCACCTGGAAGAGAGACTTGTCATTTCCCGGGCTCTTCAATAAATAGTGGAGCGATACGTCATCGGACCAAAATGGTGGTGCCCTCATGTGTTCTAGGGAGGGGCGGATGTAGCGGCCCATTACACGCTCGTTTTGTCATGCAAAACGTTCCAGAGTTGGTTTTTTTCCTGTATCCGTCAAAGGAAAAGAGAGAAACACACAGGGGGAGTATATTATAGTCGGGTAAGGGGTCAGGTGCATATTTTTTCCCCCTCTCTGTGAGCTTGAATCAATATAAGAGGGGTGTGTGCGCGTTATGGCGTTTCCTCAAAGTGGTGGAAAGAGGGGAATAAACGGTAAAGGGACAATCGAGAGCGTGACAATATCCGTTTCCGTCATGAGGGAGAGAAAGATACAACCTGTTGCTCACACAAGCAACAGGCTGTTCACCTCTCATAATGATGATGGGATCCCGCTATTTAAACTTAAATAGTTTCAACGTTAAGTGGTAAACGATTCATCATTTTTTGAGTATATCTTTAGAACAGAATCTTTCTATTGTAAATCGTTTATAGAAAGAAACAGTTTGACTCGCAAGACCTCGACCTATTGGGATCACTTTTTGTTTGACGTTGAATAAAGTTCACAGAAAATACAACTTGATTCATCGTTTCGGGTTTTACTTGGAAAATGATGAATCCGGAATGCGGATTGACGCCTCAAAGGCGTTCCGGGATGTTTCCGGTATGTTAGACGACTCAAAAAAGGCATATTCTCAAATATCTGGAGAGAAAACGAACGTTGTTTTTTTCAGGTTCTTTATTACAATTATTGTTTGGAACTCGATCCCGGAGCTTTTTGAATGAGTAAATATAGCTCAGTCCCCAACAGTTTCGTGTTCTCATCGAAAGAGAAAACGGAGTAGCAGACCCTCAATTTTATTATTTCTTCTTTTGTTGTTTGAACAAAAAAAGAGAAGCCGAATGAAATGAAATGTGGTGACGTTTTCCAGGCAGAAAAGACATGTTGGGGACCTTCTTTTGTTGCTCCCATATCCGCACGATGATGTCGATGGACTTGACATCCGCTTTCGACTCGACTTGAGCTCTTATCCAACTCATTATATCCAGTCTTATTAGTGAAAAATATAGCCCACTAATGGGAAGGGGGAAAAAAGGGTAGCCGGCCAGGCGTTCCGGTTGGAACAGGTGGATGCTGCTGTTTGTTATCAAAGAGCTAGCCCCCCTCTCCTTAATGATACAAAAGTCATGAGGTTTCTCAAGGAATATGATAATTGATCCCAGTATTTAAGAAGCTAGGTAGCTGGCTAAGGCTGGATCAGTCTTCAACATTCAACCGACCAGTAGAGAACAATCGGAAACTTTTTATTTCATTTTACATTTCATAAAGCCCATTATGACAAATCTCCCGTCCGAAAAAAAATTTAAGGGAGTAGAAGAGAAAAATCGAGTATGGCGACGAGAGAGAGCGTGCTTGACAGTCATTGGTCGGTCAAAGGATGTGGGAGTTGGCATTTGATAGTTTTTTCGGGTTTGGTTGGAGCTTTACCGGTCCGCACAGCTCTGGGATGTGGGAGGGAGTATTTTACTCGGCCCGGTGACTTATCCCCACCGGTCGGACGTCGTAACCTCTGCAGTCGCGGCCCAGCGCTCGACTTGAACAGTCCCACATCATTCTAAAGGGTAAGAGTTGAACCACAAAGTATTTTTTTTTTTTTCACTGTTGTTTAAAAAATAAATCTTTTTTTGCGGTCCTGCCGGAATTCCGGTAGGATAACGAGCAATCTGTTTCTAAACACACGAAGGTTTCCGCTTCAATTTCTTTATTTTTTTTTTTGTGTACCGTATCGGTTTCGTAGTGGTTAAATTGTTTTTAAGAGGGGAGCAATCCATTAGTATGCTGAAGCACGTTCGAGAGCAACTTCCTCCTCCCACTCCTGGCGCGTAGGTAGAGGAGGAAGTTGGCGTTATAGAACCCGGTCTGCCGTGTCAATATCCATTTCCGTTCAACTAGAGGGGGGATGGCTTTGCGACCTTTGCATATAGGTAGTGGACCGTCTAAGGTGCCCCACCCTTGAGTATACGTTTCTTCTGCTTCACCGCCCTTCCTTGAAGGGAGTGATTGTTCCAGTCAAACATACAAAAAAACGTCTCCCCTCTTTATTTACACTCTTTTTTTCTTTTTTGTCTACTTGGAGGAGGAGGAGTCTTAATAAGAAGAGAGGAAAGGTGGGGAGTGAGAAAAAACTGGTGGAAACCTGTGTGCGCACACTGCGCGTCTCATTATAAAATGTTGAAACCGGACTGCCCCGGATTTGTGATATCATTAATTCCTAAACATTTCTTTTCTTTTTTATGACAGGGAAATGAGCAGACCTCCAGCGTTGCCGCCGCAGAGCCTACTCAGCCACAACAGGTAGGTGCAAGTTTGAATTTTTTTCTTCTCTCATCGCACCTGCGTGTCACACCAGATTGAATCAATAGACAAAAAAAAGGGCGTTTAGAAGAAGGAGATATACCATGTTCTCATGGCAGCTGCGTGTCGGCCATATTTATAGAAAATTTTGTTGCGTGATGATGTGTAAACTCAGCTGGTTGACGCAGATATCACCAGCGCACAGAGATATGCGCACTTGATGATTCACTGCGAGTTTTTTTTTATGGCAGTAAGGGAAAGTTTTTTGGTCAGTTATCTAATCAAGTTAAATGGTTTTACAATGTTGGCGCCATTTCACATATATGAGGGGGGATGTGTGTTTGATTGACGGTGACTTGACTCTCCCCCCTCCACTTTTAAGAGGTTGACGTGCCGGTGAGAGATTTCTTTCTGTGTTGACTGAAAACATTTTTTTTGTTAGGCGTCTGAGTCTCGATGGCGGAGGGAGGTGGAGCGCTGGCTAAAAGCGCAGGATATCGAATTACCTGCTCAACTTGGACTTGATGGTGAAATCTCATTTTTCTGAAAGTTTATTTTTTTCTTTTGTAGTCTAACTTTTATTTTTATTTTTTAGTTAATGATGAAAGTGACCCGAATGGGAAGGACCAAGTTGACCACAAGCAGGTAAATAACTCGTGGATCATTCAGTTTGTTTGCACTCCATAAAACTTCAAGAACGCGGTAGATAAGATAGGTGTAGAAGCACTAAATCTCGTAAAACCTAGTTGATAAAACGAAAAGTAAAGGTGGGAAAAGTAGCTTAACTTCAATTTTTATCGTTTTAGGAATGCCAAAGATTGGAACAGAGAATCGCTTCGCTGGAAGAAGAGCTATTAGCTCTCGATCAGCAGCATCAAGCAGCTCTAGACGTAACCATTCAGAGCCGGGATCAGCTAAAAGAAGAGAACACACAGTTACGATCCCAACTTGCGCAACCAAAGTCTCCTACTACTCCACAGGTAAATGAATACTCAATTATGTACTATGGATTACAATAATTTATAGTTTTTTTTAAAATTACAGAATGGTCGTTTGGTTCAGGAGATTGGACGACTTGAGAGCGATCAGCAGTTCTTTCGTAAGGAAATTGATCAATACCGAGAGCAATTCAAATCACTTGGTACTCGTTTGATGAATTTAGAAGAGCTTCAAAGCAGAAATGAAGAACTGGAACAAGCTCAGTCCAATATGAGCACGGAGATCGCATCCCTCAAGAGTCAGAATCAACTCCTCTCCTCCATGAACTCCGTACTGGACAGAGTGACGGAAGAGAATCGGTTGCTCGAGTCCACTCTCGAGTCTGCCCAGCAGTCACTCAAATCCAAATCCGAGCTCGTCGATAAATTGATGGCTCAAGGAGAAGCACGACAGCAGGAAGAGTTTCTAGCTGAGCAGAACCGTCAACTGGCCAATGAGGTGGAGGAACTCAAACAACGGATGCAGGAGCGCTCGGAAGAGTTTGAAAGAGTCCTTCGCTTGAATGAGGAGACCGAGGCGCTCAAAGGGCGCATCGCTCAGCTTCAACAAGAGCTCGAAGAGTCTGACAGCGGCAGGCGGAGCGTTGAGGCCGAATGGAGAGAGAAACACGGTCAGCTCTCTTCATCCACATCAGTTCGAACTGGAGAGGCTGGCAGAAGAGAATGACAAACTGAAGGCGGATCTCGAAGCGGCCCGCCAGAGCCTAGAGGTGATCCAGCGCCTACAGGCCGAGCAAGACAAACAGGGTGAAGAATCTGGTCGAATAGAGAAAGAGGAGATGAAAGTTCAGCTTGAAACGCTGGATGAAAGGATGAGGCAACTAGTCGATCATAATGATCAGCTTCAACTGCGGCTTAAAGAAGCCGAAACGGCTTTGGAGGAAGCTCGCAACGACAGAGAATTGGTGGAGGCGGAATGGGTTAAAAAGCGGGATCATTTCATGGAATCTAGTACTAGGGAGCTTGATCGGTTGCGGGAAGAGAATAGTCGCCTTCAATCAGTTTTAGAACAATCCAAAGATGTTGATACTGGGGCGTCTTCTAGCGTTGGGACGGTCACGGAGCCCATCAGTGATGATTCCAGCTGCTGAGCGACTGACGGAAGAAAACGATTCACTTCGAGCTAGGCTTCGAAGAATTAGATCAACAATTGAGGGAACAGGTCCTGCAAATTGAAATGTACAAAAATCGAGTAGAGGAAATCCAGCGGGGCCTAGAAGAGGAGCAAGAGGCGCGTAAGAAATCTGAAGCGAAATCCATCCGGTTAGAAGAAGACTTGAGAATAGCCATGGAACAGAATAAGACTTTTACAGAAGACATTGCTAAGACGACGGAAGAAATGGAACGGCTGCAAAGTAAGCTAACAGAATCCCAAAATTCTGGTCTAGAATCAATCCGTCTAGGAGAGGAACTGGAAAAATCCACGGAACGGAACAAAACCCTGATTGAGGAGATGGACGCGCTTCAAATCCAACTGACGGAAGCCCAAAAGGTCAGTCAAGATTCGATTCAACTAAGAAAGGAACTGGGGGAAGCTACCGAGCAGAACGAGATCCTCATTAAGGAAATTGCTAAAACGACGGAAGAGATGGATCGACTTCGCGCCCAGCTGATGGAAGCCCAGAAGGTTGGTCAAGATTCGAGCCATCTAGGAGAAGAGTTGGAAAAGTACAATTGCACAGAACAAGATCCTCACTGAAGAGATGGATCGACTGCGAAACCAGCTTACGGACGCCCAGAATATTGGTCAGGAATCCATCCGTCTAGAACAAGAACTTTGCAAATCTATCGAGCACAACAAGAGCTTAGTTGAGGAAAACCTACTTGCGAAGGAAGAAATGGATCGCTTGCGAATCCAGCTTACGGAAGCCCAAAGTATTGGTCAAGAATTAATGCTTAAAGTTGAAGAACTTGATGCGCTACGACTCCGTCTACAAGAGCTCGAAGAGGAGAGAGAATCTAAGGAGCACCAGGTGACTTTAATCCAGCAGAGTCTACATCAAGAGCAGGAAGCGCTTATTCAATCTAGAGCTGAGTCGATCCGACTGGAAGAAGAGCTGACCAGGATCAATCAATTGAGTGCAGAAAAGGACTCGCTAAAGGAGGAAGAAATCAGCCGATTGCGGATTCAACTGGAAGAAGCTCAAAGTCTACATCAAGATCTGGATGCCAAAACGGAAGAATTGGAAGCTCTCCGCCTTCGTTGTCAAAAGATGGAAGAAGAGAAATCAGCCGGTTTGGGAGAGACGGAAGAGAGGATCGTTTCCTTATCAAATCAACTCGATTCAGTCCGAGAAGAAACGGCTCGTCTTGAAACCACCTGTTCGACTTTAACAGCGGAACGAGATCGACTGAGCAGCGTTGAAACGGAACTGACAGCCGAGCGTGATTTGCTTAGAAATACACTTCAAGCGTTCCAGGACACAGAGGGAGCAATTGGTCCAAACCGTCCAGCAGAAACACCAAGAATCCGTTAGCTATCATGCTGAAACAGTTCGACTGGCTAAAATCTGCGAAGAGCTTCAGGTAAATATAACTTTAATCTTATCAAACTTGAATGAAAATTATAATTTTTTTTTTTTTTAATCAGACCCGACTAAATGAGCAAAGTGAGCTGGAACAAGAATCAAACCGTTCCCGCCTGGAAAGAGAAACACAGTTGAGAGCAGAAATCAGTCGATTAACAAGTCACCTGATCAGCGTTGAAGAGACTTACACTCAAGAGCTCCTCAAAAGTCAGAATCAAGAAAAAGAGCTGAAAGAGTCGCTTGAAGCGGCGGAAGAGAGAGCTTCTGAACAATGGCGGATAGGCGACCAGCTGGCCGGATGGCAGGAGAAAGCTCGAACCTGGAAACTTGAAAGGAGCAAACTGGAACAGGAGAAGAACGACTTGGCAAAGTCTTTAGACCGACTACAGCACGCTCTGCAGCAGCTCACCAAAGAACGAGAGCGCGATATTCAGGTGGCCCAGAAGGAGCTCTCCGCCAAACTGGCCAAAGCTGAGAACGTCCATAAAGAGAAGGAAGCTGAAATGGCTCTTCTCCGACAAAAGCTTTCTGAGGCTCAGTTGGGTTTGGAAGCTGCTGGGCGATTGACTCAGCAACTGGACAAAACGGCCGCTGCTTTGAGTGCAGCCAAAGAAGAAGGTATTTTTTTTTCTTTCTTAAATACCATTTTTTGCACTTTCGAGATTTTGTTTATATTATGTTTTGTTTTGATACGCTGATGCTGCTGTGATTGGCTTCTGCCACAGCCAAATATCAGCAGGTAATTCTGGGTGTCTTATTTGGTCCTCTCTTTTTGTTTGATTGCAACAAGAAGGAAAAGACCCAGACTGCCGACTGGTATCAGGCTGTGAGAATGCCTTAAACCCCAACCTGGCACAAATTATTATTATTATTTTATTATTTTATTTTGATTGTTATTTTGTTTTTTCATTTTTCCACCTCAAAACCCTTATTATTTTCCATTTTCTCCTGCTTACGCTTATTGAGCTTTTACACTGCACGCGGTTTCACTTTTTCAGTTTTGATTTGTTAATTTTGCACCAAAAGAAAAAAAAGAAACATATTTTTTAAATAAATGAATGAAAAAAGGTGAACCGTGATGTGGCCATCGCCTGGAAATCTCATACGGTAATTTGGAGAATTTGATCTATTCGTAACCAACTGGGCGCCTGCTGAATGTGAGGCACCTGGCAATCCAAATTGCCGTCTGGGGTGTCCAGTCGATCAACCCAGTAGCTACTAACATCATCCATCTCTCTTATTTATTCTCCTGCTCTTGGCTTTCTTCTCTTTTTAAAAAAACAATATTCCCACTTTGATTGTAAATCGCATGAATGTTCAATATCGAGAGAAGGAATGAGTAATCTCTCGGCTCGCATGATGGTAAGTTATTTATTTGCACGACGAACGTTTTGTTTGGTATTCTCGTCCGTGAGTATTACATCAGGTACTGGTTTGTAATTGTGCATGGCTCCACCAGTACCATTTGTAACGCTCGCATCGAGAATGGCCCAATCTCCTGGAATGTTAGTTAAGTTTTAGTTATGCTATTTATGTTCTTGTTTGTTCCTTTTTAAAGGGATATGTGTATTTGAAACTAAACGGTTTTTGTGCATACTCTTTATTAGTGCGACTGAAAGAGGCAGATTTAACTCGCATCCGGACACAGCTGGAACAGCTACAAGGTGGCACTGACAGCAAAGTTGATAAGTAAATATATTTTGTTATCTTTCTTTTAAAAGACAATTAGTAATTATTTTTTCTATGTAGATCGCTAATCAAGAATCTTTTACTGGGTTACTTTTCTGCACCATCGGCTAAGAATCGTCAAGAAGTGCTGAGGATCATCGCAACTGTGATGGATTTCACGACCGAAGAGCGCCAGAAATCCGGAGCAGGTGAAACGGGCTCTGGTCTCACTGGTTGGGCCTCTGGTGTGATGAAAATGAGTACTAGATCGAGGACTTCCTCTGGAAACTCGAGCGTTGGTGATGCCGAAAAGGTATATACACATTTTTATTGATGAAATCATAAAACCATATCCTTGAAAACTAAATTTTAAATCTTCTTTCATCAGTCGCTCTCCGAGGCCTTTATTAGTTTTCTGGAATCAGAATCTGCACGACCGAGTCCACCAAAGTTATCAGCGCCGGTACGGTTATTTGAAGAAATCCTTTATTTTTTAAAGACAAGTTTTTAATTATCTCTTTTAAAAATAGGCTGAATCTTCCCCATCACCCGCTCGACCTGGCAGCAGCCTCGCTGAATTTCAACCGGGAAGGAACGAACCTACCATACTGCGTGACGTGCTCAGAGATAGAGACAGCTGAGCTGAAATAAAGCCTTACTAATTATTATACAAGAAACAATTCTTTGTCATTTATTGTACATTTCCTGCATCATGATGAAATAAATAACGCTATACTTTCTTTCACGAATTTGTAGCTACGCATGCTCATATTACTGTCGAATATTCATTTGAAAATAGAAATGTAATATTTTAAGAAATTTTGGGTGGAATCAAACTTGGTCTCTGGTGAACCGTCTCTTGGTAAGATACGGACATCTTTGATGGTGTACCTTGCTCGACTACCCTTCCTTAACTACGGCAGCCTGCCTTCAAGAAGTCCAGCTACTGGATACGATTGACATCTTTGCGGAGCTATGGAGTATGAACTAGCTCTCTTTATTTTGTACTCATCAGCTAATAATAAATAGGTGAAAAAATGAGAAATGTAAAGAGTTATAGAAGTGGGTACAGTGGTTTCAAATCATTTCTTAAAACTTGTTTAGTGCGTACTACAAAGATTACCTAATACATTACACAGGTCACGAAGCTGTAAAAAACAAATGTGAAAAGTTGCAAAAAGAAAGGTGATACAGCACTGTTCTGGATTTGCGCTTATTGATCCAGAAAGGGACCCTTCATTTCTTGTTGAAGAATTGCAAAATTCTGGTAATTAGCAGCACAAAAAATCTCTCCTTAAAACAAGTTGTCCGTAAGAATATATCAGATAGTGAATTAATCAAATACAGGTTTCATGTTCCAAATCGGTGTAATAGTCTTAGTCTTAGATAGTCCTAGAGTTCCCACTAAGCACGTTTTAATAAATGGGCGGAAAGAAAGAAACCGCTTTATGGGCTATTCTTTTTTTTTAAATTGTGTACCGAAGCCTACGTGATATAGGCGAGCGAGTGAAATCTACATGCTGGTTTTTCAACAACCATTGATATGGCGCGCCGTTTGGCCCCAAAGTTTTTCGGGAAAAAATTTAGCATCGGGAAAACTTATTTCGATTCGGAAAAATTATTTCGCATCGGAAAAGACATTGATTTTTTTTCTTGAGTATATTGCTCTCTATCGAGCGGTCGATGTACGAATCCTTCTGATCTGGTGTGCGTTAATTATTTTTTTCGATTATCTATTATTGAGAAATGAAGTAGAGAACGTCGGGTTGAGATTTTCGAATCCGATTTAAAAAAAAAAGTGCCGCGTGGAAATTACTTAAAAAAAAGAAAAATTCGTCTAGTCGGCAACTTTTTCGAGTGGCTGTCCGTACTCTGGCTCTGCAGTCTGCACGCCCCGCTATGACAGTATAGAGCAGAGCGACCTGGACGGCCAGTACTAGTGCCGGGCTGCCCGGCAACTATTTACCGCTTTACTGCCAAACATTTTTAGGTCCACATTCATTGTGCACGCCCGACTAGGAGAGTAAAGAGCACGGCGACTTGAACGCCAAGTACCAGTGCCGGCAAATACGGGGCAAATACAACCGCACACCAAATTCTCTTGTTGTCGGAGACCTTTCTTCAAAACCTCCGAGTTCCGATTGTTTTTGACAAAGTCGATAACCATTCAATGAATGTCCCAATAATCCTCCCCGACCAGGTCGGTCATGTTTTAATCATTTCTCTACGACCTCTCCGACCAGTTCGATTATTTTTCAATAAAACGTCCCAAAAAAACATATCCGATCAGGTCGGTCATGTTTAAAATATAATGTTAATAAAGCTCTCCGACCAATTCAGCTATTTCTATTATTTTTCCATAAATTATCGGAAATTCCCTCTTCAAAAGAATTTTTCAAATATAAAACTTCTGCGACCTCTCCGACCAGGCCGATATTTTATTAAATAACGGTCCAAAGAATCTTTTCCCAACAGCTCGGTCATTTTTCATAAATGATTATTAAAAATATTTCCGACTTCTCCGACCAGGAAAAAAAAGTTCACCAAATTACCTCCCCGACATCTCCGGTGTACAGACTATTATTAAAAAAGTCCTCTCCGACCTCTCCGACCAGATCGATCAATTTATAAATAACCGACCGAAAACCTTCTTCCACCTCTCCAACCAAATCGTTAATTTTTTAAGAAACGAAACCAAAAACCTTTTCCTACTTTTCCAACTAGGTCGTTCAATTTTCATAATGGTTCAACTCTCATACTTCTCCGACGGTCCGACCTGGTCAACCATCATTCAGAAAAGAAAAAAAATAACTTCTCCAGCCTGGTTATGGGTAATTTTATAAATCTTTTACCAAACATATACGATATACCTCCCCGACATTTCCGCCGTCATCGATCATTATTAACAACGGTCCCAAAAAAATCTTGTACGACCTCTCCGACCTGGTCTAACTTATATTGTGTTGTAATAATTATGTCACCAAAGTGATTCGGCGTTAGATTCCAGTTTCGTTTTTTTGTCAGTAAATACATTTTCTTTACAGCTTTGTAGGTATTGTGTAATTTTCAATTTATTTGTTTTATTCTTAATTCGTACTACATAACTATAAAATGTAAAGAGATGTAAACATAATTGTTAATCGGTTAAAAACACATTGACGCACACCAGCTCAAAAGGATTCGTACATCTACCACTCGATAGAGAGCAATATACTCAAGAAAAAAAATCAATGTCTTTTCCGATGCGAAATAATTTTTCCGAATCGAAATAAGTTTTTCCGATGCTAAATTTTTTTCCGAAAAACTTTGGGGCCAAACGGCGCGCCATACATTGAAAGCAGCAAAAGCCCAAGGAATTGTATGTGGTCCTTTTCCTAAAATGGATGTAGCCTGAACGTCTACATAATTCCAGAGTATATAATATATACATGTAACTTGCCATCCAGGCAGTTTGTCTTGTTCTTCAAGCAGTTTGGAGCAATTCAAGTACTAACGATATTACTATATAACTATTCACGAGCTAATTAAAAAAAAAATACTTCATCGTCAAAACTCTTTCATTCACAATTCCGCTTAACTCAACTGGAAATAATTTCACATGTAGACGATTTACGGACAGTCTTGATCATACGACGGCTTGTTAAATGTTTTAGTGCCGCATCCCTGCCTGCAGCATATGATAGGATTTGCATTTGTTGTCGTCTTTCCACTTCTCATTGTTCTCCTGCTTCGCGCCGTTACCTCCGCACTTTATAACAAGGTTAGAATGATTTCATTTATTAGCATCCTACATTTATGATTAAGCTAATTTCAATTATTCAAACGTAAACGGAATCAATAAAGAATCAAAATGATCCGTGATGAAAGACTTATTCGAAAGGATCAGGACCGGCTGGACCGGGTTATGAACCCGGATGATGGTTCAGTGCCGAACGAGATAGTAGCTCTACTTCCTTGCGATTCAAAATGGGAATACCCGCGGAATAAACTCGTTCTTGGTATTATTTATTATAAACAACTTTTGCATTCCTTTTTTTCAAGCCCGCGAGCCAAAACAATTCATTTTTTTTTGTTTCACTTCTCTCTTATATATTGTGATTTATTTTTTCACTTTGCAAGTGTCCCACTTTGTGAACAAGTACATGCTGTAAAAAAAATATTTCTGTATATGGTATGAGATACCAACAGATAAAGAGTTTGATTGACATTTATAATGACTTGATGATAGCTAGAAGAGGAAAACTAGAAATCAAACCAGTTCCTAAACGAATTATTAATTCAGGAAAGCAACTAGGAGCTGGGCATTTTGGTGTCGTCGTTGAAGCCAAAGCTTTAGGGAAAATTTACGACGCTAATGATCGCAAAACAAGAACAGTAGCCGTTAAAATGGTGAAATCATCCCTGGATTCAAATGCTCTGAAATCGCTAGCTTCTGAATTACAGAATTTAATTCTTTTGGGACGCCATTTGAATATAATTCATTTATTGGGAGCTTTCACTAAAAACGCTATCAGAGGTATAGCCAAATATATGTTAACTGAATTTTTTTAAATAAATTTGATTAAATACTATCAAACATTAATGAAAATGTAAAATAGGAGAGTTACTTATTATAGAAGAATTTTGTTCCAATGGAAATTTGTACGATTATCTGGTTGCTTGCCGCCAGACGAGTTACGTCAACGAAATGTGCAATAGACCTTTCACATATCTGCCGATTGATGAAAAAGACATACTAATAACTCCACAAGAAATAAATGGATATGTGGTTCCTTATACAGTTGACAAGATTAATAATACTAGCCTGGGAAAAATTAACCATTCTCCAAAGCAAGATGAAAACAGGATCAATATTGACACTCAGGATCTTATTTGCTGGTCATTTCAAATAGCCTGCAGAATGAATCATGTTGCAAATAAAAAGGTAATAGTAGCGGTAATTTCATTAGATGATTAAGTCAATAATGTTTTTTTGAAAATAGATAATTCATGGAGATTTGGCTGCCCGAAACATTCTACTTACCAAAGGATACGTGGCGAAAATAGCTGATTTTGGGCTATCCCGCCAAGTAAAATTTAAAGAAAGGAATTGTTTGATAAAAAGAGAGGTAATAAAAACGAATAAAAAAAGTTAAACAAGTAAACTGCCTCATGCATTTTAATTGTAGGAAGCTCTACCAGTAAAATGGATGGCGATTGAATCATTAACGGATCGCATATTTTCGACGCAGTCCGACGTTTGGTCCTACGGAGTCCTTCTCTGGGAGATTTTCTCCCTAGCCCGAACGCCTTATGCAAGTAATACATAGCGATACTTACAAAACATAGATAGAAATCAAATTATCGACTCTGTTTCAGATATAATCACTTTGAAAGATTTGATTCAGTTTTTAAGCGACGGCCATAGGATGGAGATGCCTACCTTGAGCCCCGACTTGATCTGTGATTTAATGGCTCACTGCTGGGAAAAGGAGCCTGGCGACCGACCCACTTTCAACGAATTAGAGTTTGAACTTAAAAACATGTTGAAAGAGTATCAAAATTTTCAACAGCATTATCTTAATGGGACTAACCCGTATTTGAATAACAGCTACAATAAAATTCAGAATTTAAGGCTACGGTGCAGCTTGTCGGGTATAGTCACGCCATAGTGACTATACCCGAACGGGATTGAAAAGCAAAGACCCATTTGAATCAACAGCAATAACATAATAACCATAAATATGTTTTGATTTTTATCACTATTTCTTTTGGTTGGTTTTCTCCATCATCTCGGTTGCTCAAGCCGCTTGAAAATCGCTTCTGTAATGACTTTTTTAGTGTAAAAAAACAGTCAGACAATGATGATGGCATAAGTAGTTATAGTTTCTATGACAGCATTAATTTTGCTCTTGCACTCCTGATTTATCTGTATTACAAATGTGTTACATGTTTTAAATATGTTTTGAGAAATGAACATTATTAGACTAGTTTTTTTCTCTTTACTCGTGTACAAGTTTGAAGGAAAAATTATGATTTTGTTACTCTAATTTATTTTTGGAATCACCTCTAAAACATTAGCAATAATTTTTGCAATGGATGCAAGGTATAAATAGGTTTCACTTGATTCCGACTTACTGCCTAGATGATCTTCGGTGGTCCGGGGTGCAGGCTTCAAATAGCTATGAAGATACCTGTAGCTGATTAGCGTCAGAGTGGTTCGATTCCACCTTCTGGGCGAAACTCATCTTTTGTTTTGGGAATATTTTTATATAAAAAAAAAAGGGAAATTAAAATGTTTTAAAAAAAAACATGACGGTACACGATGGTTTTGCTAGGTAGAATCAGCGATGAGTTTTTATTTCAGTAGATGATAGAGTCAGTAATGTTGTTTTGAAAATATAGAATTCACGGGGGCTGCCCATAACATTCTATTTACCAATGGGTACGTTACGAAAATTGCCAATTTTGGGCTATCCCGTTAAATAAAATATAAAGACGGGAATTGTTTTGTAAAAAGAAAGGCAGTAAACAAAAATACAATTTTAAATAAGTAAACCGCGTCGTGCATTTTAAGACGGCGCCCGCGTAAAAACGGTCATATTTTTAAGAGAGGTTGCGCTTCATGAAAAGTTTCTCGGAATTTTGCGCTATTGGTGTTATCACAATTTTTTTTTAAAATAAAATAATTTCTATATTTCGGCCAATAATCGAAATCACTAATTTCTCCTCCTTTTCTATAAAGTCCTACTCTTTTTTACCTTCTTACAGTCCTAAATCTATTTTTTCTTTTATCTTGATGAGAATGAAAGAATGAAGTACAAGGTCGCTGGCAATGCCATTTTTCTTTCATTATTTTAATTTGTTTAATTAAACATTTTCAAATCGAATGTATACCTTTAGAGATCAATTTATCTTGTTATTCTGAATAAACGAGTGTTACAAAACAATTCTACGACCTTCAATCTGCAGAACTGCCGAGAAAAGGGAATAAGCGCAACAAAAATGACCGCTTTTAGGCGGACGCCGTGTTAAAATCAAATCATTTAAATTACAATTACAATTAAATTAACTGTAAGAAGCTCTACCAGTATAATGGATTGTGGTTGAATCATTAACGGATCGCATGTTTTCGACGCAGTCCGGAAGTCTCCTCTGGGAGATCTTCTCTCTTGCCCGAACGCCTTATGCAAGTAATTCATAGCAATACTTACAAAACATTTATAAATAGAAAACAAATTATCGACTCTGTAACACATATAGCCGCTTTAAAAGATTTAATTCAGTTTTTATGCGACAGCCATAGGATGGAGATGCCGACCTTGAGCCCCGACTTGATCTGTGATTAAATGGCTCACTGCTAGGAAAAGAAGCCTGGCGACATACCTACCCACTTCCAACGAATTAGAGATTCAGCTTGGAAACAACTTCTTGGAAGAGAATCAGAATTTTCAATAGAAATATCTTAATGTTATTACTAAACCTTATTGGAATAAAAACTATAATTCCGGATTTAATGTTTCGAAGCAGCCTGTCGGCCAGTCACGTCATAGCCTCAAAGGGTCTTAAAAGCAAAGACCTATCTGATTCAACGGACATAGCTTTATACCTAAATATGTTTTATTCTTTTCTCTCATCTCTCTCTGCTCTGCTCTGCTCTGGGCGCTTGAAAACCGCTCCCACGACGTTTTTCCATTTGTAATATAAGTTAAACAAACAACGATGAAGGCATGATAATATTGTATTGCACAGAAGTTATTTTTATGCAAAATTTTCTCCTAAAATTACAAATAAACTTGAAAAGTTTGTTTTACACATCGAGCCGTTTGGACCGAATTACTAAAAATCCCGCATCGTGAAACGTAACTTTTCGATTCGGAAAATATAGCTGAGTCGATCCGACTGGAATGATGCTGACCAAGATCAATCAGTTGAGTGCAAATAAGGATTTGCTAAATGAGAATAAATGCGGATTCAACTGGAAGAAGCTCAGTCTACATAACGATTAGGATGCGAAAACAGAAGAACTGGAAGATCTTCGTCTTCGCTATCAAAAGGTGGAGGTCACTTATTTACTCTTTAAATTTTATTTTGCACCAAAAGAAAAAAAAAAGAAGAATTTTTCCATTATTTTATTGAAAAACGGTGAACCGTGATGCGTCCATCGTCTGGGAATATCATACGGTAATTTGGAGGATTTGATCTATTCGTAACCATAACAGGGCGCCTGCTGAATGCAGGACCACCGCGATGGGAGGGTCACTGGGTACTTTAATTTTGCACCAAAAGAAAAAAAAGAAACATTTTTTAGTAAATGAATGAAAAAAGGCGAACCTTGATGTGGCCATCGCCTGGAAATCTCATACGGTAATTTGGAGAATTTGATCTATTTGTAACCAACTCCTGGTTTTTCATCTTAAAAAAAAAACAATAATAAAAAAAAAAATTTGATTGTAAAGTGCATCTTCAGTATTTAGAGAAAGAATGCAAATGTTGGTACCCCTCGCAGGTTGGTAAATTTGTTTCTCTGCACGGAGGGACATTTTGTTGGTATTTTGAGTATACCAGACATTTTTATAAAATTGTGGCAATTAACAAAAAATCTCATTTTCTACGTCTTTGGGGCCATTAGTGTCCATTTTTTCGGAGACAGGTGGGCCAGTCCGCCACTGAGGTTGTCCTTCAGAATATCAGAATAAATCAGACAGCGAATCAATCAAGTGCTTGTTTCATGCTCCAAACCGGTTAATGTGATAATCTTGTTACCGCTGTTTTGTGGAGTACCCAATAAGCAAGTTTTCATAAGTGGTTGGAAAGCATGACTCCGCTTTATTATGAGCCAATTTTTCAATTTCAATTTTATATATTTTTATTTATCGAAGCGTACGTGACAGATGCGAGGAAGTGAAATCTGCTGGTTTTTCAACAACCACTGAAAGTACCTAACCCTCAAGGAATTGTATGTGGTCCTTTTCCTAAAATGGGTGTTGTACCCTGATCATCTACATGAATCCAGGTTATATAAGTATACAACACATTGTACTTGCGATCGAGTCGATAGTTTGTCTTGTTCTTCAAACTGTTTGGAGCAATTTAAAAGTACTGTGCTATAAAATAATTATAAGTGCTAACCTGCGACGCGTTTTATAAAACCCGATTTATTCCCAGTAAAAGTAAGTTATTTTGAAGCACATTTCAAAAATATTATTGTTATACCTATTATTAGGGTTAAGGAAATAAGCCTTATTTAAACTGGAATTAAATCGCAGATTCTGAACCATTGTTTTTCCTATTTTGAAAATCAAATAAGTATCAGTATCAAAGTATGCAGGTTGAGTGATGTTGAACGAAGTTGAAGTAATGGCATAGGGACAATAAAGTATATATAGCTTCTTTTTCTGTTTCGAAATCAATTCTCTATGGCTGAGTGGTTGGCGTCTCCGGCTTTTTTTTTCTTCAACGAAAATGCGATCTCAAAACATGGGCAATACCTCGAATAAAACAATCGCAAAGCGTACTCAGTTCCTTTCTTTTCAAGAAACAACTGCTTGCTTTCGAAATGCGATTGAAATCGGCAAACAAGGGAGGCTTATTCCAGAATTAAGTTCGCGATTCTACCGCAAAAAAACGATAAATTAACCAGAATACCGCGGTTTCAACAGAGATCTGAATTGTAGTGCATATTTTAAAATTTTACTTAATTTTAGCACTTATTTGTAACCAACGGCAGAGGGTAGGGGTGTCCAAATAATTCTGGTACCCACTATGTATAATATACAATAATATTATAGCAATATTAAGTTAATTTTTAAATTAAATATTTTATCGTAAAAAACTCTTTCTTTCAAAATTTCGTTAAATTAACTGGAGATAATGTCACATCTAGATGTACGAACAGTCGTAATCATACGGCCAGCAAAATATATTAAGTCAGCAAAATCAAAAAGTTAAAGTTAAATATATTAAGTCAGCAGAATATGTTGAGCCAGTTAAATATATTAGGTCCGCATCCATACAGGTAGCCTTTATACACAACTGAGCATTTGCATTTGTTGCCGTCTTTCCACTCTTATTTTTGAATTGTTCTCCGCAGCTTCGCGTTCACTTAGACAAGGTTTGAATGCTTTCAGCGTTATTAGCTTCCTAAATATAAGATTAAGCTAATTTTATTTATTCATAAAGAATCGGAATAAAAAAAACGAAAAAAACTCAAGATGACCGATACTGAAAGACTGATTCGAAAGGATCACTGACCGAGATATGAGCCCGAATGATGATCCAGTGATTAAAGAGCTAATAGATTTACTTCCTTACGATTCAAAATGGGAATTTCCGAGGAACCGACTCTTCCTAGGTATTATTGTTTTAAAGTATTAACAGCTTATATAATTTCTTTCAACCGGAGTACAAAAAAAAAATGATTTTTGTCCCACTATTCCATATAATGCGCTTTTCTCGTATAAAAAATATTTCTTCTATACATGGTATGAGTTATCAATAGATTAAAAGTTGGAATGACATTTGTAATTAATTGATGGATGTAGAAAACTAGAAATCAAACCAGTTCTTTATCGAATAATAAACAGGAAAGCAACTAGGAGCTGGGCATTTTGGTGTCGTCGTTGAAGCCAGGGCTTTAGGGAAAATTTACGACGCTAAAGATCGCAAAGCAAGAACAGTAGCCGTCAAAATGGTGAAATCATCCCTGGATTCAAATGCTCTGAAATCGCTAGCTTCTGAATTACAGAATTTAATTCTATTGGGACGCCATTTGAATGTCGTTACTTTATTGGGAGCTTGCACTAAAAACGCTATCAAAGGTAGCTAAATGAAAATTAAACTTAAAAAAATTTCAAACCATCATTAAATACTATGATTCATTTAATGAAAATGCACAATAGGAGAGTTACTAATAATAGAAGAATTATGCTGCAATGGAAATTTGCACGATTATCTGGTTGCTTGCCGCCAGACGAGGTACTGTCAACGAAATATGTGCAATAGGACCTTTCACATATCTGCCGATTGAATGAAGAAGACATAAATGGATACCTGGTTCCTAATACAGTTGACAAGAATAACGGTAAAAGTCTGGGGAAATTTAACCATTATCCTAATCAAGATAAGAAACAGATCAATATCAGCACTCAGGATTTAATTCGCTGGTCATTTCAAATTGCCTGCGGAATGAATCATGTTGCAAATAAAAAGGTAATACATTTTGATTTCATTGGATAATCAAGTCCAATAATGTCGTTTTGAAAAAAAAGATAATTCATAGAGATTTGGCTGCCCGTAACATTCTACTTACCAAAGGATACGTGGCGAAAATTGCCGATTTTGGGCTTTCCCGCCAAGTAAAATTTAAAGACAGAAACTGTTTGATAAAAAGAGAGGTAATAAAAACGAATAAAAAATTAAACAAGTAAACTACCTCATGGCATTTGAATTGTAGGAAGCTCTACCAGTAAAATGGATGGCGATTGAATCATTAACGGATCGCATATTTTCGACGCAGTCCGACGTCTGGTCCTACGGAGTCCTCCTCTGGGAAATCTTTTCCCTTGCCCGAACGCCTTATGCAAGTAATACATAGCGATACTTACAAAACATAGATAGAAATCAAATTATCGACTCTCGTTTCAGATATAACCGCATTGAAAGATTTGATTCAGTTTTTATGCGATGGCCATAGGATGGAGATGCCGACCATTAGGCCCCGACTTGATCTGTGATTTGATGGCTCACTGCTGGGAAAAGGAGCCTGGCAACCGACCCACTTTCAACGAATTAGAGATTCAGCTTAGAAACTTCTTATTGGAAGAAAATCTGAATTTGCAGAAAAAGTATTTTAATTTTATTACTAAACTTCATTAGAAAAAAAAAAATAAAACTACGATAACATTCCGAATTTAAGGTTTCGGCGCAGCCTGCCGGCCAGTCACGTCATAGCCTCACTGGGTCTTAAAAGCAAAGACACATCCGAATCAACGGAAATAGCTTTATACCTAAATATGTTTTAGTCTTTTCTCTCATCTTTTTCTGCACTGGGCGCTTGAAAAACCGCTCCCACGACGTTTTTCCATTTGTAATATAAGTCAAACAAACAACGATGAAGGCGTGATAATGTATCGTGCAGAAGTAATTTTTAAGCAAAATTGTTTTGTAAGATAATTACAAATAAACTGGAAAAGTGTGTGGACATGGAAACTATTTGAACCAAATTACTTAAAATTTCTCATCGTAAAAGATTACTTTTCGATTCGGAAAATATATTGCCTGCTCTGAAAAAAGCTCGCATATTTTTGGTACTACACATTTGGAACTCAGAAGTTCCGGATTACCAGAACATGTTTTATTTTTAAGAAATCATTTCTGAAATCTCGATTGAAAAAAATTATAATGTTAACTGCGGCAACAAAAAATATTAATAAAAAATAAAAATAATATTTAAAAAATAAAGCTTAGTTGAGAAAATCTCAAGAAAAAAAATCTCAAGCAAAGGAAGATATAGATAGCTTGCGAATCCAGCTTACGGAAGCCCAAAGTATTGGTCGACTCCGTCAACAAGAACTTGATAGAAAAGAGAGAATCCAAGGAGCACCAGGTGACTTAAATCCAGCAGAGTCTGCAACACGAGCCAGAAGCGAGGCCAGAAGCGCTTGTTCAATCTAGAGCTGAGTCAATCCGACTCGAACGAGAGCTGACAAGGATCAATCAATTGAGTGCAGAAAAGGACTCGCTATAGGAGGAAGAAATCAGCCGATTGCGGATTCAACTGGAAGAAGGTAAAAGTCTACATCATGCAAGATCTAGATGCTAAAACGGAAGAACTGGCGGAAGCTCTCCGTCTTCGCTGTCAAAAGGTGGAGGTCACTTATTCATTCTTTAAATTTAATTTTACACCATAAAGGAAAAAAAGAATGAATTTTCCATTATTCTATTGGAAAACGGTGAACCGTGATGTGTCCATCGCCTGGGAATATCATACGGTAATTTGGAGGATTTGATCTATTCGTAACCATAACAGGGCGCCTGCTGAATGCAGGACGGCCGCGAGGGGAGGGTCATTGGGTACTTTGTAGGTACCCGGGCGCTCGGTCCAAAACCACTTGGGCTAGCGGCGGCACTGGCTGAATGTGCCTGTGAAGCTGGGAGGTACCTGGACTAGGCTACTAACACCTTCCATCTCTATTTACTCTCCTTCTCTTGGCTTTCTCATCTTTTTTTCAAACTATAAACCCATTTTGATTTTAAGTACATGGATATTAAATATTGAGAGAAAGAATGAGAAATCTCCCCCCTCGCATGTCGGTAAATTTGTTTATTTGCATGGAGAACATTTTGTTTGATATTCTGAGAATGCCAAACATTGAAAAATTGTGGCAATTAACAAAAAAAAATCTGCTTTAAGTGGTATTGTCCTTCAGAATAAATCAGACAGCGAAACAATTAAATGCTAGTTTCATGGTCCAGACCGGTTTTTTTCCATAATCTTGTTACCACTGTTTTGTGGAGTACCTACCCAATCAGCAAATATTGATAAGAAGTTGTAGAGAATCTGAAGTTTGGACAGAATTATCTTAGCTGCCTTGTTTCTCTGGTAGATTTCGAGCAGTTAATAGAGAGAAATCTGAAATGTTTGCTACAAATTCCCATGTAAATCTAGGAAATCTGTCCGATTTTGGAGTAAAATCTGAAAAAATGTTGCTCTAAGTTTACCGGAAAAAACTCGCCATTAATTTTACTTAAAATACTACTTGAAGTAAAATTACAATAAAATTCCGAAGGTCCGTGGAGCCTGTATTGCAATTGTTTTACATGTTTAAAATATACTCTGAGAAATGAACTTTATTAGACTAGTCTTTCCCTCTTTACTCGTGTACAAGTTCAAAGGAAAAATCATGATTTTGTGACTCTGAGTTATTTTTGATATTACCTTTACAACGCTAGCGATGATTTTTGCAATAGATGCGGGGTATAAATTGGTTTCACTTAAATTTCATTGCAATTGCCTAGATGATCTTCGGTGGTCCGGGGTGCAGGCTTCAAATCAGTCTGAAGAAGTTACCTGTAGCTGATTAGCGTCAGAGTGGTTCGATTCCACCTTCTGGGCGACATTCTTCTTTTTTATCGGGACTTTTCTTTAATTTAAAAAATATATATTAATTTTTTTAAACTTATACGTGATGGTTTTGCTAGTCAGAATCAGAAAAGAAGTTATGAATCAGAAGAAGAAAAATAAGACTTGATGCTTGCTACATTGTAACAACTGGAATTATAGATTAATTTTCAATTAGGGAGATATTGGGGATAGTATGGAATTGAAAAAAACTACTTAATATTAATTTGAAACAAAACAGGTTTTTACATGATTTTGAGATTTAAGAATCGCATGTCAAGATAGATAAGCAAATAGATAAAAAGAGCGCGTTTTCTGCGCACGTGCTCATTAACTTATGCTTGTCAACTTTTTTTTTTAAAGAAACTGTTTATTCACATATAAAATACTGAGATGGGATTTAATATCGCGCCTCATTAATTTAAGCATTTTACTTCTTAGAAGATTACAAAAATACTAAACAAGTGTGATTCTTATCCGTTGCAGATGGGAGACTCGTTTACTCTCAACGCCAAGAATGATTTGAAAACTAAAACTGACTGTTTACAGCAGTTTTTTAAAATACATGCTAGATGGCGTTGTTCGATACCATCACCGTCATTGTTTTGATTTTTCTACGATCGACGGTTCGTTCTCATCGTCGCATATTGATCAACAATTTATGTTTTGTGCCTTATATTTTCTCACGTAAATTAGCAATTAAGTTAACAAGCTTGTGAAGGAATTAATAGGCCCAGTTTTGAAAAGTGATTAGGTGTTAAATTTCCCTTAGTAAAAATATTCGAAAAATGTCAGTAAGGAACGAGGAAAATAAGGGCTTTCTTCTACAGCTGAGTCGTACTCCCATTCAATTCGAACCCGTTACCAAAGTTATAAATGTATTTTATGATGAAGTGACTGGTCAAGTATTTACAGTCCGCTCAGGAGGTGCTACAGGAGTCAATGTTAAAGGTCATGGAATGAAAGTTGCTTTGAACTTCAGACTAGAAGACAAAGGTCCTCTTCTCTCCATTAAATTTTCTCCTAACCAACAAATCTTGGCTGTCCAGCGATCCTTGAAATCAGTTGAGTTCCAGAACTTTATCAATCAGCAGGAGCCTGATGGAGTTGAATACTCTCAACTTGTTCGTGGCACTCAGGCCAATATTCTGGGTTTCATCTGGGTCTCCAACATTGATTTTATTCTCATCTCTAACCAAGGAATTGAGCACTATCAGGTTAGTTAAAAGAGACTGAAATTCAAAGAAATCCTTTTTCAATTTTCTATCAAAATGGAATCAAACAGATTGTGATGGAAAAGAGGCTGGTCAAGTCAGTTAAAAACTACAGTTTGCAGAGCAATTGGTTTGTTTACTCTCCAGCCTCTTGCTTGTTGCTGGTCTCCTCTGGACCACTGGGTAACTCCCTCCAACCATTTCTCTTCAAGCCTCAGCACCAACAACTGCTTCGCCTGACAAAAGTAATTGCAAATGAGCAACTATATAACTTAGATTCAAATTAAACTAATGATTTTCTTTTCAAGTTTGATGTAGATATCCCAGATCCACCCAAGCCACCTCGTCTATGTCTAGAAGAAAGAGACGTTATGCCGACAATCCTCTACGGTCAGACCATGGTCTTAGTCCTCAAACATTTTAGCCGGCCGACTTCAACTAATAGCGGTACAAGTCCTGGAAAATCCTGAAATTATCGTCTATACGCTGAGCAAAGACTCTCCTGCTCGTAAAACTCACGTCCTCTTGCTAGAAACGAGTGGAAAACTAGCAGTCAGCATCCTCGACAACTTGATAATCGTCCATCACCAAGCTAGTAAAACATCTTCCATCTACGACATCCGCATGAATGGAGAATCAGACGGGCGCATCTCTACCGTGAAACCCTTTCTTCCTTCAGTCGCCATCCGTCCGTATTTCCTTCCCGTTCCTGCACCTGTTCCAGCAGCGGTACTCAGCAGCGGAGCTCACGAAAGAGTTGAGATGATGAGCTGCGATCTATACTCCCCAAATTGGGTCTTTTTCCAACCGAATGTCATCATCGACGCACTCTTAGGCTGCCTCTGGACGTTAGAGCTCGTTCTGCCTCCCGTCGTGGCTTACATCATGTCAGAACAGCCTTGGTCAACTGCCTGTGATCTCTTTGAGTTCCTCCTTCAAAGGAATGGATCCAAACCTGCTCTGATGTCTGCTTTAAGTCCGACTTATGAGTCCATCTCGCGAGACGTGCTGTGATATCTCAGTTCTCGGTCGAGTCTTGGACAAGTTAAACGAATCTTACCGGGATCAGTTGGACATTGAGATGCAGAGCCAGATAGCCATGCCGGCTTCAGCGTCCCCTTTAGGAATGACACAGCTTGCTCTTCACACGGCCACTGGTCGGCGGCCTGTCGTCGTGGTCGATCAGTCCCACATCTACTCGGAGATACTCGTTCCGTTAGTGGAGCAGAACAGTAGTAGCAACAGATCAAGAACGGATCAAGAGCTGGACCGATTTGTAGTCGCTGTTGTCAACGAATACATCAGATCTTTGGTGCAGCACCACATTCCCGTTCAACATTTCATCTACGAAGTTCTTATCGAAGCATTGGCCCGTCTAGGACAATTCTATCAGCTCCACCAACTCTTCCAGTATCATGCCGTTGCTGATTCTAAGCCACTGGTAATTTTTTGTTAAATATAAGGCCTTACTTATTTACAAGCGACCTTTATTATCGATTACAATTATAGGCGTGTTTGTTATTGTCGCTTGAGAGCGTTTACCCGGCCTCATATCAGCTGGCTCTGGATATGCTCAAGAGGATTTCCAGTGCCAACGAAGAGATAATTGAGGTTCTCCTATCGAAAAACAAAGTCATCCCAGCTCTCAGGTAACTTAATTTAAATAATAATAACAAAATATGAGCCATTTCTTATTAAAGTTTATTATGACAGATTTGCACGAGAAATGCTCCCAGTGGAGGCCATCTCGGCCCGCAAATTTTTAGAAGCGGCTCAAAATTCCAACGATACCACCGTCTTTTATGGTGTCTACAAGTACTTTCAACAGCGCAACCAAAGAGCGCGCGGAAGCACTACTTTCCTCAAAGGTATACCTTTTATTCTTACTTTACCTTTTTTATTATTATTAATTAATTTGGTTTTATGTTTTAGGTGAGCACTGCGATGTGTATACCCGTTATTTCCGGTACTTATTTGAAAGTAACGAGTCAAACAATGGTCTAACCGACTCTCTTCAATTCCTCTCCAGCACATAAGGAATAGGAAACAATTGCAAAGACTAGTTGTATTATTTTCTTTTGCCTTCTTTCATCCCTTCATAATGTGATTATACAATGTTTATACAAATTTAGAAAAGATCTTCAAAGCTTTTTTTTCGATCAACAAACGTATAGAGGAAAGAAAACGAACATAAAAAAGTACTTTCAAGTCGATGAATAAACGCGATAGACAAAATGTCGAGACTAAATTAATGCGAAAGAGTGTTTGTTATGTTCACAAGAAAAGTATGACGACGGGTATAGAAGCTTGTACACAGTCCTCGTCGTGCTCGCAGCCATTTACAATACAAAGGGAAAGGAGGAGGTATGTTTGGCATGAAAAGAGTCCTAACGCAATTAGAGGAAAGGTCAGTTGACGTCAGAAGAGAGAAGCGCAAATTGATCCAACCACTGGATTCATTGAAATAACACATACGTATGCACAAAATAAGTGGGACCGATGAGGGATTCTTTTCTCGTGAAACATGTTGTCAATTTTGGCCACACTTTTCTTTGCTATGTTTTATCAGGTTGACAGAGAAATCACAGTCGAATGATGCAAACCAATGTTTTAAGGAGGGAAATATAAATATTAGCATACGGCCCAGGAAAGGTGAAAATCAAACCGGAAAAGAGAAGCTCAAGTTTTTTAAAAAATAAATCCAAATGGATCTTTTCAAGACTTGTCATTCACAACACTTTCGAGCTCAACAGTAAAGCCATTGCACCAGAATGTCAAAATATTGAAGAGGAGGTTGCCATTTTGTTAATTAAAAAAAAGGGGTACTTCCGCACGAGCGTGCAATTCCATATAAAGGTCGAATCTTCTTTTTTTATACAAAAATCAAATTAATATTTTACACATTTCCATTTTTTAAAAACGTCGTTCACAAAGTATCTTGACGGCCTTTAACTAATCCGATGGATGCTCCGGACAGGATCGATTGACGTCAAACCACTGGTCGATGCAACTGCACACGAGGATCGATTCAAGTTTCAATCGATAGACCGACAACACCCAAAAAAAAAGAGAAGACAGCGAAAGAAAGAAATTAATGAGTGACAGAGTATGTCGTTATAACAAATGATGACAGCTGAATCCACTTAAAAAAAGTCTCGTCAACTTTACGTACCTCTTGTGGTAGACGCAGAGGCAAGGGAGTCGGGCGATGACGTGACCTTTGAGCAAATCCTCTAGACAAATGACGCACTCTCCTTTGTTATCATCCGTCAGAATGTCCTCTGTTTTCAAGTGAAAAGAACGCGACACTCAACGTTAAGTCTTTATTAAAAAGAATGAAAGACAATATACCGTTGTAATTCAGGCGTGGTTTGGTCAGACACATTACCAAGTGGCACTCGATGTCATCCGGCAACACAAACTTGGAACAGACTGGGCATTTGATACCTGGAATAAAATAAATATGTCAATCAGTTTAAAAAAAGAGAATTTATAGCTTTCTAAAAATCACCAGTGGCGGCTCTGCGCAAAACTATAGGTCTTTCTAATTGAGGGCCTGCCGGACTGGATCGAGATCGTAGTAAAGAATACTGTTGATAATGATCTACGATACGTTCTGGTCTGGCACCTGATACGACAACCCTTACAGCCTGCCTTCCATCCGGCATCAGGATCGCTGTTCTCGTCGGTCGATGCACATTCAATAACGCGCTCGTCTCCTCCGCTACGCAAGATCCCATCACAATACCCATTCCGGTGCATTCAAAGATCCTTAACTATAGTAGCTAACGGCAACCGGCTAAGATGGTTCCATACCCTTTAATAATCTAAATCTTTCCTTTCACTACATGGAGCAGCCCGTTCGCTCGACGACGCACAACCGAATGGATGGTAAACAGGTGATGCCTCAATAGCCCTAGAGGGAGTCTCGTAGAGTAGTGGATCGATTGGAATGAATATTCAACGAGGTGTTCGGTGAACGCTACGCAGTGATGGCCCAGATCCAAAGGGAGCCCCGGTAAGATTCCCGAGAAGTGGCCACTGCGTGCGGCAAGGAGCCAAAGGGACGCGCGCAAGCGCCACTCAAACTTGGATGTTCACTTCAATGGACAAGACGTGAGAGAGTGATGGATGAGCAAAAAATTGGATGAGGGTTGTAAAAAGACGGATCGTATCGTATCTGAAAGGATGATGATTACCATTAACTGCCCACATGTGACTAGGCAAGGAATGCGTGACGTAGACGCGGTTGAGTCCCAGACCGTTCATCGTAGCCTCGGCGAGAAACTCTTGTGCGGCCGCAAAGGTCAAATCACGAACAGAGAAAGCAGCTGATGAGTTCGTTCCATTGCTATCTCTCCGGTCTGTAGGAAGGTTGGCAACGGCTCCGGAAGGCGAAGCGGAAGCTCCTCCTCCGGAAGAACCGTTCCTCGAAGAGAGTAGTCGGTTCAGGGCCGCTCTTGGGTTGGATAATGATAGCGATGAGAGATCCTCTGATAGATCGCTGCTGTGCTGCTGCTGCTGATGATGGTACTGCTGTCGAGATGATGACGGGCGGCTAGAAGAGTCTCCAGCACCTTGGGCCGTTGGATCTAATGCCATGTGAGAGAGGGACTGAGCCCTCTGTCTGTCTGAAGATGATGAAGATGGGCCTGCAGCACTTCTCCACAAGTTAAAGTTGCTCAGAAAGTGACTAAGGCCTGTGTTGCTGCCGATGCTGCTTCCAGCACTCTCCCCTGGACTCGCCTGCCCTCCCACACTGTGGCTACGGTTAGGCCCGGAAGGCGGTAGAGAACCAGGTCTGGATGAGCCCAGGGAGCTCTGGTGTTCCCCGGCAATGTCTGACCGCCTAATGTCTACAACAGGACTGTTGCCTCCTGTGTACATCATGAGGCCTTGAAGGGAGCTCTCTGCTCTCTCCATGAAGCTCCTCTCGTGTCGAGCCTGCTGCTGCTGCAGCGAATGTTCCCCGTAGTCCAGGACCCTCTCTGCTCGTGAGTAGCTCTGGCTGCCTGGTGACGAGTCATCACTGTCAGGGCTCTGGGGTGTGCTGGATTTGCTGCCCATTTTGAGCTAACCCCTTCTAAAGTAGGGTTGCTCTGATTCTTCCACCTGGAAATAGAAAAAAAAAGATTTAGTCCATCACATGTGGGTCTCATCTCAATATTCATGATAAAGGAGTGCCAATTTACCTGCAGAGTGCTTCGAGATGAATGTTACGGTGAGAATGAATCTCCTTCACGGCAACTGCAATTATCTATATGGAAAAGTCCAAGCATGGATTCGAAATCAAGTGACAACTCTGACTGTGCAATCCCAAAAAGGAGGTTTTAAGAACGCAGCTGTAATACACTGTGTCTGCGAATAAGAAACTCGCAAGTCAAGCTCGTAATACTACGTAAGGGGGAGAAAACGGGTTGCGAAAAAAAAAAATGTGTGCCTGTCTCTGGGATCTCGGTGTGTTTTGGGTGAGCAGCGCTCTTTGAGGCGTCGGCGGTGAAAGGGGAAAACAGTTTGGTCTAGCTCTGACGTCACACAACCAGAAGGCGCTCAGTTCCGGAAGCGTTTGTGGATTGGCATTGCATTCCATTCAACGCCATCTACGACGTTTAAAAAAACATTTTCCTTATGAATTATTTATAGTGGCGATTTTATATTTTTTGAGTAACCTGTTTAGAATTGGTAATTAGTCATAATTTCATTCTACGTCTCAAGAATTCTAGTAAAGGACTCTGTCCGACAGATATCTTGAACCTGTAGTTATTAATGGCCATCCACATTTAATCTCTGGAGCGGGAGAAACAACGTTAAGTCAATGATTGTGCCATGGCGACCCCTTTAGGTCGTGACTCGCTGCATTTATTGCACTTATACGATGACAATAAATTTCGCCAGTCGTCTCAATGGCAAGAAAAGAGTAGACGGCAGGTTTTCCGGTAATATATTATATCATCGGTTATTTTTTTTACACGAGATGGCGACTGTTGATAGCAAGCGCGAGGAGAAGGCGCCCTATTTTGTTTATGTATCGCCATCATTCGGCATTCATGTGGAAGAAGCAATACCTGTAATTGCAGCACTCTACCTTATTAGATAGCACAAAGTGAAATATAGTTCCTTTGAAACTAGATTCTTTTTAGGGGAAAAAAGGATGTCAATGTGGTTGTTTTTGACCTCATTCCACTCAAATTGTCGCATACCTAGAGCGCATTAATCTGCAGGTCTTTTCAATTTGTTAGGAAAGTTTTCTACTAGGAATTTCGGATGTTTGAAAAAGGAGGCCGCGCTTAGAATCATCAGTGAAATCTAAGAAAATAACAAATACAAATAAAGGCTCCAGTTTTCTCCCAAAAGGAGGGGGGATGTTGTTTGGATGATCGGCGTGAGATGTTTACGCTGTACTCACCTAAAAATGTGTGTTCTACTTTTACTTTTTTCAAGGGAGAATCAACGTCTTGTATTTTCTCTTAGTAACGGTATTGACAGTATCTAAAAGCTTTCACATTATCGGTTATTACAATTGACATTCTGTGTAAATATGAAAAGAAATAATCAATCCTTTTAGGAGCCTTTGTGGTTGTACAGTACATTGTTAGGTTGTGTTTTGTTGTCCTTTTTTATAGCTTTTACCTTGACATGAAGGTTATTCGTTGTCCCCCTTTGTTTTATATCGTCTCATTTTGAAAATTTCATCACTTTCCTGCACTATTCAATTCATTACATATTTGTAAAAAGTTGTTTTCCCCGAGTCATTTTGAATTTTCTGCGGTACATGAATGATAATAATTTTTATATTTCTCGAGTTGGTAACTATTTTGACCGCTAGATGTCACTGAACTAACGATTTTCAATACATGTAGCAGACGAACTCACGTCAAGTTTTAAAAAGTTTGCGAATTTTTCGTTGGTGGTCTCTGCTGCCGGTGGGGAAATCGACTTGGTAACAATCAACGTTTCCATTTTTTATTACTTGTATCGACCAATGACGTTTTGTGGAATCGCATTAGCTTTATTGACATCGTCAGGCCTTCGATAAGTTTTATTTTTGCACATTTAAAATGATGTTATTAGAGATCGAGCTGTTGCAAACCCACGCGGACACGTGCGTGCCAAGTTGGCATCGCCTTCTCGAAAAATGGCAACCAATTCATAATGAGTGAGGAGGCGAACTTGACATCCCGTCATCACCATTGTTGCTCGTTTCGGTAGGAAACATATAGCTGCCGGAGGTGTATCACGAGGTCATTGGTTTGGCATTGAACGCGGCCACGGAAAAATTCTGTGCTGCAGCTTTGATGCTAGCTCACGGCACTGAACGAAAATGACCGTGAAAAAAAAAAACGAAATCGAAATCAAGGCTAAACACACATCCTCGTTTCAGCAGAGAGATGCATCACGCGGAAGCTGGTTGCTGTCAAACAAATTGCTTAATGATCATCACCTTGAAAAATATTATTTATTATTACCGACCTTCACCTTCGGGATATATGTTGTAACTCAAGTCGTGTCTCATTAACAAATGATTCAGGAAGGTCGTTTTTTTAAATATTTCGTTTACACTTTGATAAGGTTTAACCTTGAAAATGTGGCTCGTTATCCGATTTTTTAGCCTTGCTGATAATATTTTTTTTTTTTACTACCAGCTGATCCAGTTCCCTTCTTTTTTTACCTGGCGGGAAAACGGGTATTCACTCACGAAGGCATTTCTTTGCTGTGCGTTTATTGAACTACAAGTTGACTGACCCTAATAAACTGCTGTCGTGGTGCTGCCAGTTGAACGGCCTCTCTCACTGCCGATGACCGCAGTTGAAAAAAATCGTGATTGTATTCACAGTGAGAGTGAATGACGTGGGCATTATGTATACCTTTCCAGACAAGAATCGATCGATAATGTTTTGCAGATTTCTCTGTCTGATAAAATAGGAGCTGCGCACAGACCACCGTGAATAGTTCAAGGACACCGTCGGGAGCGTCGCCGCGGAGCTGGTCGCTTATTTTACCCATCAAGGTCGGAGGCGGGAGATGATCCCGCGCCGCCGTTGGAAAGAAAAGTTTCGAGTTCCAGGTTATTTAACTCTTGACGCCAAGGTGAACGTCCATATAGCTGACTCAAGGCCGCCTAAACTAGAAGATGACTTTACAGAACATCTTGTCCCGCGGGAGCGAAAGAAAGAGTTTTTTAGCTCATGTCATTGCTCTCGTTCCACACTGCAGCCAGGATGCGGGAATCCTTTGCGACCTTGAAACTGCAGCTCGCTCTGCCGGCGTGAGCGTGAATCGATGCTGTATTATTTGGCAACGACCGAGTGAGCTGCTCCTCCCCTCGGGGGTAAGGTATATCAAAGCCAAGGCCAGGCTAAGCTGCTAAAAGGGAGATGCTCGGTAACCACCAGTCCCGCACGACTCAAGGTCTCGTCCGGATCTCATTCTCAGCCGGGTTGATTGAACTTGACACCTGTGTACATTCAACTTTTATAAAACACATGTTTCTAATTTAATTATAATCTAGCTCAAGAGTATCGACAACCCTGGTTGATGACCTAGTTATACTTTTCTCCCCCCCTCAACATATTTTTTGAAAAAGTGTTACATCACAATGACCTACTGAATGGGGAAAATAGAGGGGAGAGTTCCATGGTCACAAGGAACCGGAATCTAAAAGAGCGCGGAAGTCGATATCTTTTTTTTAAAAAGAAGTTTACTCTCCGACCTTGGTTTCCTTTTTGAAATATATAAATGTAACCAAACGCACAAAGAGGAAGGAAAAAAAAGCGAAGGTCTGACCGGCAATCAAACCAACCTTGGCGTCGCGCCCCAATGATAAACATTACGCGCGATGGTTTTAAACTTATAAATATATATCGAGGTCATCATTATCGATAACGGTCATCATATATATTTTAGCAGTTTTTAAAATGAAACCGGTCTGAATTAAATCCATTTAAAGTAATGATCTAGGTGGCTCGACAACTTTTTGCCCTTGAAAATCACTCTTTTTTTCTAGTTAAAAATGAAAGTTTTTATTTTCAGGATGAAGAAGAAGAAGAAGAGGAGAAGTGTGTCGACCGGCGTCGAGAATCAGGCTGTGTGTATATCCACACGGAGAAGGAAAAAAAAAGGAGGGAGGTACCAAGGCGAGCGCTCTGAAGGTCACATCAACCCGAGTGGGGAGAGACTGCTGGAAAGGAGCAAATGCAGCCTTGAAAAACACACACAAGGGGGCGGGATCTCTCCCCCCTCCCAGCTCCGTCCGTATACGTACGTCCGTCCGCCCGTCCGTCCGTCCACAACACACACACAGTCCTGAGCCAGCACGGAGCTCAGACGTTACATCCCGCCGATCCGCCCACTTTTGTGTGTTACTCATCTCTCACACAAAGTCTAACCGGTTATATATATAGTGTGTATGGTTATGGACGATTTTTGTTTTGTTTCAGTTTTAAATGATGGCCGTCGGAAACAGAGATGGCCGACAGTAGTGAAACTGTAACTGTATCAGTGACTTGTATTCATAATCATTCAAATTCTTCAGAACAAGCATCGCCGGATAGTTCCAGTAGCCGACATAGCAGTGTCATCCGATCAATCAAAGAGGAAACTACTGAAGACATTCAAACAGTTCCTCCAAGGATCGAAGTGATTGTCGGTCCTAATCGAGGACATAATCATCAACAACACTTTCAGCCGGAATTCCGACCGGCTTCCGCCCAGGTTAGGGCATCTGGGATGATGATCCATCGTACGTTCATCCATTCCTCATCAAGGTGGTAACACTTCTTCGATGGTCTCGTCGTCGACCAGTCCTGGACCATCCTTTAGGGATACGTCATCATCTTCACCTGTACCGCCCGGCAACAACAATGTCATGGGTCCGCCACCTCCGCCGCCTCCGCCTCCGCTGACTCCGGCACAACCACCGGTAGTTGTACAACTACCCATGCCGGCCTTGGTTCCCGTCAGTTCCCCGATTCCGGCTTCCGCATCTAAGAAAACTACTCTCTTCAAAATCATCAGCCGAGAATTCGGAAATCTACAGCAACATCTCGCCGTCAACACGTGCCGGATCACGAAGAACCATCCAGTTCCATCCCCGAAATTGGTGAGTTGATTTTAGTCTTTTAGTAGGAAATGAATTACGTCTTCCTGAATGTATAAAAGAGAGACGATAACTGGGTCAAGACCGTGGCCATGGAAAATCTCTCTTCCCCTTCCTTTTTGCTGGCTTCTTCTTCTTTTGTATCCTTGGAAAACGTATGCATAACCCATATACGGTGAGGACAACAGTTTTCAGGTTTCCGGCTGTCGTAGAATTGTCGTAATAGTAATCATAACGAAGGAGGTACACTTGAGAGTATTGATTTTTTTTTTCTTCGACGAAAGCGGCAGTAGGTGATTGTCCTTGGACTTGTGTATGTAGAGAGAAGCTCTTCTCCTCCGTGCGGATGAAGGAGCGGGAGTGGGTTAAAATATAAATCGACGTCAATGGCGACCTTGGACTCTAAGCCCCTCCCAACGACGCCGCCGCCGCCGCGATAATATTAGATATATGCCAGACTATGTGTCTTATCACTTGTAGACGGTGAGAAAAAATGTGGCATAACCATTGATTCTAAAAAAAAAAAGTTAATGATGAAAGTTTGAAAGAGAAAGCCGAAGAAGAAGAAGCCACAAATTTGAAGAAGATGGTAGACAAAAAGACAAAGTTGGTCAAGGGCGCGTCGGTCGATCGGGAGCGGCGGCGGCAGTGGCGTCGTCAGACGTCGACCTTGGCGTCTTTTCATCACTTTATACTTATTATTATTATTGTGCGATACCTAGCTAGAGAGAGTCAAGGTCCGACAAACGTATATTTATATTACCTTGAGCTTTCTTTATGAGGAAGTCGTCAAGGATCTATTTTCCAGCGTGATGATGAATTTGTATTTCTCTTCCGTGATAATATATATTTGCACGGGGCGTTACAAGGCCAGCATACTTAGCCCAAGGATTTTATCTTTTAAAATATTATTTTTCATTTTATTACTATTTGTGGCCTACTTTGTAGTCGACTATTATTCGAGCTCCGGTTGGATTTTAGCCAGCATCCTTGGGATCCCGTTTTACATTCATTTTGAGGTTCATTCGCGAGCTCCTCCTAGCGACCGATTTCAAGGGCAGAATCTCACTCTTTGTTATTCAGAGATTTTCTTCTTCCGCCCGGAATTTCCGTTCCGCTTCTTGTTACTTAAGAGGGAGAGAGAGAGTTTTTAACCGTCTCTCTACTTTTACTTTTCAAAAAAAAAAAAAAGTGTAGAGAGGGGGAGGGAATGAGGGCTCCACGTGTGTCCGTCCAGCGAAGAAGGGGTAACCCTACTTTCACTCGGAGGGGGGATGGATAGTTACATCGCTTATACAACTCTCAACTTGAGGTGGGAATATAATGTAATGTTTTTTTCAAGGTTATAGAGAGACACACAAGTTTAAAGTCAATGAGGTACAGAGAAGAGCACATCAAGGTTACAACCGGTCCTGCTCGTCTTGGTACTTCGATAAGTTGTTTGAGGGAAGTAGAAGAAGGTCAAGGCCAAGTTGTATATCTTGGGATGACTCTTGTTTTTTCCTCTCTATGCTAGTTATGTTCCATAACCTCCCCCCTATTTATAGCCCCCTCTAGTTTCAACTTTGGGAAGATTCCATAACGACTTTTTTTCTTTCCTTTGAAATGTTTTTCCTCTTTTTAAAAATGAGCTCATCCAAGGTGAACATGATTCAAGGTCACTATTATATTTACATCTCAAGGATGTACGTGGAAGAGCACAGCATCCAGGTCAGCAAAAAAATTTAAAAAAAAGGCGAACGTTTTTGTTTGTATGTCACGAAGGGCGCCTTGAACTTGTCCGTTTTGGCCTTGAAATTTTGCGTGATTGCACGCCATTTCCGCGTGAGAATGCGTGACACACAGAATCAACATTTCAACCGTTTTCTATTTTTCTTTTTCAGAGGGGAGAAAGTGAGAAGGGGAGAGAACTGACCCCATTACACAAGAGAAAATGTGTGTCGATGGCCTAGAAAAAAAGTGGGCACCACCCTCGATTTTTTTGGGGTTGTTACAGCTGGGAGATGAGGGGGAGGTTATGGAAGAAATTGGGGTCACGTGATGAGAAAGTAGTTCACCACGTTTCCGAAATTTTGTGTTCTAGGGGGGACCTAGATTTTCTCTTTTTATTTAGGGAAAACTTTCACGTCATCGTTGCGCGTTCTTAAACTTTCTCCTTCTCGTTCTATATGAGAATTTTCTATTTAGAAAATGTCTTGTGCTCGCTCGTGTACATCAGATACTTGGGCGAATCCGGCGATGAAAGGAGACTGGAATAAAAATGTAGAGAGAAGGAACAAGTCGTTAAAATAAAACCGACCGCAAAAAATAAGAAGAGGCACTGACCGAAGTCAAGGTTATCCAACTCTTCTTATTTCGTGAGTGCGTGTGTGTAGAGTGCACTTCCCTCGACTACTCTTTTTCATGTTACAAGGTCGATGTTCGCTTCTCTAATATAGCTGACGTCCGCAATTTTTTTATAGATTAAAAATGATAATTTAAAAAATATATATATTCTGTATAAGATGGTTATCATTTATTATTCAGGCCTCGCCCACTTTTCAGTTTTTCGCAACATCGTAAAACTATGAACGTGGCAATTTTTTTTTTCAAAGGTGAGATGGGGAAAGATATATATTCTAAACAAAAATAGCCATGCTGACAGAAAAAATTATTACCGGCTGACCTTGACAGCTTCCGTGAACGTAGTGTAAACTCCGCTCGACAGGTGGCGCTAGTTGTCCATACCTCACGAAAACTGAAATCGTGATAAGGAGCTGGCCTCACATTTATCTCTTTTTGAAACTCGACATTTAGAATGAAAAATCGCACATGTTAATTAGAGCACTAATGATTTTTAAATAATTAATTTATAATTATTTTTACTTGTTTACAAATTGAATCATTATTTTTACTTTTTTAAATTTAGAAAATCCTTATATTAAAGTATTTTTTTTTAATTTTAGTTAATTTGAAAAATAGTAGATAACTTTCTATTTGGGTAAATCAAAGTTGATTACTTTCAATTTTTGTCCATGTTGCTCTAATTTATTATTATTAAGCTGATTTGAATATTAATTTTTTTGCACACTTTTTCCATTCCTAGAAAAGAGCGAGTTCTACTTTTGGTTTGCTTTCCACTTTCAATTCAGTGAAATCTCGTTTCTTAGAAATGTGAAATAATTAAACTTTTTTAAAGTCGTAAATATTGACAAAATACGCCATCTATTGGAGAATCTAGTTTTGGTCGGCGAGAGTGAAATGCCCAGAGGAAAGGAAAATGGAAGTTTTTTTGAATTGAGGGCACCCTAAAAAAGAAGAAAAGTTCTCATTTATAACTAGAAATAGAGAGCGTTGACCTATTAAATTAATTCAATGAAAGCGACATCTTTTCTAGTATCTCCAAGTACAAGAGAAAACTTTTTCTCTTAAAAAAATGAAAGGTGCTGCTCGCCAGCGTACATCATCTTAAATCTATTTATTATCGATTATAGATAGGATGTGCAATTTATTATTATAAATAAAAAAATAAAAAGCTTCAGGTTGCGGCCGAAGCGGTGGCGCTCACGTCAATCGAGGCCCCTCTCTCTCCTAGAAAACAAAAAAATATCCATCGAAAGGAAAAAGAGATTTTCCCTTTCGAGCAGCGACCCAGTGACACGGTTTTCTTCTCTAAGGTGCAACGAACTTGCACTTTCAATGGGACACTATACCACCGTCTTTGGCACCACTGCTGACGTAATGAGCAAGAAGACGTTTTTTTTTTAGTTTTCACCCACCGAGTCGAAAGTGTCGGCTACTACAATCTCTCTTACTTTAACGATTTCTCCCTGATTATACCAAACTTTCTTTGCAGTACAGGAAGTCACTCTTATTAATCAATTAATTTATAATAATCACGCGGGAATTTTATTAAAAAAAATAAATATGTCAATGACCGAAAGAATCGAATTTTATATTATTTTTATAAAAAAAAAGGCTTATTAGGTCATGTATTGAAAACAACAATAACAATTCCCGCGTGAGCTCCTAAACGCATCTCACCTGCGAGCTCACTCTCTCAGGGGCGAAAGTTTTTATAAATTCCCGCCCTCCCTTTCTAGCCTACTTTCAAAGGTGTGTAGTAGTAGACGACGGGCGAAAGTTCTTCTTCTTCCTTCTGCTCGGCAGTGGACCTCAGTCAAAAGTGCCACTAGGTCGCGCCGTCCCTGTGCTCCCTTACTTTACTACTGCACTGCCAGAAAAATGAACGACAGTTGCGCACCAAAGTCCTCTTGAACTACTCCCGAGTATCACTCACTCCCGCTCTGAAAAAAACATTATTTGAACTCTTTTTTTAAAAATGACGGTGGAAGATTGCGAGTGGAACAACATGGACAGTGATCAAGCTCTTCTAGGCCGAGTTTTAGCAGGTAAATTTTAAAAAGTTTAAATTAATTTTTTTAAGTATAGCGAAAGGGATAGTAGGAGTAGAGAGAAATAGGGACGCGGGTTGACCGACCGGGAATGAGGGCAGTGAACGAACCCGGCCTCAGCCGTGAGAGAGTGTGGCAATAGGGAGGCCGATGCCCCGCCGTCCTCCTTTTTTATTTTCTCGAACGCGAAAAAAAAGGCCTAACCTAAAAAATTTTAAACTTTCATTTTTTTTTCCAAAAAGTTATTATTTTTAAAATTATTATATAAGAGGTCAACGCTCTTTTTATTTTCTTGAGAAAATTAGGTTGAGACTTTATTTCGCAATAGTTGCATATTTTGTTTCTCCCTATTTTAAAAAATACCGAGATTTGTTGGATTATCGGTGGTGACCGAGTTGGCGGGCAGTGCACCGCTACCGTGGACTTTTGGAACGGCGACGGCGGTGGCCCCCTTGGAAAACTTTTTATTTTTTTTCTTTCTATAGACTCCCGAGAGAGCGTGAATTGAGGGAGTGAAAGTGCGTGTGGGCTGAGAGAGAGAGTGCAACGTACTCTAAGCGGGTTTCTGACCTAGTTTAATTCCCAAGTAGTTTTTGCCAATGTCGCTAGATGGCGATTTAAAGCGCGCGGAATTTAAAACTTGAATTTAGAGCGCAAGCGCGTCTACTTTTGTATTATAAAAAAAGTATGTATTTTCTCGAGGTCGTTGCACTCTGGAGAGGGGACGTTTGAGTAAAGTAGGGCAAGGCGGAGAGGAGCTCGTGCGCCGACGTCGTCGTTGTCGTGAAATAGACGTCTGCGAATCAAGGGGCTACCTTATCAAGTTCAGCCGGTCGGGAGTGCATTGGCCTCTGTGCAATCGGACAATCGAGTTGTTTGCGATAACAAGTGCAGCTCCCATCCTCTTTAATTTGCTCTCTTTTGGGCGCAAAATTTTCATTCGTAACCGAGCAGCGTGAATAATCGAACGTTATTTTCGAATCAAAAAGAGAAAGAAAATGAAAGCGGGAGTAGTGCCAGTTAGAGAAAGGGAAGAAGAAGAGGAGAAAGGTAAAGAAGGAAGGAGAGAGTCGTCATCTACGGCAGAACTATGTCCAGAAGCTCCAACAGAGAAAGTTGTCGTAATAGAAAGTAGTCCTAAATTGGGATCCGACTCGATCATGGACCCCACTCTACTCTACATTTTCCAAGGTAAAATAAGAACAATTAGTTGACATTCATCTCTTACTATTATCTTTCTGTAATTGACAATGACAATGTCAGCAAACTGTAGCGTGAATATCGTTTAATTTAATTCATTTACTGTTGATGGCCTAGTTTTCACGGCCTCACCGAGAGGTGATTGTCCCCTGACGTCACTATTCGATAGAGAATTGTATTTTTTTCGGGGGATGTGGGTCACACCACTTTCACTTGAGAATTTTCAGAGAGAGAGAGAGGGGGCATCGAACTGTCCATGCGCTATGACGTAGGTGGCGCGCACTGTCGGACGCGAAATGAGAAATATAGATATTTATTACGACATAAGGCACGCGCCCCATTTCGTCTATCTATAATAATTATAATCTGGTTTCGAAATCGATCCTTTATTATTGCCTTAGAAAGAAAAACCAATGTGTATTAACAGGAAGTTTGATTACGTAGTGAGGGCGATGACCGTCAGATGGCGTTTGGGATGGTGTGATGTACGTCAGCGAGCAGCGCAAGTGGGAGGAGCTCCCGTTCCGTTGCTCCCTCTTTTATATTTTTCAGGGACGATAAATACCTTCCTCCTCCTCTCGGTGTGTGGGTCGAAGAGGGAGGGGAGGTATATATATACACACACATGCTCCTCTCCGTAGGGAGAATATAAGAGGAGGTCGTCGCCCGACAAGTAGGTCACGGCCAAAAAAGCAGCAGCGGCGGAGGGGCAACGGTCTCTCCCCTCAGTAGCGCACGCGAGTCAGAAAAAAAACATTCCCCCTCTATGTTGTTCACCCTCCATTCTAACTTTGCACCCCCAGAATGTTCTAGACTCGAAAAGTAGAACAACAAATAATCAACCCACAAAAATAAGGGAAAGTTATATTTTTAGAATTTACTTTTTTTTCTCTTTTTTTCTTTTAAATGATGTTTAGAATTTGTTAGAAAAGTATTGTTTCAATTTCAAGGCTATTAGGTTAAAAGAGCGTGATTATTATTTAAAAAATGATTACGTGTAAAGGTGAGAGAATGAGAGATAGTTTGAGGGCACCAGAGCTCAAGGAGTCGAGGTCAGGCGGTCATTGGCCCACGCCCCGGTCGCCACAAAACCAAATAAACTTATCTGGGAAAATTTGTATTTCGGAAAATTTGATTATTGCGCAAAAAGAAGATTGGGTAATGTAGAACGGAAAGACGATCTAGCGGTAATTTATTTAGAATGATATTTTTTCTTTACGTAAGAATTTTGAACGACAAAACAAAACAAGCCCAAGGAAAGGGAAAAAATATAAAGATGCGAACGACCGTGACTGAACTCGAGTGAACCAGGTAGTTCGTCAATAATAAAAAAAAAAAGACGCCACCCGGCGGGAACGACCGCAAGTCCCGCCAACTCACGCTCGTGAAAAAATACCTGTTTCTTCTCTTCCCTAAGTATTTTAGAAGTGCAATGAACGACGAAAGGGAAAGAAGGGAGGAAGAAGAAGAAGAAGGGGCGGGAGTATTGTCCACTAGTCCCGAACGAACGAAATATATATAAAAAAATGAACCGTTAGCCGTGAGTTTGGCGTGCATCTTAATCATGTTGTTTTTCTTCTTCGTATTTTCTTCCCGAATAAAAATCGAAGAGAGTTAGAGGACGTTCGGCCAAGGAGGTACGTTGACCTCTATATAACTTACCTGGTGCCCGCGTGAGCCCTTAAAAATCAGATTTAATTAGAGTAAATTTTGAAGGAAAAAAATTTAAACTTTTTTTTTTTTGAAATTCTTGTTTGAGTTGAGGATTGATTTATATTTCAAGATTTCTTTTTGTCATGCCTACTAACTGTAGTAGGAATAGTAGCGGTCGGAGCGAGCAGGTTATGTTCCACTGAACTGATAATCTTTTTTCAGAGGCTGAAAAACAAATTCTAAAATTTGAATTTTAAATAGAAAAAAAAAGTTAAAGAGAAGGATGTCGCCCTTGAAAACATGAACAGGTCAATCAACCTGCTCTCTTTTTTTAGTATGTCGCAGAAAAAAAGAAGCAACCCTCTTCTTCTTCCTTTTTTATATTTTTTCCGAGAAATAATAAGGCCGACCTTGGTTTTTTAGGGGTTAAAAAACAAGGTCACGAGCATCGAGTCCACTGAACTTAAAAAATTAGTTATGATTTAAAATCGGAAGAAGGAAAAAAAGAGACACAAATCTCGTTTTATTATTTTTTTGTGTTGTTGGCGGTTCAACGTCCTCGTGAGCGGGAGTCGTTGGCACCGTCGTTCACCGTCGTCCACCTTGAAAAAACCAGGCAGCTATAGCACCTGGGAATCTAATAAGGATGGAAGCCCAAGGTAGATAACCTCTTCCTTCTCTTAGAGTTGGTCCGCTCCGCCCCTTTCTCTGGGGCGCGCACCGATGTGGACCGCGACTTTAGGGGCCGGGACTTTCACTCTCATCTTTTAGTCGGTCGTCTGATGTTGGCCTAAGCACAACTCGCACTTTCTTTCTTTCTTGTTTTTTTTTTGCGAATTGACTTTTTGTTTTAAAAAGTTGTATAAGAAATGCGTAGTGAAATTGTTGTGGGACAGCAGACGGGCAGTGGCTCCGGAGAGCCTTCGCCCGTCCACCTTCACCACCACCACGTTCACATTCAGGATCCTTGTATCCGTCCAGCGGGATTAATGATGATCCCTTCTACTTCTCAACCTCAACCTCCTCCACTCATTCCTACAACTCCCCCACCTAATTCTAATCAACAACAACAATTCCGCGAGCCGGAACTTGATATAGGTATAGTTATCTAATAAAAAAATAAAAACGAAGGCCCGGTCAGTGACCGTGAGAGAGAGCGCGCGCTACCTCCCGAATTTTAAACATGTTGCGCACTTTCAAGGTCAATCACGATGTCTAATCCATTGTTTCTTTTATTTTTTAAACAGAATTTGACGGAACGACAGTACTCTGCCGTGTTTGCGGAGATAAAGCTTCCGGATTCCACTACGGTGTCCATTCCTGCGAAGGCTGCAAGGTAATTGTAACTTCTTATTTATTTTAAATTAGCGCCACGACTGCAAAAAGAGAGGGTCGTTCACCTGTGGGTCACTGTCACTTTTTATATAGAGGATGTATAAATTACGCAATAACCTTGTTTTGAAAAAAAAGAAAACATCAGGTGAACGACCGTTGTTGACCCTTTTTTTAAAGTTTTTATATTTGCGCGCGCTGTTCTGGACAAAATATAGTATATATAGTAAAACTCTCGATTTCAATGTGGGTCGACGACCGAATATGTGTGTGTAGTATACTCGGCGGCTGGGTTCGCCGACCGCTAAGTAGGACACGGTCAGGATTCCTTTGAGAGAAGGGGCGCTCGCGCGCGCGCGCGCAGCTTTTTTAGCGTAACACACTGAGAGATGCTCCTCGTCCGGCTTCCGGTTCATTCAACCCTAATAATAATAATAATAAATTTATTTTATTTACAGGGATTCTTCCGGCGGAGTATCCAGCAGAAGATCCAATACCGTCCGTGCACCAAGAATCAGCAGTGCTCTATTTTGCGCATCAACCGGAATCGGTGCCAGTATTGCCGTCTCAAGAAATGTGTCGCAGTCGGCATGAGTCGCGATGGTAAATATATTTCATCATCTTTATTTTTCTAGGGGATTTTTCATGAACTCACGGGCCGACCTCATTTTTTTCTTGGAAGAGGGGAGAAAAATATATAAATTGGAGAGCACCTGCGTCACACAAGTTGTGAGGGAAATGAACTCTCGGTTGTTGCCGTTCGTGTACCGTTTCCGTTAGGCTCCTCCCTCCTTCTCTTTTAGAACGTATATCCACGGCCGGCTGAACTAGATTCGGGCTCAGTTGATCCTTGTCCACCATTCAGTAAAGAACTGCTTTATTTATTAAATGATTATGTGTCAAGAATTAAGTGAGGACGTTGAGAAGAAGAAGTTGAAGATGACTTGGGCTCAAAGGAGATTGGATCGAATGGATAGAGGTAGGATCGCAGTTTTCAAGTTTCCCGATTGATGGGGCTACTTGTGCGCGCGCTTCCGTGTGTGTTCGGCATGTGTTGTTTTGTTACGATCCTTAGGGGGGAGCGTCAAGGTCCTTTGACGTCCTCCCTTTTTTTTTTTGCTCTTTTTTTATTCTACTAGTGCGTACTTTGCCACGAGGGGGTGGCGTAAGAGTCCAGTCGACGCTCAGCGTCCGTGTTCCCAACATCCACTTTTCATTCACTCTTAGTTTTTAATTTATATAAGTGATCCTCGATGGATCCACCGGAAGAGTGGCCCATTTTGAAACGGATTTTAACTTCCAAGCAGAGTTGTTACATAAAACCTTTTTATAACTGACAATTATTTAAAAATCTAATCCATTTTTTATTTATTTTTTAGCTGTGAGATTCGGTCGTGTCCCGAAGAGAGAAAAGGCGAAAATTCTAGCGGCGATGCAGTCGGTCAACGCCCGTTTGGCGGAGCAGAGAACTTTACCGGCTGAATTTGCCGATGATGTCCAGCTAATGCAGGCCGTCATCAGGGCCCACATGGAGACGTGTGATTTCACGCGTGACAAGGTTCAACTCCTAATGGCCGATGCTCACCGTCAGCCCAATTACACCGCCTGCCCGCCTACCTTGGTGAGTTGTTTTGACATTGCATCACTTCTATATTAAAATTCCCCTTCGGGTGACCGTGAAAAACTGTTTATCCCGCTAACACGACACATGCGCGCACTTCCGACGCCATGTTTGACCTTCAGATCTGTAGTCTCTTTTATAAAAATCACGAGGCTGTGAACAGTTTTAGAAAGGATTTTTTAATATAAGAGAATCCTTGATCCTGAGATATCTATTTATCCTTGTAGATATTTATTTTTGCAACATATCGGGATTTTTTTTCAAAAATCCTTGGGCCTTTACGTCACTTTCAAGGCCAATTGATTATTATGTGAGGAACCAAGGCCGTGTGACGTCTTTCTAATATTATATTTTCTTTAACAGGCCTGCCCGCTAAATCCGACGCCAGCGCCATCCAATGGACAGCAGCAATTGTTGCAGGATTTCTCCGAAAGATTCCTTCCCGCCATTCGGGATGTTGTTGAATTCGCAAAGAGGCTACCGGGATTCTCCCTCCTCGCCGAAGACGATAAAGTAACGCTGTTAAAGCCGGGCGTATTTGAGGTTCTCCTCGTCCGCCTCGCCGCCATGTTCGACACGGGAAGCAACACGATGCTATGCCTCAACGGGCAGCTCTTGCGCAGGGATGCGCTGCACAACTCATCCAATGCCCGATTCCTCATGGATTCCATGTTTGAGTTTGCAGAGAGGCTCAACGGCCTCCAGCTCAACGACGCCGAACTGGGCCTCTTTTGCGCCGTCGTCATCGTCGCTGCCGGTAATTAATAGTTTTTAATAGTTTTTAAAAAATTTCATTAAATTAATTAAATTCTTTTTATAAACATAGATCGACCTGGATTGAGGAATGTGGAACTCGTTGAGCGGATGCAATCCAAACTACGCTCCGTTCTGGATAACGTTTTGAGCCAGGCTCATCCGGATAAAGCCGGACTCTTTATGGAGTTGCTCCGCAAGATCCCCGATCTTCGAACACTCAACACACTCCACTCGGAGAAGCTGCTCGCTTTCAAGATGACGGAACAGCAGCAGCAATATCAGACGACGGGCAACTGGAGTAACAATTCGAGAGACAGCTATGATGAAGATGCCGGATCCAAGAGCCCAATGGGAAGCTCAGTTTCGAGCAGCGGAGAGTCTGCTTGCTCCAGCCACGAAGCCATGAGCGACCTGCCCTTGTTGGCCGCTGTGGCCGTCGGTGGCGCATCCCATCATCATCACCACCTTCACCACATCCACCATCACCGGAGGCCGAGGGGTCACACTACCTCTGAGAATGGCTCCTCCGTATCCAGCGATGGAGAAGAAGTGATGGACGGTCAGAGCGAGAGGAGCAGCTCCAGCAGGATGACGAGGATTGTTGAATCTCCTGCTTCTTCGATGAATACTGGGGTTAATCCTACGACGTCGTCCATGAGCGCCGGTGGATCGTCTTGCCCCTACGGCAAAATGAGAAAGTTGGCCGACTCTCCGGATGATTCCGGAATTGAATCCGGCGTGGATCGCTACGAGAAACTGTCGACTGCTTCCAGGTCGACCAATACTTCTCTCTGCTCGTCTCCGCGATCCTCATTGGAGGATAAAGTCAAAGATGTGGATCACGAGATGCACCATCATAGTGCACCGAGCGCCCGCAGTAGCGCTGCTCCTGCCGCACCTTCATCTTCTGATGACATGCCCGTCCTGAAGAGAGTCCTCCAGGCTCCACCACTCTTTGATACCAACTCGTTGATGGATGAAGCTTACAAGCCGCACAAGAAATTCCGGGCTCTCACGCTCCAGCGATCCAGCAAAGCCGGAGAAGCGGACGTACCCGTTCGAGCTCCCGTCAGCCCGCCGACATCATCGTCAGCCGTTCCAACGACAACGTCCGTCCTGTCGGCCGCACTCAGCTCACCTCCGGGCACCACTTCGGCCGCTTACTCGGCTCTCTGCAGCGCCCTCACTTCACCTTCTCCAATGAGTAGTTTGACGTCGACCCACTCGACGCTCGCCCGATCCTTGATGGAAGGACCTAAACTGTCTCTGGGTATCAACGCGGAGCAGCAGAGGAGGGCGGATCTCATCGTGGCCAACATTATGAGGGGCACGGTCGGAACGAGTTCTCCTCCGCCGCAGCCTCCGCAGAGGACCGTACTGACCCAAGGTCCTCTCTACGTCCCTACTAGCAGCAGCAGTTACAACAACAATCATCACTCGGAGCAGACTCCTACTACTCCATCTGCCGGGCAAGGAGAGAACGCACAGCCGTTGAACTTGTCGCTCAAGTCGCCGTCATCATCTCCGGCAAGGTCCACTACGCCCGTCAGTAACCAGCAACACTACAATTTCCCGCTGCACGCCTAGATTAAATCTGGGATTATATGAGAAGAAAAAACCGAGTGATGTCTTAATTATTATATATATTATATATCAGAGAATTGAAATCCCCCCTTGCTGTCAAACAGTTTGAAATTTGAATATTGCACACACAAAGATAATACTTATATAATTTTAGCTGGAACTGGGCCGTCTCTAAGACGACAGTTTCTTTCGTTTTGGATTTTTTTTCACGAAATGTGTGCAACATTCGACAAGGGGATATTTATACTTTTCTCGTTTGTGTCTTCTTCAATAATGATGGCGAACTGATCCGCGTGAAAACTGAAATGATGTCCTTATCAATGTGAAAGAGAATCCTCTTGGATTGTTCTGAGGTGATTCGAAATGGTCGATCTCGACTTTGACTTGACTTTTTGTGGGGGGTTTTATTGGGGGTTTTTGGAATCATTTGGGCGACATATTTTTTCCCTTCTTCCTTGTTACAAACACAGATCCCAGTGGAACAGATTTATAAAAAGGAAAAAAAAATAAGAAAAAAAAAATCATTTTTGTCTCCTTTTTTTACATGGCTTTATGTACACAAATGTTTTAAGTTTGGCAAAGATGGAATTCTTTTGGTTACAAAAGGAAAATAATTTCTCTCGGTTTCATGGCACTTCTTTTGAGTGAGGGTTATTCTTCTTTTTTTCAATTTCCCTTTTTTTGTATTTTCGTGTCTGCCCACCATTTTTTCTTTTGGATTACCCCCGCGAATGAATTCCCATCTTGAACGAATGTGTGAAAATTGTGTTTTTATGTGAGCGTGTGTGCGTCCCCATTATTGTATGATCGAAATTTATGTAGCGCCTGGCATTACGAAAAAATGAATGAAAATTATGCAGATTAAACAATTCTGAAAAAATATTCAAACGTTTTTTGTTTTCTCATTACTTTTTACACCTAGTAATAAACACGACCGCCAGATGGCATTAAGATATACACAATTCTTCTCAACTTTTAGGGCGAAAATGCAAAGCCGTATAACGGATTACCGTCTGGGAAAAACTATTCAACCGGTCGCTTCAATGTTAGGTGCCAAAATGGCGATCTAACACACATTTGACATGCGCGTCATGTAATCTCCTTAGAAACATACGAGTCATATAGAGGCAAAATCAATAACTCGCATTGATATACAGTCTCCCATATACAATACAAGTCATTATTTAGTAGCAGTGAACTATTAGTTCCGCCTAGTGCGCGCATGCGCCTTCAGTCTTAAACTAGGGACACGTGCGTCGACGCAAGCCCTATGAGTTGCAGCTGCAACATTTGGGGACAAAATGGAAAAAAAGTTACCTAATAAGACTTGCCATATCTAGAGTTCACAGTTAAGGGAGTACGAAACTCAAAATCCTGTGCATTTTTTCATTTATCTCGAAGGAAATGAAAAGAAAAATGGCGCTGAGTGAGCGATAAGCGGGGACGAGCGAGTGTGTAGCAGCAAGCCAAGAAGGTAATATAACCTTATACCCAAATTACCCGACGAGCTAAGCGATAATGTAATAAAAGGCATCTCGTTTCCTCCCCTATGCTAAGAATATTCGTGTTTTCTCCTCGAGGGGGAACGGCAGCGGTACAGCCGCTGAAGAAAAGAGAGCCAAAACTGTTAAGGAGAAGAGTCAGCCCAGGGCAGTTATTGAGTCAGTGCTGGGGTGGTGTGGGGTGCGTACAGAGAAAACAGTGAAGAGTCTCGGTAACTACATATCTATATGTAATGGCGCCAATTCAAGAAGTGAAATTCGTTCACAATCGGTTGGGAGGCGTTGCATTGGTGATTGACAATTGCAAGTATCGCATCAACCGTCGATCAGGTACGACCGTGTACTGGCGCTGCTTCTTCCGCTGGTGTAGAGCCAATGCGGTTGTCGAAGACGGTCAACTCAAATCCTCCGGAGGGAAACACATTTGCCCCCAACCGCTCCATAGACAGCTGACGGTTGGGGTGGCTTCTAAGGGACGCCAGCAGCAGTCGACGTACAAGAGAACAGGCATCAGTGTAGCACCAGTGCTGTCCCCTTCTTCTGCTGTCAAAATGGCCACACGGGCAGCTCAGGGCACCAGTGGTGGCAGCGGCATCGGCATGGCTAGGAGTTCAACCACCAGCAATGGAGGGGGAGCCGCCATCAAAACGGCTGTCAACAAGGTGCTTCGTTCTCAACAACAGCCGGCTAATAGTGGTAATAATAAGCGACAAAAGCCAGCGACTAATAACAACATGGTCCAGCAGCAACAGCCAAAACGGAAATCGAGCATCACCAACGGAAAGTCAAATGGAACGGAAGAGGCTTTGGATGGCGCCATCCCGGGATCTCCTGCTGGATCTATTTCAGAGTTGAGTTCTATCAAAACGGAACATGATGAAGGAGACAGTCACACATCTTCTCCACCCAAACAGGTAAATTTGATCGTTTTATGACAGTTGTGGAAAAACATAAAAGCAGTAACAAAGGTAGCATTTTGGCGCTCGTCCTTGTAACACGTTGAATTGCGATGTTGCCAATTTATAACCAGTCGTTGAAACAGGTTATCAAATATAAAATAGAAACTTAAGAAGATTTCCAACTTAATGAAATGCAGAATATAGTGACATATAGGTTATAAATCACCAGAATATTGATAATTTTGAGTAATGCAATTACAATGTCTCGATTTTGAATGATTGGCAATGATGGCAATGCCGGGCTGTTATGTTTAGAAATTAGAACGTCACTTGTCAAATGTGACAAGAAAGAAAATGTCGACTGAAAGCTCATATTTCTCTTTGCCCACTTTACAGACTCCTGTTCCGAAATACAAAATATCAGCAGAATGGAAACGACGAATCCGGTCGGAATACATGCGAATTCGGCAATCACGTCGTTTCAAGCGTGCCGATGATATTCGTGCTGCGTGGGCTGATAACAGAAAAATGGTCAATGGTAGGTTTTAATCAACTGTCACAATCCATTTCCATCTGGAACTGAAAAACTTTTTTATTTTTCCAGAACGAGTTGTGACCAATCAGAAAAAGTGGGAGATGAGCAAAGCAGTGTGGTCGTGCACTCAGGAGTGGCCCTCTCACAGCCGCTGCATGAAGAAAGTGAAACCTGAACAGGGAGCAGGAATTCAAGTGACAGATGTGAAGCCTGTGCCAGTCAAGACCATCAACTCTGTTGTTCCCGTTCCCACAATGTACAGCTGGGCTGGTCTCCAGCAAAATTTCATGGTATTTAGGCTGCATTTGTACTCAAATTTGAAGATGTATTTATCTAATTTTCTTTGCTTTTAGGTGGAAGATGAAACAGTTCTTCACAACATCCCTTACATGGGTGACGAAGTTTTAGACAAGGACGGTACATTCATCGAGGAACTAATCAAGAATTACGATGGAAAAGTCCATGGGGATCGCGAAGGCGGTGAGATCGATGACGACACCTTTGTGGAGCTGGTCACAGCATTAGTCCCATACTGTGAAGAGGATGAGAAAGGTTCTTCAACCGAAAAATCAGCTGTTATCAAAATCAATGATGGCGAAACAAAGGAGATCACCGTGGCCGTTCCCAATCTGATTGTCTTTCAAGCTATTTCAAACATGTTTCCAGACAAAGGAACTGCTGAAGAACTCAGAGAGCAGTATGTTTCTATCTTTATTCTTTTAAAATACATTTTCAAATTTAAATTATTATTTTTTTGACGTAGGTATATGGAGTTGACGGAGCGTGTGGATCCCGTTGTGATGGGTAGCGAGTGCACGGCCAATATTGACGGCCCTAAAGCTCCGTCTGTTCAGCGGGAGCAAGCCATGCATTCATTCCACACTCTGTTTTGCCGGCGCTGCTTTAAATACGATTGCTTTCTTCACCGTAAGTGATGCCATATTTTCATGTTGAAGACATTCAGTCCTTCGAAAATGTAGTTTGTTTTTATTTCAACCTTCTCACCATTCTCTTTTCCTTTCGAAAGAAAATCAAGGAGCTGTACTTCGTAGAGGTAAATCTTTTAGTGTGTCTTGTGTTTCCATTCTTTTCTCTATCTAACCTGTAATCCACCTAAATTACTCTAAAATATTAGATTAATTGTCGTACCTAATTTCAGGTTTACAATCGTACCATCCAGGACCAAATAGTCAAAAGCGGAAGGCTAATGATCTCAAGGTGCCCAAACAGCCATGTGGACCTCAATGTTACATGCACTTGGTAAGGGTCCTTTTTTTCAATTCTTAAAGGTTTTTAAAAGAATTTCCTTCATCTTTGGTTTTATAGGATGGATTGTGGGAAAGATTGGCTGCTCAGGCGGATAAAGAAGGGGAAGATGGAGATGGTATCCAACCTCTCAAAATCCGTAAAACGATCTCACTGGATTCCGGAAACGAGGCATCTTCTGAGGACAGTAACGATAGTAGCGTGAAAGCTGAGAACAGTCCACCCGCCGCTGTTTCTATTCCTTCAGCTATTAAAGAAGAAGTTATGGAGGTTGATGGTAAATACCAAAATTTCTGTTAAATTGGGGAATTACTAACTAAAATTTCCCCAACTTTCAGTCGATGTCGGTGAACCTCGAAGCCCACGTCGTTTAACTAACCTTAAAAGCACTAGCAAGGCCAGTGATTCAACACCCGTTTCAGCCAGTAGTAACGAGAACTCAAACTCTTCTCTAGCTGTTCCAGAACGCAAGAACAGCACCACAGATAAACCTGGACCTTCTAGGTAAATTTCCTCTTCATCAAATTTCTTCGAATTTATCTTATAAAATTCTTATTGTAGAGAGAGTAAGTCACACGAGTCTGGAACAAGTACTCCACACGTTCAGGCACCCTCTGCATCCGAATTGAATCCTCTGAAAGGACTCAGTCCTGAATCGCAAGCCATTTGGACACCGGCTGAACAGACTCTTTTCCGAGTACTGCACCCAATCTTTCTTAACAACTACTGTGCCATCGCCCAGTCGATGTTGAGTAAAACGTGTCAACAGGTAAAAACCAATCAAGTTTCAAGTCAGCATAATTTAACTTGATTATTGTTTATGAAGGTGTATGGATTCGCTCAAAAAGAAGCATCCGATTTGCCGGACGTCCAAGCAGAACGAGAAGGAACTCCGCCCAAGAAGAAGAAGAAGAAACTTCGTCAATGGTCCCTTCACTGCCGCAAGATCCAGTTGAAAAAGGATCAATCATCCAATCACGTGCACAATTTCACGCCCTGCGATCACCCAGGACTGCCTTGCGACTCCAATTGCCCTTGTATCGGCGCTCAAAACTATTGCGAAAAATTCTGCCAATGTAGTTCTGATTGTAAGTTTTTAATTGTTTTAAGAGAATTTTAAATTGGCATCTAATTTGTTTTGTCGGTTTTTCAGGTCTTAACAGGTTCCCTGGTTGTCGCTGTAAAGCACAGTGCAACACGAAGCAATGCCCTTGCTTCTTAGCCGTCCGTGAATGCGATCCTGATCTATGTGGAGCGTGCGGAGCCGACCAGTACGACGCTACTAAGATTACATGCAAGAACGTTAGCGTTCAGCGTGGATTACGTATGTTTAGTTCTACTTGAAGCATTGAATGTTCAGTCACCTTATTTTTTATATTTTGTTTATGAAGGTAAGCACTTGTTGATGGCGCCGTCGGATGTGGCTGGATGGGGTATTTTCCTCAAAGAGACTGTCCAAAAGAATGAATTCATTTCAGAGTACTGCGGAGAAATCATCTCTCAGGATGAAGCAGACCGGAGGGGCAAAGTGTACGACAAGTACATGTGCTCTTTCTTGTTTAATCTCAACAACGGTATGCATTTTTTGAGTCCGTTTTAGTTGAGCTTTTTTTATAAAGACAATTTTGTTGTTTACAGATTTTGTTGTGGATGCAACTCGAAAGGGGAACAAGATTCGATTTGCCAATCACTCGATTAATCCCAACTGCTATGCCAAAGTCATGATGGTCAATGGTGATCACCGGATCGGTATATTTGCGAAGAGATACATCCATTCCGGAGAGGAGCTCTTTTTCGATTACCGGCAAGTTATTATATTCTAAATTAAAGTACTGCTTGGAGCTCCTTTTTAACACAATTTTTTGAATTTTTATTACAGGTATGGGCCCACAGAACAGCTTAAGTTTGTGGGCATCGAAAGGGAGGCTGAATTTTTGTGAAGCGTCGTCGAGTGTCATCAACGAGGCCTTTTTGTGTGATTCGCCACCCTTAAATTTTCTCACTATTTCACTAAGCAGATTTGTGTTCTATTAGAGTGTATCTTTATCTCTCGTGATTAATTTAATCTATATGCATCATGGTCTTAATCTCTTGATGTACGAATAAATTTTGAATTATACTTTTGTCATGAATGGTGTCAATTTATTAGTCTTACAGTCTACTTAATTCTAGCTAGGAAGAAAAGATAAAGGAAATGATGATGATTGTGAGGAGCGGAATTTTTTCGTTGCCTTAATCTTAGCGTACGGATGTACTTCAAATTGCAACCCTACCGAGAAGACTCCGTCTCTGATCTTTTGCATGCTGGATAGGAGACTTCTTCGCTTCCGCAGGCAGACTCCTCCAATCTTTATTCCTCATTTTTATTACACTTTTTAAAATGCTGTCTTGGCCTAAAACGACAAAGATATAGTTTAATCTATTTTTAAAAAAGGAAAAAAAAAATTAATTCATGGTTGAGCGCCGTCGGGAACTGCCCCCTAGGCCATGCCCATGCTCCTTTTTGGCCCGTAGACCGAGGCGGAAGTTAGTTCCTCATTGCCACAGAAATCGTCATTCCAACCTCAACTGACGGTAGTCGGGTAGGATTCCTCACTAGTACTCCCGAAGGAGCACCTGCAAGAAGCTAAGCCACCCGAACATGCCTTATAGATAACAAGTTAATACCGACTTTTTCGTCAACGAGGATCCTCCTGGCGCTAAGCCCACCAAAGGTAAACCTTTTTTGCGTCCCCTAAAAGACGTTGGTGAGGATGCCAGGATTACTAAGCCCGTTGATCGATCCTAGATTACTTCAATATTAACTGTTAAATAAGGCCGTACGCTATCTACCGTCAGTCGAAAGGAAGGAACTGCGATTTCTGGGAAGTTCTTAAATTATATGCTTTCATTCATTCATTGTTTTACTATTGTTTTATATGTCATTATTATTCATTGCTAAATCTCATGATATGTTACTTTTCACATACTCTTCATATTATTAATGTTGTTATTTTCAGCAGAAATTAATGTCTCAGAAGGAATAGATTTCATGTACGCAGAGAATACAGTACATCTTTAGTGGGTAGCTCGATCGAGTATTTGGAGGCAGCTCAGCAACCAGTGCTACCGGACCTGGTTAATCTTCGTCAGTGGACGGAGCATTGAGCTCGATGGAAGAAGAATAGAGCTTAACGTCGATAGGATCAGAAGGCGGCTCGATAGTAGTGGACGGAGTGGTCTACTCCAAGACGTCGGAGGGAGCATAGAGCTTGGCGGTTTTTGAAGAAACACTTTAGTCGGCTGTGATGGACGGAGCATGGAGGCCGATGGTGGCAGACGGATCTGGCTACCCGGAAGGAACAGAATGCTTGGCGACTGTAGGCTGAGCTGGTTACCCGACGGCGGCAAGAGAGCCATGAATTTCGACATCGGCACATGGGCCAATACATTTTTGGCCGGAGCTGTCTTCCCACATCTGGAAGATGTGGGTTGCTTGACCTCGGCGGACGGCTCTGGCCACTGAGCGTCATCGGTAGACACAACTTGCTGGACATCGGTGGACGAAACTGACTGCTCGACATCGGTTAATGGAACTGATTGCTCGATATCAGTGGCGAGAGTATCGAGCTCAACGGTCGTAAAGTAATCGTGGACCTCGGCGTCGGAAGACAGATTGTGCCACTCGGCGTCGGAAGACGGATTGTGCCACTCGGCGTCGGAAGACGGAGTGCGCAACTCGACGTCGGAAGACGGAGCGTTCAGCTCGACATCGAAAGACGGAGCGTTCAGCTCGACATCGAAAGACGGAGCGTGCAACTCGACATCGGAAGACGGAGCGTGCAACTCGACGTTTGAAGACGTAGCGCACAGATCGACGTGGGAAGACGGAGCATCCAGCTCCACGTCGGAAGACGGGGCGTTCAGCTCAGCATCGAAAGACGGAGCGTGCAACTCGACATCGGAAGACGGAGCATCCAGCTCGACGTTACAAGACGGAACGTGCACCTCGACGTTGCAAGACGGAACGAACAGCTCAACGTCAGTGAAAGGAGCATACAGTTTAACCTCAGCGGACGGAAATGGCTTGTCGAAGACGGCGGAGGACGGAGAGAACTCAACATCGACGGTAAGAGCTGGCGAATCGACATTTGCTGATGTAGTGGCAGGAGAAAAGAGATCCACGACGACTGCTGACGGAGCGTAAGGGGCGACGTCGACAGAAGGACTAACGCGCTCGACAGTGGTGAAAACCGGAGACAGCAGCACTTCTTCTGTTGGAGGAGAAGATGGTAACTTGGTGGTGGTCACAACTGGATGAATGATGGGTTTCAACGAATCATCAGGCTTGCTACAGGAATCAAGATGGAATGAAGACTCAGCGGGACCGGTAAACCAGCGGTAAACAACCGATGCCGCAATTGAAGCAACCGCGGTGGTCACTCCTTTCCTAATCCAACCGTCCATATTGGAATATGATGAATGACTAATTAGTAAAAGTACGGTACTGAACCACTGGTTCTGTGCTCAGTGCTCCTATAAGTACAATTTTCTAAAAAGCAAATCCGCTTGCAAATAGACGTTCAATGCGATAAATAGAGTTAAAGGTTAAGACCCTTGTAGACAACTGCTGGAGTCATTATTACTCATATCATAAGTTATATAACTATACTTTCTACAAAGCAAGTTCATTTGCATATTTTCATTTTTAACTTGTAATTTTTTAATGGAAAATTATACTTTTAAAGTTGTTACAGCTTTTTAGCTAGCATAACTTTCGACATTACCATGATAGTTTTTTAAGAAAATAATAACAGGTCATCGTCAATGGTAAAGGCGGAATGATTTTGCTGCTATATCTGGGATGGAAACAGCTGTGTTGTTTTGCAATCGCCAATTGGCATTCGCCGGCATTCATTTCTGGATTAAGATGAATTACAGCGAGGTTTATTTTTAAAAATTTAAAAAATGTAATTAATTGCGATTGCTGTATTAGGGTTGACCATCCAGAACTGACTGAACATACAAACTCCCTCCAAAATACAGATCTACATACGTCATAGTCAACCATTATTTATCGAAGTTAACCAATCAGCCATTTCCATTAAGATTAGATATGATAAATTTTAAAAGAAACAATAGTATGCGCTAAACGACAGCAAATCTTGTATTTTTAGCGATAATTAAGTGTGATTGTGTATATTACAACAATTCAGCCATTATAAAACAGTACTTTATAAATTTAATTAATTTGATATATAATTAGAATTGTAAGGGAGATGTTGCATATCAGTGAACACCAAGTTAGTCCCTTAATAGATGTCATAGCTCTATCTCAGTGTCCAGGGCCACTAATAAGTAATCCACAGCCATGCTCAAGATATATAGAGAGTACTGTAATGGACTTCGAGGTAATAATTCCGTGACATAGGTATTTTAAAAAAATTAATAATAATATAAAAGTCATACATTTAATGTATATCATTTGAATTATGATCATTTGAGAATTACTCTCGAATTCGACTTACAGAAGCAGCTGTACTGCCGGATGCTACCGTTATAGTGATGAGAAATAAACCGCTTTCTTCGGTAAAATAACTTTCATCAATTGTTATATATTGTACCAATTGAATTACGGTTGTCATAAATGAACCAATGGCCCAGCAAACTGTATGGACAAGTGAGTTATATCATATATTTACTGAGAATATTTTCAAAATTTAAGTAACTTAACATAGTTTTTTTTTTTTATAAATCTGAAAAGTTTATATACGAATAGTGCTTTATCGTATATAAACTTCCATGCGTCTTCACATTTTCAGGAACTGGTCCAGCAATTGGTAAAATTCTTTTCCTTTCATCGAATTAACTCAAACCCATATTTTTCACATGACTCATTCTTGTAAGAATAGGAGAATGATGCGATTGATGTATTACTGTTGACTCCAAAACTGACTGATTTTGGATTACAAATTACAAGGGCCAACAATTGGTAAAATTCTTTTCCTTTCATCTAATAAATTCAAACCCATATTTTTCACATGACTCAATCTTGTAAGAATAGGAGAATGATGCGATTGATGTATTACTGTTGACTGACTGATTTTGGATTACAAATTACAAGGGCCAGCAATTGGTAAAATTCTTTTCCTTTCATCTAATAAACTCAAACACATATTTTTCACATGACTCCTTCTTATAAGAAAAGGAGAATGACGCGATTGATGTATTACTGTTGACTATCAAAAACTGACTGATTTTGGATTACGTTTAAGACAGAAATGACGAATAACTTGCTCTTGAACACCCTTGAACCCTCTTCATAATATGGATCATCGTCAAAGAGACATTGCTTATAGCAGTAAACTAATCAGAAATATGTAAGTCGATATATTCAATTATTCAACGTAAAGCAATCATTTCGTACTACAAAACATTCTGGTGTATTCTGTAGATTGTAGGTCTCTTCGTCTCTCGAGAGATTAATTAGGGAGAAAAGTTTTTTTTTTTGGCAGACTTTTACAGTTTTACGACATTTCTGATAAAAGTTACGAGGATCACGTTGGGAGCCCTACTCCGGTAACGATATTGTACGATCCCCATAAGTTTGAATATAGCAAGTCTCAGTCTCCGTAACCAGTTAAATGAAATTCTATAGCTAATGAGTAATGAAATCAACCAATAAAGTTCATTCTATTATTTTAATTAATGATATGAAACAATCATGTGAAATAAATGTTTATTAATAAAAAAACATTCTAGTTCATTAATCAATTCTTGAATTTGCATTTGTTAGAAATTATATGCAAGTTATTCACAAGGCAGCTAGATCTCTCTTCTTAGCTCCCTAAATCAACCAGATTTCATTGCGCGCAAAGAGTGTGAAAGGAGGATCGTAGTCGTCGTAGTATTAAGCTCGTTATTCGTTGTCAGCTAATAATTTACCTCATTGCATCATCTAGGGGAGAGGTCTAGAGACTGTCGTCATGTCGTGTTCCTCAAATGCCGTCGCTAGTGAAACCGCCACAAGTCCTATGAATATTGAAACATTTAAAATCTTCACTTTATTCTATATCTAGCTTACATGAATTGATAAACCATATTTCTTCTATTGGTTTATTGGCTATAAAAAAGAGCTGAAATATAGGCATAGAAATGAACTCTTCTTTTTCTTTTCTCGTACTATAGCCTCTTCTACATGACCACATCAGCCAATTCTTCTGACGGTCCTTGAAAAGCTCTACAATAAATATCCCTTGATTAAAATACAGAAGAATAGACGTGTAGGTTGTCCTGGAAAGCCAATACATTTACAATTTACAATTTAAAAATTTAAAAAAATGGGGGCCGTGGTGTCAGCAATAATTTACCATTTCAAACGTTTACTTACATTCCCGCTTTCGTCAGTTTGTTGACACATCCTGCTGTCTAGCAAGTAACCAAGGCGACCAAAAGGACATCTATCTTTCGTCTGCTAGAAATTATAACAGCCGAAAGCCCAAACACGTGGACCGTGGTTCTATAGTTGCCAAAAGAATAAACCTCTTTTTTTTTTTACTGATCATATTTGGTAAATTTTTGTAACAAAATTAAGGTAAGTCCATTCTTCTTCTAATTATGACTGTTGCTGACTTGATTATGTATATGTTGTATGCAGATATGAAAAGGAAGAGTCCGAGGCTGTTAAAGTCCTCTCCTGCTGGTGGTTTGGCCGTGAATGGAAGTACAAATGGCACCGAAAGCCCCAAGATTGTGGTAAAATCTACAATGCTGGCTGATTTCGTGCCAACACCAGCCAGACTCATTTCAGCCAAAAGTGCCTATGAAGCAGCCAAAAAATCACAGCCGACCAAACCTCCAAAGCTCAAAGTAGGCCTGTCTGTAAAGAAATCAAAATTGAAGAAAGTTGCTACTAAAAGCAGCAAGAAATCAACCAAGAAGAAAGTAGCAGTCTCAAAGAAAGCACTTCAACATGTAGAGTCTCTATCAAGTCTTTCGGAATCTGATGGAAGTGATTTGGATGACAGCAACCACCACATCACTGATGTTGAAATGGCGGAAGACTCAAACGAAGTGCTCCTACAACCCAATAAGGAGCAGGATACTGCTGTGGATTACCAGACCCTAGAAGAATTTGACTTCCTTCTAGTAAATCCCACCACTGTTTTGGCATTCATCCCTTTTCAAACCTGCTTCTACTTCAAAGGTCGCCTGAATGTAACTGTCCTTAGTGGGATAGCGGAAATGCAAGGCTTCACCATGGACGAAGACCCCGTCAAATCCTATCGAGTCTACTCTCCTCGAGGCTACAGCCTGATGTGTATCCGCTCTGTAGGAAAAAAGAGCGGCGGGAACAAGCTTAACCGGACCATCTATCCACTCTTGAAGAATTACGGTTTGAATAATTGTAATGAAGATACACTCAATCAAAAGAGCATCGGCAACACTTTCCTCTTGCTTCAAACACTCGACAGCAACGTGGTGGATTACCTTAGCCGCCTTTTCCCCGTCAACATCTTTCGTCGAGAGGAATGCATCCCTCCTGCTTGGGAAGATGTCGAAATTCGGGACCAATTCAGCCAGCTCTGCACACGATTGGATTCTAGTGTCATCCTTAGAGGAGCAGTCTTCAGTGCCCGTTTCTATCAGCAACCGGACGCTTGGGCAGACTACACTCAGCAGCTGATGGATAAAGCTAAAATTGATCCCATCCGGCTTATGCTCTGCGGTGGAAAAGGTGTTGGAAAATCCACACTCCTTCGATTCATTGCCAACCGGTTAATCAAGCGCTTCGGTTCCGTCCTGGTGGTTGATTTTGATCCGGGCCAGTCTGAATTCTTACCCGCTGGAACAGTCTCAGCAACTTTGGTCACGGAGCCTCTCTTGGGTCCAAATTTCACACATTTCCAGCAGCCGCTGTACTCGTATTTTGTGGGCGATGTAGACATCACCACTTGCCCTGATCGGTACATTCAATCATGTCGACGGCTCCTCAACGATTGCCGGATGGGGGTCCAGCTTAATCCGGTTCCGATGCTCTTCAATACGATGGGATTTACGTCTGGTGTCGGTCTCGATATGATACTCGACCTTATCCGACTTATTCAACCTGTTCAGGTATACTTTTTGTTACGTAAAAACAAGATTTCATAACTCTAATTTTTATGTAATTGCAGGTGCTTCAGCTTAGCAGCCGTTCATCGAGACGCAACTTTCCATCCCTATTAGAATGGGACTGTGTTGCCCAGCATCGTCGTGGATGGATCACAGGCGTAGAGACGGAACTCCCAGATTACTCTCTCGAAGTTGTCTACTCGGCCGCCGAATTTACGGAGAAGAGCCTGGAAGAATGGGGCTTGCGCCCTAGAGAGCTACGACACATTGGCATCATGTCCTACTTTGGCCGCTTGTCTACCAGTCCGCAATGGTGCCTCACGGATGCCATACCTTACCGCATCTCGTGGCAAGGATTGGCTCTGTGTATCTGTCACGATTCCGTCCCTCCAGAGCTCACGATGGCGGCTATTAACGCTTCTTTGGTGGCTCTATGTCATCTTGACATTGAAACAGCTGCTTCTGTCCCGCGCTATCAAGCCGCCGACGGGAAGCATCCCACCATTCTACGGGAGATGCCGCTGATGCCGTGTTTGGGATATGGTGTTGTTCGAGGAGTTGACCTTGTTAATGGATACATCTACCTTATTACCCCGGAGCCGATAGATCGACTGAATCAAGTTAATTGCTTGGTGATGGGTGGTATCCAGCTTCCGGAGAAAATGCTTCTCGATCCTCCTGAGGCTTTGCGTAATGCTGGACAGAATGATGGTGCCAAATGTCGGGTACCTTACGTTACTTGCGGACCAAGTCAGCCGGCTTGCCTCCCGTACCGCAAATATAATCCTGTGTTTACTTTACGTAAATTGACGTGAATTGAAGAATGATTATTAAATTGAATTTGTGGCAGCTTTTTTGTTACTTTCTTTTTATTCTCGCTGAATTTGATTCAGGTTTTTTTATTATTATTACAGAAACATTCAAGACAAACTATTTTGCGACGGGAAGACCCCTTGGTCAACTTTGCGCGCATTAAATTGACAAGTTACTTGTTTTTCTCGTTTAAAATTTACTGGAGCTGGGGTTGTTCAACAGCTGCAGGAACTCGACTTCTCAGATGATTTTTTCTCGTCTTCTTCTTTCTTCCGTCTGCTACCTAGCTTTAATGATGGACCAAACAGATCTGGGGCCTGCTGGAATCGATTGTAGCGCACCATTACCTCAATCAGAAACCTATTATGGAATTGGTTTTTCATGAATAGTCAAATATCACGAAGGCATTCAATACTCACCGCATACAATCTCCAACCATAAGGTCTTCTTTAGCTGAAGTTTCTGTCCAGCCGATAAAATTATGTTCTCTGCAAGTAGCTTCAATCTCTTGTTGATCAACTTGACGACCCTTATGTAAATCACACTGTTTTGTTTGGAAATAAGATTTTTTTTTTAAATTAAAAAACGACTAAAATTTGTATCACCTTATTAGCGAGTAGCATGCAGGGAACTGGTGATCCGTCCTCCAATTCGCACTATTTATATGCATTATATATTTTAATTTTGTTTTAAGTGAATTGCTAAGATTGAACATACTTTAGAGTCGACGTCTTTTTTCCATTTAATTGCATTGTCAAACGAGTTGCGGTTCGTCAGATCAAACATGATGAGACATCCTTGTGCTGATGTATAACGTAGGTCACTTAATTTTGTAATTATAGGCTTTGGTAAACAGCGCGTTACCTTCTTTGTAATAGACACGGGTCATCCATGTGAACCGCTCCTGACCCGCAATATCCCACAACTGGAGTTTTATGGTCTGTGTTTCAGTCCAGCGAACGATTTTTAAAGCGAAATCCACGCCGATCGTTGCCTTGTAGTCGGCTCGGAAGTTGTTAGAGACGTAGCGCCGGATGAAAGATGTTTTTCCCACTCCCGGATCTCCAATGATGATCACTTTGAATAATTTTTCTGTCGCCCTGTTGTATTCTTTTTAAAATGAAATCAAAGTAAACTGCTCTTATTTTAAAATTTGCGTAATTTCAAATAGTTCCACGGGTTATTTAAGATAAAGTTTCCATGGAAACCATACAAAATACTTCGTCCTACGCTAGCACTTCTAGCAGACGATGCTGGTTGTTTACATCAACAGTGTAGTTCGAGCCAAATGCCCAAATGCAACTTTTCTTAAGTTTCTAAAAAAGAAAAAAGTTGAAAAGTGCTAAAAAAGTAAAACTGTATCGATTGATTATAGATTATAAATGGATATTAGGGACTTGTTCCTAAATTGTCGCTCAGGAGATCTAAAGAAAATCAAGTACGTAGTATTTCATTCAGACCTCTAAACATTTGGTTTGTTTACATGCTTCATTTTGCCTCTTAATAGGTACCTTGTAGAAGCGAAAGATGTCGATCTGAATGTTCGGGATCGCTGGGACAGTACCCCATTGTATGGTTTATTTTTTAATTGTTGCATATAAATGACAAGAACCTAATTTTAAATATGATTTCACATAGGTATTATGCCTGTCTTTGTGGTCATGGAGAACTAGTGGAATACATGCTGGAAAAAGGAGCAAGGTGTGAAGCTCAAACATTTGATGGGGAACGAGCCATCTATGGGGCCTTGACCAATGAAATCAGAAACAAATTGAAAAACTTTAAAGTAGTTACCAGTAGAATGGTAACAAGAGATGACTATGAAGAATTCCTCAGAAAGTATAAGGCCTAGATTACATATTAACTTAATTCTAATACTGTTGGTCATACTTATGATTAATTTTTTTTTAAAGGATGCTAGATCTAGGAGAATACAGTGATTTTACTTTCAACATCTGCAATCAAATAATTCCAGTCCACCGCTTCATTTTGGCAGCTAGATCCCCTTACTTCTATGAAGCCTTCCAGACAAGATGGTCTTCTAGAAAATCTACCAAGCTTCAGAACAGCCTGGTATGTGCAAATGCTATTACTCTTTATCTATTTTTATCAAGACTTAAACTATATAGTTTCTTACAGGTGGACCCATCAGCTTTCAAAACCTTGATTCAATATTTGTATACCGGGCGCCTCAATACTCCCATTGATGAAGTAGAGGAATGCATACGCTTAGCTATTCAATGCCGCCTGCCGGATTTACGGGAGCGCTTGGAAGAAGCCAACAAACGACTCGCATCGTTCGGTAAGTCGGAGCAACACTAAACAAATTGTGTGTTTCAATGAAGAGAAATAAAGCCTTGAAGGCCTACCTGTTAAATGAGCGTACTCCGTAGGTTTAGCGGGTATCATTTGCGCCATTTTTTTTTTCGAGCCCAGTAGAGCGTCCACCTTTTATTATTGACTGTGTTCAACTGAATGAAGTTGTCTTTGTTGTTTGGACATTTCGTAAGCCGATTAACGAAGGGAGGGCATGCTCTTTCCTAAAGTTAAGCTTTTAAAAAAAGGTATGCGTTGCAACCCTGCGCCGGGAATAAGAAGCCATTCAGTCACGATCTTGTTTACATAATTTTTTCCCCCAATATTGCCTTTCTCTTTGGTAGCAAATACAAAACCTGGAACAAAAATTAAGGTCCTCACGCTCGAATCCGCTCAGCTTCAAGCTGAATTACAGCGGGACCTCGGCCACTTGGCTAACCTGGCTATACCGCTGGAATTGCGGATTAATCATCGTACTGAAATGCCTGCCCTTGCTCAACTAGTAGACGTCTGTTTTGTCGTCGAGCATCACAAGTTTTACTGCCATAAAGCTGCATTTGCTGTGCGAAGTGAATACTTCCGAGCGCTCTTTAGAGATCATTTTGGGGAAACCTCTCAAACAGATATTCTTAACAATTCCGCGGATGAATTGAGCTCTCCGCCGGTGATTGACGTTTTATCCATCCGCGACATCACGGCAGAAGTGTTTGCTCAAGTTGTCCTCTACGTTTACTCAAACAATATTGAGGTACAGTTAAAAAAAATAAAACATAAAGGAACTAAAATGAAATAATCTAGTATTTTATTCAGATTTCCGCCGATACTGTCTACGAACTTCTCAACGTGGGTGAGCTCTACTTGATGCCGGGCTTAAAGAAGCTCTGCGCCAATCATCTTATCAGCATGATCGATGTGGAGAACGTCGTCGATTTAATTCGAATGTCGCGCACTTATCAACTGCCTCGACTGGAAACCTTTTGCTCCGAGTTTATCGCCAAGCATCTGGCAGAGGTAGGTGTCAAATTTATGTTTATTTTATATCTATTTCCTAAGTTTTTCAATTGGCTCACAGATGTGGGATCAGGAAGAGTTTCATCAGCTCATCTTGGAGGACGCAGCTGAAGTTAAAGGGCGCCAGGAAACAGATACCATTGGTATCATCGATGACGTCCGTTACCACATCAACTTTCTATTCCAAGATTCTTCCGCTCTTGAAAAGCATCGCCTTATTGAACAGTTACTAGAATCACTAAATCTTGAAGCTTAATAACGATGAATGGCACATTCAAGAAATTTATGTTTTTCTTCCCAACTGAAAGTTACAAATTCATCAAGATTTTGGTAATGAAGTGATATTGGATTGGTATGTATAATTAGAGTTTTTGAAGGGACAATTAACAAAATAAACTGAATAAATGGACAACTAGCTTGTTTAAGTTAATTTCGCGTGACGAGTAGATGCTGAGGTGGATGGATTAGCGTAAGATTTCCCGCCGGATCCCACAGCGGATTCTACATCCACCAGGAAAGTTTGGCTATTGTGGATTTGTGTTCCTCCTAAAATAACGCGGACGCCGCTGTTAGTGCGGCAAAATTGATGGACGGCGAGTGACTCTTCGTAAGTCACTCCGCCTACGAAGAAGACGATCACATCTTGAATTCTCGAAGTGGAGGAAGAAGAATCGCCAGCATGGGCAACCGGATAACTCTCCTCGGTCAATCGACCTTTGATTAAGTTATCCAAAATGTCTTTTAAGACGGTAGTGTGTTGGGTAAACACGTTTTCAATTCCTTTCAGACCCTAGTTGATATAATGAAACAAAATATTTAATATTCTATCATCTGCATTTTAACACTTTTTCACAGTTACCTTAAAGATTTTATCGGTGATTTTCGTTACATCTTTAGTAGTGAGGATGCTGGAATTAGAGCCGCCACTATGGTTGGCATAGGAAACTATGGAATCAACCGCCTATAAAAAAGCTAATTAGGGTTCTGTAAAATGTTAGTTATGTTGCATACAACTGACCTCGACCAAGTGATCGGGCGTTCCACGCCGGCGAAGCGATGTCACTAAACCGGAGACATCGTTATTGGAATGTTTGTTGTACCTGAAGAATAGGGAAAAAATCGTTAAGGTAAGAAGAACTTAATAGGAATAATCAGAGCGCACCTAATTGCGTAAAGCAAGACGAGTCGAGCAGCATCCACATCACGAATCTGACTGGAACTTAGGAGCCGGCGGAGTTTTTGCAATGATTGAGAATGCTCTTCCTGACAGGCTAACTCCTGCTCCGCCTCCGACACTTCCAGTAGATTATGCTGGGATACAAGTCGCGATAGTTCTCCGACGAGAGTGACGTGCTTGGTCACTGTTCCAGACATTTTCTTCATATGCCCAGAGATATTAAGTTAATCTACCAGTTAAAATGGAAATTTACTTGAGGTAGATACCTTGAACTGCGGATAGTTCTCTACGAAAGCCTTCATATCAGCAATGCTCTCTACTTTTTGGTGATTTTTAGCTTGCGCTTGAAATTCGTCCATGAGGGATTTGATCGTTTGCCCAATATCGCCAAAGTTCAAGTACATATTCTGTAATTAGAATATTATTTGATTGTATGGAAAAGGAAAACAAATTAGAAGAGCTGAATAGCACGTTAGCGTAGAAGTCGTCTTGTTCAGCAGAAAGTAAAACTTCAGCTAGATCTTTGGGGGCTCCAGGAACACCATCCAGACTGACCCGATTATTCTTAATTGTTAGAAGCTCATGAACCATTGCTTGGTAAGTCCACTGAAAAAAGAAAATGAAAGTTAAAAATACATAGTAGTTTATAATGCGAATAAAAGTATACTTGATTTAGAAGCGGAGTAATCGGGTCACATCGTCGATCTAAAATCAAAAGTAGTGGAGCGCAATCTCCTCTTTGGAAGTGAAAGAGAGCAGATTCTTTCAACATAACGTCCTGTAAAGGATTTTAATTAATATTAAAATTAGACTTAATAATTAGACAAGCAGTTACCCTAAGACTTTCAGCAAGACGGCGAGCTGAAGCGGAAAAACCCTGATATCGAATAACGGGATTTTTCTTCAAAGAAAGAAGTATTCCTGTGATTCCTTGAACTGTCCTTTGTAGACTACTAGTGTTCCATTCCATTCCTAAAATTTGATAGAATATGAGTATGGGCTCAAGACATTTAGTAACATGTTATTACAGTTGAATTGTGGTATATTACCTTGGATTATTGGTTTTTCCAAATTCAATGAGAAGAGGTGTGGTCTAACAGCATAAAAATCAGCATAAAACTCCTGTATTTCTCTAACTACTTCTTGCTCATCTGATTCAGCAATCACTTTTATAAGAGCCTTTGAAATGATCCCACTGAAATCTGAAATAAATATGTTGCTGAAGTTGACCAATTAGGCTACAATTATGAATTTTTTAAGCCAACTTACAAATGTAATAAACACCATATCTTGGTGATTTTAACTCAGATGCCAAAAGTTGGATATTATCTTGAGATGGCCTCAAAAACACAACACATTTCATGTGCTTCATAGTTGGACCTTGTCCTGATTTATCAATCTGTTCGAAGAGGTATACTTCTTTTTGCAGAATCTCTGACTGGGCATAAGCCATGCTCACAATTCCAATCTATAATAAGATGTAAGTTTGTCAATGCTTGGTCATTTTCTTCGAGAACTTTTATGAGTTACCGTTTCTCGATCCATCAGGAGAACCTTCATTCCAGGACCACTGTCCTGAATCATCTTTCCGATGTACATTCTTACTGCAAGTAACACATCCATTTTCGCTCAGTAATATTTTTTGTTTCCAAATTATAGAAATAATAGTAAGAGTTGGGAATTCAAGAAAAAAAAAGTTTTAAAACTTGAAGGAGTTGAAGCCGAATGCAAAAAGCCCAAAACAACAACTTCGTGAGCTGTAGCAGACGACTTTGGCAATTGACAGAAAGTTTTGAGGGCTAAGGCCCGCCCATATTAGCCCGCCCCCTTATTTTCGAGTCAGTACTCCGTCTGCAACAACGGAAGAGCTGTCACTTGAAAAGGAAATTTAATATTTTTCCTCAAAAATATTATTTTAAAAATGGTAGTATGCAATTTTGAATAGCGTAAGTTTCTTAAAATCCTAACTGATGTCTAATTGTACTTACAGTTGGTTCTTGTTCTCGGAGACCTTCATATTCCGTATCGTTGCAATGCTCTACCAGCAAAATTTAAGAAGTTGCTCGTCCCTGGGCGGTATGTTATTGATTCTTAACTGGTACTCCTGTTACTAATTTTTAGTTGATTTTTGTCTAGAATCCATCACATTCTTTGCACAGGAAACTTATGCTCCAAAGAAACACTGGACTACCTGAAAACACTGGCCAGTGATGTTCACATTGTTCGTGGAGACTTTGACAAGGTACAAACATGCAATGATAAATAACTCTAGAATTGATTGAATAAAATCATGACACTTGATTTTTTAAGGTAACTTAAATGTCAAATTTTTATCAGTTTCTTTTACTTAAAGTAATAACTTTAAAATATATATTTGAAACAAGTAGTGCCTATATAGGTACAACATTTCCATCATTTAATTTAATTTGAAATATACTATAAATGCAAAGAATGATTTTTGGAATTTTATTTTAGAATGATTCCTACAAAGGTCAACTATATTTTCACATTAAAAATGTTAAAGGTTAAATGTTATGGTCATAATATTATTCCTAAACTTTTATTTGTTACTAATTTCAGATTTCGAGCTCTTATCCCGAGCAAAAAGTTGTCACAGTTGGTCAATTCAAGATCGGCCTAGCCCATGGTCATCAGATCGTTCCTTGGGGAGACGCTGAAGCCCTTGCATCTCTTCAGCGGCAGTTGGGAGTCGATATTCTCATTACTGGTCACACTCATAAATTTGAAGCTTACGAGCATGACGGGAAATTCTTTATCAACCCAGGTTCAGCTACAGGCGCATACAACCCTACCAATAAGTATGGTTTGTTTAACTTTTTTTATGACCTTATAAACATCGCTCAACATTTTTCAAAATCGTTAGGTTTGTGACACCTTCTTTCGTGTTAATGGACATCCAGTCGTCCACCGTCGTCACATATGTTTATCAGCTAGTAGATGATGAAGGTAATTTATTCACAATTTGAAATTCACTGCTAAAAAAAACTTAATTATTGTCTCCCAATATCAGTCAAGGTCGAGCGAATCGAGTACAAGAAGAACTGAAATAAAGACTTTCCCTTATTTTTCTTTCTCAGCTTTCTGATGTATTATTATATAGCACGATGATTGAAAGATATACGGCATTCCTTATATAAGAGTGAGAGAGAAAAATTAATAAAACAACAATCATAACATCCAAGAAACCTGGACTAGGTTGTGTGACATCCAGTAATACAAGTTCTCGTTTTTGTTAAACAGCAATGAATATTTTATTATTATAATAATAATTGATGATTCCTTAAGTAAGACGTAACCGAGCCAAACCAGCGCTGACCCGGTTGCGCGTAGTAGTGGTGTTGGTCGCAGCCGTCTCTTGCTCTTCCTCATCGCTGGCGTAAGACGCGGCACCGCCTGCTGTCCCTGTCGCCGCAGCCACGACGGTCGCTCCTTTGGCTGTGGAGGTGGCCTGCATTAGATCCGCGTCGGGAGCTTGGCGGTGCTCGTACAAGAGGATGTTGAGCGTCTCTTCATAAATTCTTGCTTCAGGGAATTCAACCTAAAGAGCAAAGAATCTGTTGCTACACATAACTAAGCATTTCATTATAACGTATTATACCTTGGTGTGTTTCTTATCTGTGGCGTACACGATGGAAGTGCAACAGACCTCGGCCACTTTCTTCCCGTGACCGAAAAAGGACCAAAGACAAATCTCTTGCGAACCAATGACATCCTTGAGGAAAAGAACTCGGCCGCTGAATCTCAGACTGAGTTTGTCAAACAGTTCAAGATTTTTGAGCAAATTGTCGTCAGAAGCGCTAGTAAAATATAAAGTAAATATTGTATGGTACAACAGATTTATAAGCAATAAATTTGGTAATTACCTGGTATAAGAGTATTTATTGTTGTGTCGATTGATAAGGAGTTTTACGACAGGTTTAGCGGACGTTGATATTAAAATTTGCTCTTCGCGGGCAGATGTTACCAAAGGGACACGACAAGCTGGCTCAACGTCTCGCTCCCTCTCTCTCCTTTTCAAAGCGTTTTCGCACGCACCAACTGAGATATAAGCAATTAAAATATTAAGATATAAGTAGCCTATTAATAAATGCATTTTGTCAACACTTACTTAGTTCGGCTACACAATAATATTTGGCCTCAGCAAGAAGCTCAGCAATTTCCCTAGGACTTTCGGGCAATGGGGCACTTCCATCCCTGAGAAAGTTCAGTATTATACCAAAGTGCTTTCCACAGCGATCAATCAGTATCCATCCTGAAAGAAGAATAGAATGTGTAAGGTCTTAACATAGGGTATTATTATTCAACTGAAAATGGTAATACCTTCTGAATCAGTGAGAACTTCCATCCTGCCGCTGAACATGGCTCTCAACATTGTGTCATGTTTCGTAAGTGTCCCAATAGTGGTGTAGTGGAGAGAACCACCCACATTGAGCTTGACATATTGGGATGGGCTTCCCTTAATGACAGTCCTGTGATCCCCGGACATTTCGGCTACAACTGGTGGATTTTCTTGGTGATTGTTCTGTCCAATGCCGCTCCTGCCAGCCTCTGGCTGCTGCACACAGTCAGCCAGTTCAATCAAATCTGATTTCTACCTCCGAAATAGTCAGGAATGGGCCAAAGAAAATTGAAGACGGGCGATGTCCAAACGTGAGTCAAGAAGTAATATCTGACAACTGTGAACTGTCCTTGGCAAAATAACTCACGAATGGGCCAACACGAACATGGCCAAAAGCTAAAGCAGCGCTACTTTACGATGGCGCCACTGGACATCCTGACTTATGTGAAAGGCGCGGAATGGCACTTTAGTTTTTAAAAGAATTACTTCCCATAAATGTGTATTATTTACTTTTGGAAGATCAAAATAAAAGCCTTAGAGGATTATAAGCGTCAGTGATGTATATTACAATCAGTTATAGTTGCTCAATACATTTCTATGTTACATATTTTAAGGTGAAACTTGGTGTTCGGGCCAGTTATATGTATACTACTTAGTCATCAATGGCTACAGCTGAAAAACCACTTCTATCATCTGAGCATGTTGAAGAGCACGTAAACCAGACGTAAACAAAAATATATCGAAGCAGTTTTTATCTTTAAAAAAGTGATTTAGTGGGTCATACGCTTTCAGGTAAGAGCCAATTCAACTGTTATGATGTAATTATCGTTTGTGGCCGTCCATTGTGGCACTCTTTATACGATTTCGATTAGTTATGGCAGGTAGCTTGACCTTTTAATAATATTTCAGAATCGCCTGCGCCCACCTTAAAACAAATTTTATCGCATCGTCCTAAACTAGTTATATTTGGAATCAAGAACCCGTTAAATGAGGACCGTTTTTTGTCTTGTATAGAAATTGTCCTTGGTGAACCTGTTCCTGTTTTGATATAGAGCACTTGTCCTACTGAGAAGGGAATTTTTTTTCAAAAACTGTTAGATTTTTATTCTAATCATGCCCACCTAACAAGATAGAATGTCCTTTGTGTGACTTTGTAAAAATCTTAGATAGTTTGGTAAACAAAAAACAAGTATTCTAAAAAAACAAGAGAAAACATTTAAAAGAGAACAAAAAAAGATTAACGTTTCTATTGAGAGGAAAACGCGCATCGGATATTAAACTACAACTCTTTATGAAATATCATGAAACTTAGAGCAGGTAATCTATTATATTGAAATATTCCGAATATTTTAGACTTACTCTTATGGAAAACGTATTTTGTTTCCTTCATTTTTTCCGAGGCCCCTTGAAAAGTGCGCAACTCGTTTGTTATATAAACCGACAGTCTTATTGAGAAGGGTCTACGTGCTACTTGTCGCATGGGCTATTTTTTTAAAACGAATGGGCAACATTGATTTTCCGCCCTTCTATTTATTGACTTTAGTGGATAGTTATATAAGTTCGACACGCCGATAAAAGCGAATAGACGAGTGCATATGCTTCCTCTGACGTCATGCATAGTTGGAACCTACAAAAGTAAGGGATGCAGGAAGTGTAAGAAGGGCTTCCCTGTTTGTGTAAGTTTTCAGTCAAGGTTCGGCTTTCCCCGGAGCCGGGAGTCTCACATCTTTCTCTCTCTCCCTCTTTGAATAATTTAAATCTCTTTTTGCATTTAGTTTCCTTTCCACAGTAAACAAAATGTGACTAGTGAATTAATTATCTCTAATTATGGTGACTGGTTGTGGAAGAAAATGAGGATTATTAGTACAGCTTATGCCTCTTTGTGATAGAATGGATCCAAGGTAAGAATTTAAATCCTGATTAAAAGCTATATAAATAGTCTATGTGATTACTGACATATTGTCGAACTTTGGTCATGCGCGCTCCCTAACCGGATAAATATGGTTGTTAAATCCACGTGTTTGATCCTTTATTGCCCTTTGAGAGGCCATGGAAATGACAGAAACGAGACCAGTAACCAATCACGATTTCATTGATATGCTGAAGTGAATGTAATTTGGAGAAAAAAAACGTGGGAGGGCAGCATCACGATGATGAAAGGATGTGTCATGAAAAGATTCTGATGTAGGCGGAGGAGAGTAAAATTGAGGATTTCCGCCTTTTATTATTGATCAATAACGAGAGGAAATTTATAACCTGTTTCTTGTATAACTTTTGTATAATTGAACAACTAATCTAATTTTTTTTTTCAATGCGGTCGGGATCTTATCGCGTTTTCTAACTTTACGAGTTTTACAGCAATGAAGGCGAAGTCAAAATTGGTTTTCTTAGAATTAAGAAAATCCCGCGAAACGGCGGAAAAGGAGCTCACGTTCCAGAATAGCCTTGAACGGCTTCTCCCCAATCTAATTAAGTGATTTTCTCTGTTTCTCAACTTACAGACACGATATTAATGTAATCGAGTACATCGATTGGACTACCGGGCAATTACTGCTGACAAACGACGGAACTAATGCGCTGGAAGTGTTTCCGGAGCAGCAGCAGCATCAGCAGCAGCATCAGGATCCAGGTGTACTACCGACGGCCGTCGTGCATCATCTACCGAACATCACGGTTTCTTCTTCTTCTTCTCGATACTCTGCTAATAATAGTTACATAACAACTGCTTCGACGTCGTCGTCCTCCTCAGAAAGACCATTCAGATACGATCCTGCCGGAGTAGCGAGTTATTCTTCCTCGGAATCAGTTCAATTTCAGCCGCATCCATCATCGATCTCGAACGGATACAGGGGTGGAAACAGTAGTAGTGACTTTGTCAAGCATAGACAGCCCTTTCCCGGCTTTCAAAGTGGAGTGCCCGTTGCTACGAGCAACCCTGCGTGCGGATCGCAGTCGTCGTCCTCCTTTCGAGCGAATCAAGTCGGCAGCAGGCGGGAGCCGATCTTCGTGACGATGGCCAACCGATCGAGGACTAGCAGCAAGAGCAGGGATCGTGTATCTCATAAGAGAGGAACTTCAGTCATGTCGTGAGTTCTCTTTTTGTAATCCTCTTTGAAATTGTTTTTTCAAGGAATCTGTCTCTGCCGCTTATACACAGAGAGCCGATTGAAGATGGAGGAGGACGTTCTTGGAAATTCCAGCGCTCTCATTCGTCCCTCGTTGATTACGATGACGTTCAATCCAATTTCACATTAAGGTCTTTATAGCTCATGAAAAGGTTCGAGTCTTTTTTTTCAATCGTGCTTTTTTTGTATTCACAGAGATGCTAGTCATGATGAAGATGAGGATGACGGCCCCGACGATTCATCAAGAAGGTTGATGAGTCCTTCACCAACTCCATCAGACGAGCAGCGTTCAGTTTGCAGAGGAGGTGGCGGCGGAAGGTATTCAAATTTATCATAATTGGAATGCTAATTTTGCAAAATATTTAATTTTTACAGGCAAAATCATTCTGAAATTGAGAAACGGCGGAGGGATAAGATGAACACATACATAACAGAGTTATCACGTGTCGTTCCCATGTGCATCACAATGTCTCACAAATTGGACAAATTGACTGTTTTACGTATGGCCGTCCAGCATTTGAAAACGATCCGTGGTGTCATTCATTCTTACACGGAAGGGGACTACAAACCGGCCTTCCTTTCCGACGAGGAGCTCAAACGTCTTATTTTACAGGTTTCAAGTCTCAAATAAAAACTTTTCTTTTCCTCAATTAGCCTTCAATATCATTTTCTTTTACAGTCAGCTGATGGTTTTGTTTTTGTTGCTGATTCCAATCGTGGGCGTATGCTGTACGTCTCGGAATCTGTATCTCAAGTGCTCAATTACTCTCAGGTGAGGTTGATACTATTTAAAATAAAACCTTAAAACAATTTAATAATATGATTCTATTTTGTAGGGTGATTTACTGGGACAATCCTGGTTCGACATATGTAAGAAAAATAATGATGACTACCCAAATTTATAGACTTTAACCTATTTGTGTTCTGTATAGTACATCCCAAGGATGTAGCTAAAGTGAAAGAGCAGCTCTCGTCGCCAACGGCGACCAATGCCAACGACGTACCTCAAGGTCTTTCGAGATTGTGCCCGGGTGCCCGTCGATCCTTCTTTTGTCGAATGAAATGTGGACGAACCGCTCCGGCTGGTTCCTCTAGTAAAGGAGATCAAGCGGAATTAAGTGCAACTCCGATGTCATCCAAGCATAGAAAATCACAGAATCTGAGTAAAGGTAGTACTGTTTTTTTCAAATCTAAAAGGTATCGTTTAAAAAAATGTAATATACGTATTTATTATTTTTTACAGAAAAGAAGTTTGTTGTAGTCCACTGTACAGGATACTTGAAATCCTGGGCTCCTGCTAAAATTGGGGTGGACGACCAAGACACGGAAGGAGACGTTGATGCTTGCAATTTGTCCTGCCTGGTAATAGTCTAATAGATTTGTAGTTATTTTCTAGATTTTAAAATAAATTGAAATGAATTTAGGTGGCCGTTGGGAGATTGCAACCGCCAAGTTTAGGCAGCAATCCTAGCGGATCGGAAGGGACCTCGGCACCCGTAGTTGAATTCATTTCCCGCCATACGATTGATGGAAAATTTCTTTTCGTTGATCAACGGTATTATTTGACTATATTTCATATTTGTTACACACATTTCATCATATTTTTTATTATCATAGAGCTACTCTTTTGCTCGGATTACTACCTCAGGAATTGCTCGGGACGAGCATGTACGAGTACTTTCACGTAGATGACATCGTCTCTTTAGCTGAAAGTCACAAAGCAGCTCTTCAAACTGTAGAAACAGTCACCACAGTGGTATATCTCGTTTTTCTTGGCAATAATATTTATGAATTTAAAATAATTTCATTTAAAAATAGGTCTATCGATTTCGAATCAAAGAAGGATCTTTTATTAGGCTACAAAGTCGATGGAAATCTTTTAGAAATCCTTGGTGAGCTATATATTACTTGTTACATATTTGTGCTTGTATTCATGTTACACATTTTTATAGGACCAAAGACATCGAGTTCCTGGTAGCTAAAAATGCGTGCTTTGGGTATAACAAAATAATCTATTTCAGTACCAGAGTTTGTTATTGTTTTTCGATCTACAATTTCAGAACTGAAAGCACGGAGGCAGCTAGTCCTGGTGGTGCTGCCCATTCCTTCAACGCAGCAGACATGTTTTATTCTGCAGGTAATCAAGCTTGTTACCTTTTTAAAATATTATGTTTCCAGTAGGCAGCAATTAACACTAATGAAGATGATCTTGTTACAACACTACGAGTAATATTTTGTATGGATAAAGAATCCTTAAGGGTATTTATTTCTGTTATGTTGCCATGGGAGCCATGTATTTTGGATAAGCTTCATTAGCCGTCTGACGTCCTTATTAACTTTGCAGGATCAGGAGGAATGGCGCCGAGCAACAACACGTCGAATCGAGTTCGTTTCTACAGCATGGAACTGGAAGCTAGCAAAATAGGACAAGTAATACGCAGGAATTAAAAATGAATAAAAGATTTTCTATAAAAAAAAAATATATCCATCCTTTTAGACGGTTGCTGACGAAGTTCTACAGGATTCGCACCGCTCACGCTCTTCAGCATCCGGTCTCTCATCCACTGCCATTCGTTCACCAGGATCGATCTTATCGGGATCCATGACCACATCCCCTTTCTCTAATATAGGCAGTCCACTAGACTCTGATGCCGGATACGGTCCATCAGCACTCTCTCCTCCTTACACCAATGAAGTATTTTTGATCTTTGATCTTAACCTTTTACCTTAATTAATTTAATCATTTGTAAATTAGGATCTGCGTCGGAGTGTGCTGGGAGAGGGAACCAACAATGGCAGTGGACATGGCTCTTTGATGAGATCTCTATCAAATCAGGATCACCATCAACAGCTCCTCTCTAGTCCTTCCAGGAGCAATAATGAAGGGAATGAAGTTGGCGGGAACGGTCGTGTACCCATCAGGAATAACCACTTGAAAAACGACGCAGCTAGTTTGATCAATGAAGCGGGCTTGCACGCCGAAGAGGATATGATGGAAGTCATTGGCGGGCTCATGATGGATCAATCGCAGAGCTCATCGAGAGAGACAAACGGATCGGCGGACGGGAACGATGAAGCGGCCATGGCCGTCGTCATGAGTCTTCTAGAAGCAGATGCCGGTTTAGGCGGTCCTGTCGATTTTTCTGGTCTTCCATGGCCTTTACCATGACGATGAGGTACAAAATATGCGGGACAGGTGTCGCAACTGTTCTTCTTTTTCATTTTCTTTCCCCAAAGTTTTGAAATTGTCAGGGTAATATAATATTTAAAAAAAGAACTTTGAGTGTCTGGATGTACCTGATCACTCCCCAATTGTGCTGATGGAGTTTATTCTATTTTAAATGTTGTTTTTATCGTGATGAAAAGAGAAGAAATATATTTGTTATATGTTTTTCTTTTGGTTATCTATTTATGAAGTACGAAATAACTTACGGGGAAATACTACTCACATATTTGCATCACTTTATGGATAAAAGAATAGGACATTAAGATTCCATTAATTCAAACATAGTACCCTGCAGGAGGGATTAGAGATAAGTATTATTTTTCAGGCTTCTGTACCGCCCAGTGCGTTCGTGAAAACAGACACCTAATTCTCCCGCAGTGATGCAAAATTATTAAACGCCCATCTGAAAGCCAAGTTTTTCTTCTAGTAACTGTAAAAGGATCAGTTTTATAAGCAACTTTCTCCCTTGCGACATTTATCTGGTGAGGAATCGTCTAGAATAGTGAGAAATTCTTTCACAGCACCGTATTTAGAGATATCCTTCCGACTCAAAGGCATTTCACACCTGGCTGAGTAATGAGGAATCTGACTCCGCGCTGGAAGCGACGATTGACAGACTCGAAAACGAGATAAGAATAACACCCGGTAGCCAATTGTTTCTTTCTTCTTTTCTTAACTCAACGCGCCAACCGAAAAACGACAGGATGATGTATCGGTGGGGCGCCGCTCCTTAAATCATCGGAGTTTTACTTTCCGGTTAGAACAGCGTGAAAGTCATTCGCCTCACGCTGAAATATCGATAAATTGACAGACACACTTTGAACGACGAAGATCTTAATTTTTAATTAAATATTAATTAAAATTACCAGGGAAATGTAGTCTTGATTCTGATCTTTCGTGAGCTGACACGGCAACAGCACGCTCCATCGTGTTACGCAACGTCTATACACATCGTCGTCGCTGCTGGCACGAGCCGTCATAATAACACGCTCACTGATTATTAGCGAAATAATCTTGAGTTTAGATCAAAAACTGGATTGTCCAGTTTAAAAATTATTGGAGTGACGGGACCGGGTGACGCCATGAAACTCATTTGTTATTCTTTTTTCACTTCTTGACTTTGTTTATTTATTTCGATTATTCATTATTTCTCAGATTGTGCGATGGAAATATGGCGTGACTGGATGAATTGGAATTTAGATATATTCTCTCTCTCTCTCTATGGGTCAAACGGGGACCTCCCGTTATGATTATATTTTCATCTTCTTCCTGGATCGCGGAGCGCAACTTTGTTATACATATATACAATAATTCTAAATATGGATATGACGTATGAAAAGGATGGAACTCCACCCGTTATGATTAGCTGGAAGGAGCCCATCTTTGTGGTCGTCATGGAATTATGGCACTCGAGTGGAATATCACAAAAAATTTTTGAGGGTTTTGCATATGAAAAGCCAAGTCCATTTAAGGACCTCTTTTAAAAAGTTGGGGCTCCCATTTTAAAGTGACTCATATAGAAACAGTGTCTCTCTCTTTGCTATATGGGTGGAGTCATCGTACTGTCCGTAGTTGACCATCGGACAGTTAGATATTGATCTTTTGTTGTTGCTTTAGACTGCCTTTTTTTTCTCCAATGCCTTTCGATGAAGTTATATTATAGCTTGAGCTCCTTATGGGTAAAGAGCGTGCAGTAGAGATGACGTCACCTTCGGGACTTTCTCGAAAGCGAGACTTTTTTTTCTTATAAGGAGGTAAAGGTAAGAAACAAAATATTCACGACAGGTTGGTCCCGTCAGTCGCTCGCCAGCCTTTGCGTCGTGCAGTCACGCTCTCTCACGCTGAACTTTACTTTGTTTTTGTTACCGGGAAAAATAAAATTTTACTCCTTCTTCGGGATTTACCTGCATGACTCAACCTACGCCAAATAACAAAAGCGAGCAGAAGAATATCTCATTAAACAAGGACAAAAAACCGTCGACGACCCGCCGAGTAAGTGTCTCTCTCTATTCATTTAAAAATTTAATCGTCTTTCTTTTTATTATCTCTAGCGCACTTTGCTCCCTTATTTTTATATGGTCAACTTTTCTTTGTTATCTTTACTGTTGCAACTTGCTGTATATATAATCGCACTTGCGACACGTGAAGGGGAAAAAAAGAGAGCTCCAAGATCGTAAAGTTACGTCTGCACCCCCTACCTTCGTTCTCACCATGTAAGGGAATGTGTCTAGTTAAGGCCGCAGCCACATAACGAAAACAACAATAATAACTTTCGTTTTGAAAATATATATTGGGCGTGTATAAGTTCAAAAAGGCTTCCCTATATATATTGATTATTATTTCTATAAAAATAAAAAAAAGAGATGATGATGATGATGATGAGTGGGACTCCCGCGGTCGCGCTCTGCAACTATTTTATTGATCAAACTTTACACGCTACACGAATAATGTTGAAGCAGATGATGAATGTTAGGTTTTCCAAGAATATTATTTTGTATATTCTTCTTCCTCTTTTTAACATGCAGATCATGTCACCGGCTTTAGTTAATGGTCACGTAGGCGGCGGCGGTGGAGGCGGCTCGGCCAACGCCGGTGGACTTTACTCCTCGACCCAACGGAGGGGACCCATTGCGGCCGAATTCCAAGGACCGGGTCCTGCAGCCGTAGCCCTTCCTTCTACTATTGGTAATATAAGTGATGCTGAGTGGGGGCGGGATGTATAAAGTGTGAGTCATATAATCTCTCAAGACGAGAATCCCGGGGTGAGAGCGTGAGCGATACGTCACGGCCCGCCCGCTGTGAACAGTCTTACAACCGCACCCTATATATTATAAAGAAGCCAAAAAGAAAAAGAAAAAAAAAATCAATGTCGTCCTACATTTCCTTTCGTCTGCTGTTTACCGTCACGCTCGTTTTCTCATCGTCGTCCTGTCACGCAGCACTTTGGCATCAAGGCACTCCCGATGTAGATTATATATAGACTCAACTTTATACGCTCACGTTTTTCATCATCGTCGTACCTTACATATAATGATGATGGGAAACTACTATAAAGTTGTAATCGACGACTCACGCTCTTCCGTGTGTCTTTTTTAGGTAAAAATAGCAGCGAATCGACCAAAGGCCGGGCTCCCGCTTTCAGTTTTGGAGTTAGGTAGAAGACACTCTCTCTCTCTCAGATGAATTATAATAATAAGATATGATTAATGGGGTCTCTCTCATACACTTAAAAGGTACAACCAAGGCCGGACGACTCTGGGTCCTGGTCCAGGCCAATACAACGTCGCCAGACTCCACCACAAAGGTAAACAACGCCCATCCTGGGCGCTTAGTCATAAACTTCTTTTCTCCTTTTTGTGCAAATTATATAAAACGAACAACTCGTTTTTATCGGCTGCTTTTCTGTACTTGTATGTATAACTCTCTATATTGAAGACTCCAAATGTGGTAAGTCATCAATTACTTTTTAACGGTTATAGAGCATCTCTTTTGTTTTCACGCTTTTGCACGAAAAGAGCCGTTTATTTCGGGTTGATCCCTGTAGATACATCAATCCGACACATGTCTTCATCTATCTCTTTTCTTGTTTTAAAAAAAGGGAAAGATGATGGACCAGCACCTTCACTCAGCGGTCGTCCCAAAGAGGAGAAGAGAGAAATTACACCCGCTCCGGTAATACCTCTAAACCTTTCTTTCAGAATAATAAAGAATCAATATTGATACATTAAATATATATATATAGGGAGCCTACAGTCCTGAGAAAGGTGAGAAATTTGTAGGTGAATCTGCGCCGAGCTTCACCTTCGGAGCTAAAGTCAAGAGCGACCGACAGGATAACTTACCAGGTATTCTTAAAACAGATTTATATTATTTCCACTTCTTTTCAAATGTCTCTGACGCAAGGACGTGTCCTAATCGGGCTCGAATAACATATATCCGATAAGAAAAGTCTATATTTTCTACCGTCTCTCTTTTTTTTCAAAGATAAAGGTTTGATTTGTAGGTGAGACTTTAGTGGTAGCGTGGGAATAGATTCGTTCAACTTCGTTATCTTTATTCACACAAGTTGAAACTGATTACGCTCGTCTCTCCCCCAGATGGTTGGGCATACAATATAATGGATCATCGGCCAAGAGCTAAAAAGAGATAATTTCAACTTTTTGAATGATGGTCATTATAGTTGTGTGTAGGGGAGAAAGAACGCCGCTGAACAAAAAAGGCATTTTTTCTCTATAAATACCTCTCATTTATTTATAATTAAGAATCATTCTTGGTAAAGAATGTAATAACAAGGAGAATGAAACTCTTTTGTTTGCGTGCCCCTTCCCAATTATGAAAAAAAATCGCCAACTTTTTTTTCTTAGAACGATTTTAAAAAAAAATTATGCCTCTTCATTTCACACAATCATTAACAACTTTTGACGAATGGAAAGCTAATTTTAAAATCTTATAAGCTCCACAATATAATGTCACTTTTCGCAACTTCTTATTACGGCAGTTTATATGAACACATAACTTAATTACAGCCCCAAATGCGTATTCACTGCCACCGGCACTGGGGACAGGATTGGCGCCAGCCTTTTCCATCTCCGGTAGGGGTAAATCTCCGATGGACGAGCGCGTGCTTAACCCCGGGCCAGGAGCCTACGAGTCGGGCAACCCCGACAAATATAAATTCCGCTCTCCATCCTACTCCATTTCAAGCAGGACCAACATACCGACGGACCAAACACAGAAGCCAGGCCCTGGGGCCCACTCGCCTGAAAAGGTAAGAAAGACCGGCAGCTACCTAGAGCACTCTAATATAGTATTACATGACAATAACATTATACCCAAAAGATACTTATCATCATCACTCTTGAAAGAAAAACGTGACCCTCATAAACAATTCATTATGCAGATTAAACTGGAATCAAGCCCGGCTCACACCTTCGGCGTCAAACACTCGCCCTACTTGGGTAAGCTGAAAGGCTGCTAAAAAGTCGCGTTACATCATGAACCATGACGAAGAAGGAGGCACAAGGATGGTGATGATGATGTTTTTCTCTTCAGCCAGCAGACGAACATCTTTTTTTTTTTATAAATTCAAAAATCACGCCCTTCTTTTCCCAAACCAGCAAACGCCCCGTATGATGGCAGTGCATCATATCAATTTGAGATTACCCCTTTCTTGTTTTCTCTCTCTTTTTTAGAAATTATAATTACGATGAAGCTTTTTTTTCTCTAACAGAAAAAAAGAAAGAAGAAAAAAATTCCAGCATTCCACAGCCATATCACGCACTTTTCCAGCACAACAACAATCATTTTTTCTCTATAATAGTTTATATGACACTGTTGACTTTGTTCCAAGCTTTTATTACGTGACATTGGGTAGCAGAGTGGGTTCCGTTTTTTCATTTTTTTTTTTAAGTTAGCCGTTACGTGCCTTTTGGTATTTGTGTACACGCTGGCACTCTATTATCATTTCGCTTGGGCATAATTGGTTTGTTTTCCTTTCAAATATTTTTTTTTTCTTCTACTGTGATAAATTATTTTTATTTTCAAAGCTGGATTTTCTTTCATATAGTTAAACGGGATCCGTCATCTTTGACGATGCAATCCGCTTCTTGCTCTTTCTTGTAACTCACTCTTAATAGCTGCTCTTGTTGAGAAGTTCATTCATCTGGTTGGATATTGATTGACTGTACTGGCTGCATTATTATTAATAAATAAATAAATAAAAACTCGGAGACGAGAAAAAAAGATGAAGCTCACTTTGTTTCAGTATTATACACAACAGGTGATTCAATTGAAGAGAGGAGAAATAATAAGTTTTAAAAACTTGTAATCGTTTCTTTTTTTTTTTATTGTATTTCACTTTGTTTCTTTCACTGTTTGTAGTATCTGATGCGGGGAAAGAGTGTGTGAGAGGAACAACGGAATTTCATCAATGTGGAGTCTTTATTTTCCTTTTTATCAAGTGTCGATTTTCACAGGAGGGATCTCTTTAATTTTTTTAGTTTGTTACCAAAGTTCTAAACCGGTTCCCAACAGGCACATACATTCATACGTTTCTATTAAAAAAAAAAAGTGCAGAAGCCAAAGAGAAGGATATAGAGAACAAAAAAAGAGGTATGTAATGCCACGTAATCTGCAAGAATGGATATCTCTTGCAATTCTTAAATTCCTTCAGCTCGTTGTTTCTTTATTTAGTAGAATTAGTCTGCCCACGACTAGACGTTCATTTGACGACGCCAAAGAAAAAACGAACTTTTTTTTCTCCAAAACAACTATTTCCCAATTACTAATACCACTAATTCCCAGTTGACTTGAAGCAGCACTCCCCAACTCTTCTATGGCAAACGCTGTTTGATTTTTCTCTTTATGTTTAAACTGAAGAGACGAACACAAGATGAAGAAAAAGATGAAGAAAAGCTTATTTCTCCCATTCACTTACTCTTAAGAATTAATTTTTTTTTTGTCTTTTTTCTTTTTGCATTTTTATGTTTGTAAAACAACGCTTGAAGTCCCACCCATCACAGTCGGTTCCTCGATGCGAACACACGTTATGAAATAATAATAATCAGAGCAAGACAAGAGAAAAAAAAGTTTCATGTTGATATTGGTTATGAATACGCTCTACTTGGATGACAACAGGCCACTGAGAGAAGGTTTTGTGTCCCTCTCAATTAATTTTAAAAAAATCCCATTTCCCATGTTCTTAGGGTAATTTTTTTTGTTCATCTACAAAGTTGCTAAACATCTCAAGTGGTCGACTGACAAGTTCCTCTGCTGCAAAAAAAGCGATTCGCAAAAAATGTTTCGATGTCTTCGATGTAGTATACATATTATAATAATAAAGATATGTTGTTGGTATAAGCTGACTTTTTTTTCAAGCGTGTACCGAGGTCTCGTTGGCAGCATCACCGTTAACCTTTCCGTTAGAGATGGAAGCAGAACGAGGCAATTTGAATCCTCGAGTACCGTCCGGTCCTTTGGGTTGACGCACGACAAAAAAGCGAGGTCCGCTGTGTTCGTCGACAGACATGGTGCGCAAGCGGGCCATCAACCAATCCGGGCGCTGTGTCTCGTTGCTGTAAGGAGACAAAACAATTTTTTATAAAGTGGACAATCAAATGGTATTATCATACGATAAATACATACATTTTAACAATGTTGCAGGCAGAAGACTTTCCAGTTCGCTGGTTCGTAATAAGAACGAATTCAACGGTATCGCCCGGCTGCAAAGTGGCGTTTTCCTTGACCTCTGACAGGTGAAAGAACAGCTTCTTGCCTAAAAACAATAATCAACAATCACTAGGTGCCCAGATTATACTGAAGGTGAAGTTTAATTACCATCTTCCATGTCGTGATTGAGGAAACCAAATTGGCCCTTGATGGCATCCACTGTAGAACGGAGTTTTTTACGTAAAACACGAATAAGGGTAGCCCTCTCTTTCCCTTCTTGAGTGATCTCGATCTGGAACTGGACGGGATCACCTCGTTGGAGGAAATCCTTCTTGTTGGCCAAGCTCGTGATGCCAAATTCGTATGCCACCTCTTCCGCATCCACTATAATTATTTTTAAATTAAGATTTGTAAGTACACAATTGGCAACGAATAAAAGTAATTTCTATTAGCTTACTGTCAGCACCAACTTTCACAAGGCCGGCATACTGGGCCTGATCCGGGTTTACGCTCCTCAAAGGACGAGTGATGATACCTTCAAATATGTCAGCCTGAACTGTGTGTCCAGCGATGCTACCTTTCTTCAATAGCTTGACATTCTCAGCCGACGTTTTGCCGGAAGAAGGAGTTTTACCGGCCAGAGTGTATTGAACTTCTTGACCCAGGTCTAAGGACTCGGCATCGCCATCAAAATTGCTGCATACAAGTAATATTGATTTATCGATTTAACAAAGATTGCAAAATAAGAGGAATATAAACACGCACCTGTAATGGAAAAATATCTCCTTATCGTGGGTGATGGTTTCGATAAAGCCAAATGTGTCCTTCAGCGAGGCAATCCAGCCTTTGAGGACTTGAGCCGAGTCTCCATTGACGTGCTGCTCTCGAGTTTCGCTCTTCGTGTTCCGTTCCCCGTTCTCCGCTGAGTGGTTCTTGCTCCCCGCTTTATTGACTTGAGCGCGCTGCTTAATGCGGATGTTGAGGGCGATAGCCTCTTTAGTACGCTTCACTTGAGCCAAATCAAATTCCACCTGTTTGTCAAAGAAATAAATAATAAGGATTTTTCTTCTACATTTTGAAACTTGACTAATTACTTCATCCCCCAATCGAGGACTATTCCGGATGTCGCACTCTTTCGACTGGAAGGGAACGTGCTCCATGATGCCATTGACTTGGTAGGTGACCAGTCCCGTATCCTCCGTCGACTTGTCCACATGGCCCTAAGCAAACCAAAAAAGACCGTTAACATAAATTAACCTTTAAGATCTATTGAAACACTAACTCTTACCCGACTAGGGCTCCTCTGGGCCCAGCTGCTAGAAGGCTCCCTTGTCACAGTGCCGATGATGTTGCGCTGAGTAATCACTTCAAACTGTACCGATCCCATGGATAAAAGCTTGATACGAACAGCACTCTGCTTGTTGGGTTGAGTCTGATCCTGAGAAATGGTGAATTCCACTTCAGTGTTGACGTCCAAGTCCTCGTGATCCGGTGAAATGACTTCCGAGAAGTGGAAAAAGACCCGAGCGTCCCTTTCGGCACAGCGGATGAAGCCGTAACCTTCTTTGACGGCGGCAACGACACCCGTTTCACGCTTCTCGCCCGATACGACAAAGGATTCCTCCAGGAGGTCAATGTTGGTGGCGCGCTGCAACTTGTCGCGGCGGTCGATGGCAACGTTAAACTGGACCCAATCACCATGGCGGAGAGTATATTCGCCTTTTTGGTCTTTGTCACCGAACGGGATTTCAACTTCTGAACGATCTTGGCCGCGGTAACGAAGCCGACCAGAGAGCGGTTCCGTGTTCTGAGTAGCCACATTGGCCCCACGCTCCAGTGGTTTCAGCACCTGACCTTTAAGGGTTTCAGGATGGACGTCCTCAAAGACTACGGTCCCAGCTGGCAACTTAATGATGCTGCAAGCTACTTCTTTACCCTATATTAGATAAATAAATCATTATTATTGAAAGAATTATTTTTGGAAGAGAAGTTATTTCTTACGTTTCTAGTTTGAATGGTGAATTCTACATCGTCGCCGAGTTCGAGGGAATCCGCGGCACCTTTAGCCTCCGAGAAGTGGAAAAAGATTTCACGGACCACATCGCCCCGTTCAATGAAGCCAAAACTCTCTTTCAAGGAGCAGACAACTCCTTGGTAGCGCACTGGATGAGCAGGGTTCTCCAGACGAATGTAGCGAGCTCCCAAGTTACCGCTGCTTCAACGCGGAAGAGAAAAATAGTTCGTTAGATTATGACGTTTTCGAGAACAATTAATACAAAAAAAGTACCTGTGACTAGTGGCAATCTGAAAGCTGACTTTATCGCCCACAGAGAGGGTCACGTTCCCTTCCACGTCATCCTTGCCGTAAGGTAAGAAGAAGCACTCGCCACGATTCTCGTAGCTGATTCTGCCCTGGTGCTGTCCAGGAGCTAGTTCAGTCGTCACTGTTCCGGTCACGCGTTCCTTCACTTAAGAACCTGCATATTTGATAAGACATGAATTAGCATTTTTAAGTCGAGAGAATTAAAATGAGAAAGCTAAGGATTTACCACTTCGGGTGCGATCTTGGAAACGGAGCTAGCAATAGGCTTTCCGTTCCGTCGATCGTACGTCACTTCAAACTCGACAGGATCGCCAATTTTCAAGTGCTCTATATTGCCGTCAAATTGACTAAAATGAAAAAAGAGTCGTGCCTGACGTTCACAGCATTGGATGAAACCGTAGGAATGCTGAAAATTAAAAAAAAGAGAAAGAAATTTTAAGTTACTGATCCAATATTCAAATGAGAGACCTTTGCATCTTAATACCAGCAGTTTCTCGATAATGCCCGTCTCCCTGCTGCCGAGGTTGTTTGGAGATACTCCTTCGCGGTTGTGATTGGCGCTGTGACCGTTCCCTAGTGAAGCCGGAATCGGTTTGCTCGGCTCGTCTCCAAAGGCCGAATTGGCGTTGAAAGTGCCAATATGGAAGTGGCCAATGGGTGGTGACGTGGAACCACCACTGCCTCCTCCTCCACCACTCTGCCCGGAGTTGTTCATCGAGAACATGTTGCTGGAAGCGACGGAATTCGGCTGCTGCGGTGGAAAGAAGGCTCCACTACTGCCAGAGCCGGAGCGAGATGAACCGTTGTTGAATGATGGGAAAGCGCTGAAACCTCCATTTCCACTGGATGAAGATGGAAGGCCGCTGTTGCCGCTGCTGCCATTACCGCCGTTGTAGCCGAAGCCGAGGAGCGAAGACGGTAAAGGAGATTTGGGAGAATAGAGAGATGAGTTCCACTGTGAATTCGCAGACATCTTGGGGGTGTTTTTTTTCTTCGCAGAAAAGGAAATCAAAATGGACAAACACGAGTTTGGGAATTTATAAGGGCGAGAGGGAGGTAAAATGGAGGGATAACTCTGGTTTACAAAAACAGGGGAGAGCACAATATGACACTATATAAATTGGAGGAGAGTTCAATTGGGCGCACGCAGAATGATTTTTTTTTTGTTGAGTAGATTTGTTTTGCTTACTTTTTTACCTTGTGTCTCTCTACATATATGACAACAATATCACAGATAAGGCAACGATGTAAATTGCTTGTAAATTCTTTTTTCTAGCTCAAAAACACAAACAAGAGATTGACGTGGATTCCGACTGGTTCACGTGTGCGTACGAGACGCAAACAAAAAGAAACGTTTTCAAAAAGATTGAAGAAATATGGAACTATTCTGGGGGAGAGAGCCGATTCAAACACGAGAAAAGAGGAAAAAGGACATACAATAGTGAAACAAAGTCGGAAACAACACCTGAGCCTTTTCCTTGATTCGGTTGCCTCTGTGGGCAGATTATAACTTCCTACAGGCAGAGCCGGAGTCTCGTAACGTCGTTCCCAGCCCCCTCTCACTCACTCGCTGCACGCGAAAACTCGCAAAAACACACTCACACAAAAACACAGTTGGACACAGCACTTGTAACAGGAGGTGACAATCGCAATAAAGGCCAATAGATCTGAACACAATATCTAGGGAAAAGTTAATTTCTTTTTTTCTTTCTCTTTTTATCGTTTGGCTTTAGAGATATTTTTGTTGCTTTTTTTCCTTAAGAGAAAAAGAGGAAGAGGACACTAGAAGATGAGCTTTTTTTCTTTCTTTTGCTTTATCAATAGGATGAAGAGGCTTTGAATATGTAATGATGAATGTGGCTGGTTGGATGGGGTTCGCAGGTAGCTCGGTGAGTAGTTGTACTTGTTGAATGATGACCTACTCGATTCAGGCTTAAGGTTGTGATCTTACAGTAAACTGTAAATGGAAAAAGAACTAGAGTAAATTAATTTTGACAGTTTCAGAATCAACTTAGAAAGCTAAATTTCAAATGTTGACAATTATGCAATAGTGAATCATGCCACATGATGTGGGCACCACATACATACTTTAAATAGGAAGATGCTAGAAAATGACAAGTGCACTGTTACTTAACAAGAAAAAATGGAAGGACTTGTTCGGAAAAGAGGAAACAAACAACTAGCACCATATAAAATGATGGTGACAAATTGAAATTTGCCCAAGGGCAAACAATCCACACCAGGGGGGAGTGGGGGCTATGGTTGCCGGAAAAAGGGCAGTGGACAACGCCAAATCGATTACGCCAAATTACGCAAAACTAAGTGATTGGTATCGATAATGATACCTCAAATGGAAGCTAGAGAAGCTGTATTACACGAATATCAGTTAACAGATAGCAATAATCGCGAAAATCATCGCAAATTATAAAAAAGAAGCTCACCCTTCAATGCTGGAACCGCTGCGCTTAGCCGACATGTTGGTTTTTGACGCTACCTATCGGCGTGTAAACATCCAATATCGTCCCTGTCTGGAAAACTCTTGTGCCGTCAGGCCTGAATTTGTTTACAAGTCGTCACCGCACGGCACGGTTGCCGTAGGTCTCCAAAATAGAAATTTTAGGCCAACAGGGTGTTTGAACAACACAGTGTAGGCAGCGTCATCTAGAAAAACAAATGTCTAGAAAAATCTTTCGTTCATTGTCTGGGCACGTCTGAGAATTGGGAAAGCAGACGATTTTCTGTCGATGGTTGACGTTAAAATAACGAAACGATTCGTGTGTGTTTTGTTTAGATTGGTATGTTGTTTTCTTTCATAATTTATTTCTCCTTATCTTTTTGCTTTATTCCAAATTCAATTATTTATTTTGGAAAATCAAAGTCGATCCTTAACGATCATAACAAGTTTTACGGTTCGTGCAATATGCAAGGGATTCACGCACATATCTTTGGTGGAGGTACTGCATGGTGCAATCTTGATATCTCCCAAGGCCTTTGGGCTCTTAAAAACGGGCGTCAATAAAATACACCTTTTTTCCCGCAAGAATTGCCCATATTAAGCGTGGGGTCTCTATTCTTTGTTAGTTACAATCCAATCCACCTGTGCTTCACTATGTATCAAAATTCCCAACTGTTATCTGTATTTACCAAAGTATGTTTACTTAGTTAAAAAAAACTTTGTTTAAGAAAATATGCTTAAATCCTTTATCAGCTGTGCTATTGTGAAAGATATTTTCAAACTTCCATTGTGTTTCAGAAACTCATAGTGTGTATGACTTTATTTATTCACAGGAGTACCACAAGCAAAATTAGGCACCTAGGCATGATCTATCATCATTACTTGAATTCCCATAAGTAACCAGGTGATAATGGCCAATCCAGCTGATCTGGTGCGGAGCAATGGAAAGGGAAAGAGCCTTCCGTCACCAGGAACAGCTGTTGTAAATGGCGCTTCAAACGGCACACCCAATGGTATCCCTAACGGCAACCGTCCTTCAGAAAGTTCTGTTGATAGCCGACCTAAGCGCAAACAATGGTATGAATTTAATCTATTCTTGTTTATTCACCTTCTTTGATTGAATTATAATAATCTTTTTTAATGTATAAATTAGGGTTCTTCACGATGGCCCACACGGTTCTTTGCAGAGGCTTCGGCTCCGAATGGCCGAGGAAGGTTGCGGCCACTCGCAAGTTGCTCTGGCAAAGCAATTCCTTTCTGAAAACAGCGGAGAAAGTGATCAAATTGCCATTCATTGGCTCATCAAAGTAAACGCAATTTTATTTGATTAAAAAAAAATTTAAAGTTCCTAAAATTTAACGCCTATCTTCTTCGATTTCTAATTGAATAGGCTGCTGATCAGGGTCACTATGAGGGCCTAGAGCTTTTAAAGACTTGCTTTGAGAGCAATCGGGGTATTACTGAACACAACTGTCACAAAATTCGTTCCTTCTTGGAAATGTCTCAGCACGAAAGAGCTGCCCGTCTAGGAGCCAAATCTTTGTTCGCATCAATGGCACAAGGAAGTGATTTCGTTACCACTCGACAACTAGAACAATGGCTGGAAGAATCCTTTGCGAAATCAAGAATGTCGGAAGAAGCTGAAAAAGCGTCACAACAGAGTGTGGATGGGGCGGACGGAGAGTCTGCTTCTTCCTCTCTTGTCCTCGGAGAGCTCATCAGTGAGCAGCACCTGATCTCGGCAGCTTCAGTCTACGCTTCCGGACACTTCCCGCCTCTCCTTCGACTCCTCAACCTCGGTGCAAAGCAGAAAATCTCCTATCTCTGTCACTTGATGACCCACACCGTCTTGAACCTCTTCACTTACCCACTTTCCCTCTCCTTGATGTTTAGTCTAGTGATTCTGTTCACGGCCCTCAATAATCCTTTCCAAGTTTTGCTCAATCTGCACATCACATCGGTCATCTTCTTGCTCTCTTGGGTGTTGACGCTGGCCGCTGCGGCCGTCTTTACGGCCCAAACAGTCCGCTTGATTCGTGAGTGGAACGTGTTCCATGGCTGGTCCAACCTTCTCTCGCAGCACGCTCAACAGTTGCTGGAGCCTGCTGTACCGGAGCAGCTCTACATCGGTCGCACCTTCCCTCCTCAATTGGGTCGGCTCTTATTAGCGGCTGTACCTGTGCGTCTCACTAGCAGCCTGCCTTACAACTGGTGCGCTCCGCCGCCCTTCCAGGGCAGCCGGGCCTTTGGCTCCCATTCGGCGAGCTGAGTGTCATGGCTTCGCTACTCTGCTCCGCCTGTCTTGACTGCAGGTTTGGATTAGGACTCGATGATTTGCTCTTCCTCGTTGGATGGACGTTTTGGCGTAGTCAGGCTTCTCCGTGGAGTTCTTTTATGGATGATGACACCGAATCCGTGGTATTTAAACCAAAAATTATATCAGCTTTCTTAAAACTAATTATTGGTTTTGTTTACAGGAGGATTTCGGGAAATTTGAAATTTTACATCCGGCGCTAAGTGTCCGTTTCCATCTGATGGGTATTTTAGGTTTCCTTATCTTGGTTCCTCTCTATACCCGTCGGCTTAGGCAATTTACTCACGTGCGGCACTTCCTTGCCTGGTGCCTTCCTCATTTTGCCAGCCTCATCTGGCTCTTTTTGGCTATTGATTGGCTCCGTCTCTCATCTTACGATGGGGTGAGTACTTCATAATCTCAATGTAGAAACTTTAATCTATTATGTTTGTTCCACAAGGTTCTCCGAGGTTTGATCCTTTCCGTCGTAGCCGTCCTCCTCCGATCAAACTGCAACTGGCTAACGAAAGCCAACTTGCTCTTGTGTTGCGTCACCTCCTATTCCTCAGGATCTGCCGTCGGTCTCACGCCATGGATCGCTCTGGGAGTCGCCGTTTCTACAATCGCTGCAGGACGTATGAGCGCTCAACTCTTAACATTGACTAGTCAACGCTACCGTCTCTCGGAACTGCTCCGCTCATTCTTCAACCGACGTCCGTTCCTTTACCTTTGGACGGTTATCCGGAGCTCTATCTTGATAGCTTTCCTCTCCATCCTCGCTTTACGTCTCATGAACTACGTCGAGACCTATTCGTCGGAAGAAACGGATGCAGCCAACTACCCCATAAGTGCCGTTCAATCGACTGGCGGCCGTCTTGTAGACGCAGATAATGATTTACTAGGCATTCTTGCCTCAGATGTGAATGGAGACCTCAGCTGGGACCGGTACCGTCACTATTGCACCCACCCATTGCCGTCGCCCGGTAGTGCTTCTACGATCGCCGCTACTCAGTTGGCTTGTTCCGCCTTGAACGGAGTCCACGTTCAATGGGAAGGGGCTGTCCGCCAGGTATATGGACCATTAAAGAGCTTAACTTTCTGTCATACTACATTGCGTTCATTCCTAGGTATCCATCGATAATCGGTACAATTGGTTAGACTCGTTTCTCCAGTGGTTCCCGTCCAAATGGGCGGATTGGTTCGCTTGCCGCATAGGTGACAAGTGGCCCTCCTGCCAGATGAGCGACTCGATACATTCCTTTGAAGCTAAACGCTGCGCATTGCTGAGACTTATCAATCATCACCGTGGTCGTCATTGTCACTTGGATCGTTACTCCAAATTTTCTCTTCGACTAGAGGTTTCTAAACAGTTTTTAGAATGTCTTTCCATTTACTTATTTTTCTTTTTTCTTACACAGGTGGAACCTAAGCTGCCCAATGAGACTTTACTCTCTTCACTATTTGATAGCAAAGTGACCGTAGAGCTGCTGGTCAGCTCACAGTTCCAATCCGTCGGTTTACGACTGACACCTGGTCACGTGATTCGCTTTCAAGGAACCCTGTCATCTCCTTCGCTGGGTGCTCTCAAAACGGTGGTGGACGTAACATCTTTGGAATGCATGTCTTGTCAAGCAGACAAGATCGATCCTGATCAGGACATGCACGATGGAACTCGGAGATCCGAAGATTCTTTTCACCAACAGCAACATCCGGCGATCGAAAGTGTTTGGCCGGATGCAGCTACGTTTGCAGCCAGCGCTTTACAGGGCACTGCCGACTTTATCCTACCCCACTTTATACGTTTGAACGTCACGCAACTGATATGGTCTTAACAGAAAGCGCTATTTATTCACGATGAATCACCTCGATGTTTTTCTTTTTACTTTCTGTGTTATATAGCTTCGAGTCTACTCCTCGCGTTGTGCACGCACTAATCAGTAATTTACTTGGTGCCATTTATTATTGTTACCAAAACCCTTCTTGCTTTAAAATAAAAAATGCTTGTGCTTTACTTTTTTTTTTACAACATTGTGCCAAAAACATTTTGCGTAGTTTTATTGGATGTTATACAAGTTCCATTGACCTAGTTAAATTTGCTGTTTTATTTGAAGGATATTGGTCATGGCTGGTGCAGATTCGGTAATTGAAACCTAACATTGAGGCCACTTGTCTCATGTTCCATTAGCAGAAAAGAAAACATGGGATTTGAGGAGGGTAGCACTCCCGCTTCCAAAAGAAGGGAGAGAGACGAAACAGATCCCGCTGATGGAAATAAACAAAAAAATCAAGTCGAAAGCGGAAAGAGCTGGTTAACTTATAAACAACCCCGAAACTAGAACTGGGAGAGAATGGGGTTAACAGTCGTTTAAGAAAAGATTCTCTCCCCCTCTCTTGGTAGGATCTTTGGTGGACCAGAGTCAGTCCTTTGTGACAAAGTCAGTCGCAGTGCAGCTGCTTTTAGGGCGTGGATCCGCCGTCTTTCTTAAGCGATTTCTTTTTCGTAAACGAACAATATGGCCTGGTCAACTGTAGTAAAACTCTGTATGATCGTCATCTTATGTTTTACAGCCGTCAGCTACGTTGCCGCTCAGGGTAATTTCCAGGATTTATTTTGAATTTAAGGATCGGTAAATATGTTAGTTTTAATTTTTTCATAGGAGGACGTGGTGGAGGTGGTGCTGCATCGGCCAACACCTTGAAATTGAAAGATGATGTGGAGTTTCTGAAAGCCAATTTGAGCGCTCTTTGGGATATCGTGTCAGCTCTGCAAGCTCGAGCGGCTGGTGAGAGACAAGATGAATCGGAAGAGTTGGTTGGTAGCCTCGGACTCAAGAGGCGCGAATCCTGGGGCCCTGCTTTGAAAAACAGCTTCGATTCTCAAGTAAAATAAGATAATAAACTCAATCATCAAGGTTCGTACATAACTATAAATTGCTTATATATAGATTCGAGTTCGACCTCAAGATGAAGCCAAAAATTATCCAGCCGTTTCTTCAGCCTACTTGCTCTTCCGCCGTGAAGATTATAGTACTTGGAGACGAGTGAAGAACACGGATGAGTTGTATTTCTGGCACCGAGGAACTACCCTCTTGGTATTATTGAATTTACACGCCAACTCCATATAATTCGTCGACATACATTTCTTAATTTCATACAGCTGCATTTGCTGAAACCGGATGGAAGCGTACAAACTGTCAAACTGGGTGATCCTATCCAGGATCCGGATTCAGCTCCTCAAGTTCATGTTGCTGTCGGCGTATGGGTGGCCGCCGAACTAGAGGACAAGATCACTGGGTACTGCCTCTTGAGTGGTGTTCAAGCTCCAGGTATTTCAAGGTTATAATAGTATACATCCGAGTGCGAAAATGACGTCTTTTCTGTTTCCTCTATAGGTTTTGAGCCTTCCAAGGCCGAAGTAGGACAGCCTGACAAGCTAATTGCTCGCTATCCGCAGTCGGAAACGCTCATCAACCGCCTAGCTCCGCCCCGCCAGCTGATGACCTCATCGTCGTCGAGCGGCGTAGACTCTATCACTGACGACGCCACCGAAGATAAATAAAAATTGATGGCGAATCTGTTTCTTCTTAATTACTACACACTTTCTATCTTTTTTTTATTATTATTATAAAATCCAAGTCCAATCCAATATGAAGTATGTGTAAGCCTCACATTATGATTCGAATGAGTAATAAAAATCAATAGACAGCAGCGCATTGTGTGCTTCACACACCATCAACATCACTCTTTCTGCTGATGAGGAAAAAAAGAACCGCAGTGCCGTTCAGGTGCCCTCATTCCACTCGACCGTAAATATTATACAGCACACCTCGAATTGAATCGTGGTCGTGTATATGTTTACTCACGTAGCTACGGTTTATTTCAACGAACGCCCCTGACGTTGTCGGTCCCGTAAGCAACCCACTCGGTGGTCCGGTACCAGCGTAACCGGTCGCACTACTATACATCTTTCGCAGTTATTGTTCAACATGGCGACATCAGTGAGCGATAATGGAAGACGTAGTTCTAACAACATGAAGAGAACGGATACTTTTGAAGTCGGAGATGGAGAGATCGCAAACGTCTCTGTGGTGAGTTCGATCAACTAGTGTTACCATGGTGACGATACTGCAACACGAAACCTAAACAAGAATTTGAGAGCTATAATACTTTTCCGAGGAGAGAAAATGTATAAAATCAATTCTTCATCTCAATTACAGGGTAGGAGGCTGGATGCTAACAATTACGCCACCAAAAAGACGATTGCTCAAGGAATGTTGGTAAGATTGATTATTTAAAAAATATGATGAAAACAAATTGATTATTGAATGTATACTGTTTACACAAAAAAAGGACATTGCTTTGTTAACGGCAAATGCGTCGCAACTCAAATACGTTTTGCAACTTGGGACACGCCACGAGTTTTATTACATTATGATTGCCCTCATATCGACGTCCATCGTTCTACAGGTAAAATAAAGAACGAATTGAAATGCAAATATTAGTAATAAAAAGACTATGGCGGGATGTGCAATAGAAACAAAAGGGTTTTCCGGTAAAGCAATAAGGGTGTATATTGCTATATATTTATTAGATCGCCGTGGGAGTTCTGGCTTCGACTTTAAATTTTATGCGGGACTGTCGACTTCACTTGCATGAATTCAAGACTTCAGCGGAAGCACTTAACTACCTCAACTTGATCTGCGTTTTCTTGATTACAGTCATTAATATTGTTATAGTAGCCTTTGATCCAGCCGTGATCTGTGCTGGTGCCTTATGAGCCTTATTGCAATCATTATCTTTAAAAATATTTATCATTCAGTTTAAAACACGCCAAATAGTGCCATTATAGTAGAATAAATAAACGGGATGGTGATGATGTCACACTATATAATGTCTTCACGCACAGGTGATCCTGGGGGTGACTATCGTAGCCGTCGGTTTGATTCACGGACAAGGAAGCTGCGTGCTCAATTCAGCTTGCAGGCTCAACCACGTCATAGTATTCCTATCCCTAGCAGTAACAGTCATTGACACTCTTAAAATCCCGTTTACATCCGACGTTCATTATGAAATAAATCCATTCGGAAATGGGGTCGTTTAAGAGCGCAGAATTTTTTCTTCCCAAATAATTTCCATGACATTTATTTAAAAAATCAATAATAATCTCAACTGAGTTTGAATAAACGATCCAACTGATCCCAATTCCAGGTGATTGTGGGGATCCTCTTTTTGGTGATCGGTGGCATGGATATCAACAGACAGGAGAAGCATCGGGTTGCCATCATAATCAACGATTTAATCGTCTTTATGGTTTTCATCATTTCTGTGCTTAACATTGTTATTTCTTCTTTTGGCATTCAACACGTAGACATGTCTGTTCTTTCCACTTTAAAATCCAATACTTCAACTCAACTTCTAATGACAAACGGATAATTTAGCTTTATTATAATTTGCCTTTCTTTTATTGGCTTAATGTAACTTGATCATCAGTCAGCTTACAAAAAAAAACTCTTTATATATCCGGAATAACGGAAGAGGCACAGCGGAATCCCCAAATTGCTTGCGGAACTATTTGAGTAATAAATAAAAAGGGTACTTTGTGTCAGCGTGTTTTATTTCAGCGAAAAATTTATTGGTTTTATTACCTGTCGGGAGTGTTTTGACTTCGAGCTGCGCACCTGTATCGGAAGCAAGTGCTCAGGTGGCACATGTAGGAACCACCTTTCCTCACTTTATCAGTCCCGCTTTCTGGACCAGACTTTAAAAAGAATAATAATAGTTATAATAATAGCACAATAACAGACTGACTGAACTCCCCAGTCAAAAAGGTTATAGAAAAATTACTGGATTGTGTTTCATATTGGCGTCGTGATTCACAGTCCACCAGTCCGACGTCCATTCCCAGACATTACCAACCATGTTGTAAAGACCGTATTTATTGGGTTCGTACGTATCTACTGGTGCCGTACCGGTATATCCATCTTCACCCGTGTTTCCGTTAGGAAACTCACCTTGCCAGATATTAGTCCTATTATTTCAAACGATTAAGTATCGAGTGATGATAAAAATAAGCGAAACAGAATATCTACCAATGTTTTCCTTGAGCGTTGAGCTTGTTTCCCCAAGGAAAGAGTCGATGTTTCAAACCTCCTTGGCAGGCTACCTCCCATTCCGCTTCCGATGGTAAGCGACCTCCGCGAAAGCGGCAATATTCGACAGCATCGTTCCAAGAGACGTGAATCACGGGATGATTCATCCTACCTGCAAGAGATAATCAAGTTTAATTAGCAACAACAATATTGTTTTGTTTATAATAAACCAACCAATTAAGGAAGACTTTGGACCTTCCGGCTTATCCCAAGTGGCGTTCGGAATGTTCGCCCACCACGGAGCAGCAGCCACAACTTGGGTGATTTCTGCCTTTGTCTCATCATCCAGAATAGTTTCAAAGACAAAAGAATTACCAAACTTTTCTGCTTCAGTAACATAGCCAGTCAGTTCCACAAATGTTTTGAAATCTTGGTTGCTGACTTCATATAAGTCTATGTAAAAATCATCTAGCTGAACTGGCCTTGCAGGTGTCTCGCCATCAGCCACAAAAACAGGCTCATCTGTTCCTATCTCAAAAACTCCTCCTTTTATTAGGGCCATATTAGAATGGCTCCCGACACTTCTTGGCTTGTTGGCAGGGCAAGATTCATCATCAGATAGTATATTTGAGGCTGAACCTGAACTCTTGCGGTTAAGTTTCCCACAGCCACAATCAGAACCGTAGCATAGGGAAGTTAAAAGGAGAATTAATACGTACAAGAAAGTACTCCACCTTTGGCAAACATTCTGTTGACACTTGTTCCCCATGTTGACTGGAGGGATGGTGGGACTTGATCACAACCAAGAGAATAAAAACTGTTCAGAGAGGGATCTAACCAAGATTGCTACTACACTCAAATAGCTTTTAGTAAGGACTAGATATAAAATACATAACTGCTAGAGATTCAAAACAGAAGTAGTCCTATGATATAATTGATAACACATGTTTAAACAATGTCAACAAAGCCCCCTAGCGGATTAACATTTTTAACCAAAGCCCTAATAAAGTTGCGTTTTTATAGTTTTACGATTACTTAATTTCTTAAATTTTACGAGTATTATATCGCTAAAAAAGTTTTTACTTCAAAGTTTCATTACACCTACTGTGTCTAGACAGAATCTTTATATTTAAACTTGTAAAAAATTACGAATTAATGTAATAAACAAATTAACAAACGCATCTGTAACGTTGCCACGGCATAGACGGCATTGCCAATATAATGTTTTCTAAACTATTTTAGATTTATATTTAAGTACTCATAAAGCATTTTAAATTTAAACTAAATTAAAATTCAATGTAATTATTGTGTATTTTCTATTAAAGTACTCATTTTTATACACGTAAAAATAATAAACATTAATGAACTGCAGCGGCAACGCTGGACGAGCGCTCACTTTCAATTTGTCTGTCCGTCCAGGTTGGCGGTAAAAGGTGCATGACCATCGTGATCCCCCTAACTATTTCCTCGTCTTTGTATCATATAACTTACTATATAAATAATTTGTATTCTTTAGTAATTCGAATTTGACAGTTGACATTTTCCATGACCCGTTTTCTTAACAAATCGGAGCACTGTTTCTAAGTTAGGCTCCATTCAATTTGACATTCCTGTCATTCCGTTGTCCGCCATTTATCTATAGTCAAGCATTCATGGCTAAGCTCAACTCATCAGGATATAACAAGCGATGGAGCCTGGATCGCACGGATGTCTCCATCGAAATTATGGAGGACCTTGGCGTGTCAGCATTGGAAGATGATTCTGGCAGTAATTGTTCCCTGCCAGAAGGAGAGCTTCAAACCTCCGTCCAGTACTCAACAGCACCTGCTGTTCAAGCAGCTGTCAAGAGGAAAGAATGTCCATCTCCTATTGTACCACTCCTGCCAATGGAGTATTCTGAAGATGACCAGTCCAATGACAGCTTTCTACTCTCAAAGAGAATGAGAGTTGAACCTTTAGGTGGTGACACATTCTCCAGGCTCCCTGATGAAGTTATTCTTTCCATCTTTAAATGGTTGCCCAAATCAACTATAGCCAAGTGTGCCCAAGTTTCAAAAAGATGGAAACGCCTAGCCCATGATGAAGCCCTTTGGAGGAGACTTGATCTCAGCGGTACCTGCCTTAAACCCACTATTCTGGGCACAGTTCTCTTGAGGGGAACCAACATTTTACGCCTTGCCAAAACTGAAGTATAAACTGCTCTCTATAAATCATATGGAATTTTGTTATACCTTTTTATTCTCTTTTTGCAGATTTGCGATCCGATTTACCCAGTGAATGCTCCTTCCCCTGAATATTGCCCTAGCTATCACAATCTACAGTACCTGGACTTGAGCATGGCCTCAATTACAACTCAAGGTATTTCTACTAAAATTCTTAGTTATTATTCATATTTAATAGTTGAATTATTTTCCAACTAGGATTATGTGAGCTCTTTAAGACGTGTCGTAATTTAAAAAAGTTAAGCTTAGAGCACTGCGTAATGGACGAACAGTCCTGTCAGCTATTAAGCAAGAACCGGGACCTAGAAGTCCTGAACATGTCCATGTGTTATGGGATTGGTGCTGCCGAAATACGATGGATCGTCGAAGGTTGTAAGAAGCTGGACAGCTGGAATCTAGCCTGGACGGAATTACCGACGGATGCGCTAGAGCTCATCTGCAGCTCTTCACCACGTTCCCTTAAGCGTATCAATATCAGCGGCTGTCGAGAAAGACTACTAGACGAACGTATTTATTAAATTTTACTTTCGTATTCTTACTATCATCTTCTAAACCTTAAAATTGTCTATTTAGATGTTCTGTCTCTCTGCCGGAGGTGTCCCAATCTGGTCGAGCTTGATATAAGTGATGCAATCGCAGTAACGTCCACATGTGTCACTTACATTCACGAGCACCTGGCACGTTTGGAATATTTAGCTATGGCAAGATGCTACAAAGTGCAGCTCTCTATCTTTCTGTAAGTTCGGAATTTTTTCCTTTCTAAAAACATTCTAATTAATGATGTCGTTTGTTAAGCTTATTCCAGAATAGTGAGCTTCAATATCTAGACGTATTTGGAATGCTGACTGACGCCATGCTCGCGACACTGCGCTCCAAGCTACGTAACATTGAAGTCAACAAATTTCGCTTCTCGAGCGTGGCTCGTCCGACGGTCGGCATACGACGTACCTCTATTTGGGGAATGAAAGTTAGAGAATAAATAAGACTACTTAATTTAACGGGAAAAGAATTTTTAAAAGTGCTCGAGTCAATGGTTTAAAGGAAATGTAGGGGCAGTAATAAGACGATAAATACAATCTCAATCATTTTTGACAAAAGGAAAAAAATTGAATCTATTTGTTGAACAACTTGTGACTTCAATTATCTCAGCTATATTTATCCAGAAACTCATCCAATCTCTCTTTTACGGACTCTTCTTTTAGCTGGCTAAGTAGAGTTTCAAGTGGCTTCCCACCAGCGAGAAATTCTCGATGGTTATGACACGTAAAGTTGATACGGTGGTCCGTGATACGGTCTTGCGTATAGTTGTAAGTTCGAATCTTTTCCGAACGGCTGCTAGAGCCAACTTGAAGCTTACGACTTGATCGAGTTTTGGCTGCTTCCTTATCTACCATGATTTGGTATAAACGAGCTCTTAAAGTTGTCATAGCTACAGTTCGGTTTTGAAGCTGAGAACGTTGTGTCTGACAATCCACCACCAATCCTGCAAGTTTAAAATTCTGATCATTATAAAAATGGATCTGGAAAATTTGATGATTATACCCGAAGGTATGTGTGTTATCCGCACGGCAGAATCAGTCGTATTTACGTGCTGCCCACCAGCTCCACTCGCTCTTTTGGTCTCAATTTTCAAGTCCTTAAGAATCAAAATTAACGAATTAATATTTCAAATAGGTAATTTGAACATGGTGCTCTTACTTTGGGATCGATCGTGACGGATATTTCCGAGGGTTTCGGTAGAATAGCAACAGCGACGGTGCTTGTGTGAATCCTACCGGATTTCTCAGTTTTCGGGACACGTTGAACGCGATGAACTCCGCTCTCAAACTTAAGATTCTCATAGGCGGCTGTAAATGATTTATTGATTACAAGTTTTTGACTAGGAATTTGCGTTACACTGATTCACAAAGAAATATTACCAGGATGATCTATTGTAACCGATGCATGTCTGACACCTTCTAAGTCGCTTCTCTCCATGCCTGTGATTGTGTTCTCCCAACCTTGAATATCACAGTAGCTGCAGTACATATCCAGGAGTTCACCTACAAAATAGCATGGCCTCTTGCCCTCCCACTCCAGCAGTGAGCTCCATGATCATGCCTTCAAACTGGCTACTATCATATGGAACAATTAACCTTATAGCCTAAAACAGATGAATAACTTAAGTAACATTTAAAATTTAGTTTTCTAAAGCCAAATACTTCTTCTTGGATGAGGCTACATAGACTCATCTAGTTGTGCAAGTTCTTCAGTGATCATTTTGGCTAAATCTGCATCTGTACCAGCTTCAATTCAGGTAATTAAAAGATGAGAGAATTAAGGTTTTAATAAAAATCAAGTACCATCCATCATTTTTAGTTCCTGGGCATCTTTTTCAACTTTGAGCAACTTGTCAGCTAAGTTTGAAATGGCGTGATAGTCCTGAGAACTATGCTCAGCTATTCCGATCGATTCATTGTTATTTTGATGCTGATCGCACGATTCTTTCGTTTTCATTAAGTAGTACCTCAATCTCGGATCGAATTTTAAAATTTTGTTGTTGAAACCTTCCTTCATCATTGGGCGTTTTATTATACTTAATGCCAGAATTAGTCCAAAGAAAAGCTCTTGAGCTAACATGTAACTGATGAACCTTGTTGGATACTTTGGGAAGTGGGTTCAACAATCGTATTAGACATCGGGTTATAAAGAGACCGTTTTTCATTTCACAGAAAACACTACACAGTCCACACCGGCAAACTTGTTTTGTTTTGGAAATGGACATGTAATGAATTCGGAAGTAAACTTTTGCGGGGTGTTAGGACTCGGTATCAAGTCCACCATCAAATTTGATTCAATAAGCTTCAAATAAACCTAAGACTTTTTATATTTTAATACATTTAAATAATTTTTTTCATTTTATTATCAATATTTTATTAGTTCAATGTATCCATTAGAGAGCAATCTTGGTTATTAGATTTTTATATTTTCGTTTGCATCCCCGTTTCCCGCGTTTAGGCTGCCTTAGAAAAATAGAGCAGACGAACTCATGAACTCCGGGTTTCCACGTAGTAAATAAAAAGTCCGCAATCCTACAGCACGTGCGTTTCGTCACAGTTGTCGTGCTGGTCTCATTAGATTTTAGACCACATCTTTTCCAAGGATGATTTAAACAATTCACGCAATATTCTTTGTCTACACTACATCCGTGATTATAGAACACGCGGTATGGCGGCTGCCGACGAGATTCGTACAAAGTTAAACCAACTTCTCGGCTCATCAGGGTTCGAATGTCATCCTTTTAAGGTTACATATTATTGAAATTTGTTTGCAGTTGAGAATAACATTTTACTGTAATTTTAATGTTCATAGGTTGGATGGTATAATAAACAAGTGAAGCAAGGGTTTCAACTTGGATTTTTCTGATGATACTCTAGCTTTTGTTATCATCAGTATCCCTTCTTTTTTTGAAAAATGTTTCATTCCATATGTGTGTAAAAATGCCACTGCCTCCTCTGATCAAGATCTCTTAGATAGGTCCACTAATGAAACTATCACAACAGCAACTAAAGTAATGCTATATAAATAAGAATCTCAACTAGTAAAGATCTAATTGACTGTTCTTGTATAAATCCCAGGCTTTTCCAGATGATCAAATAAGTGTTATGTATGACTATGAAATGAGACCTGGAACCAGGAGGCCAAAAGTCTTGGTTCAAACAGCTGGTCATGTATCAGGAGCAGTATATTTTTATCAAAAGGCCAACATATCAAATCCCCCCTGGGCCTCTGATCAGGTACATACACAACAAAATTCAGCAAAACTTTAATTTAATTTTTTAAATATTAAATTTAAAAAGGGGATTTATGGAGTTTGTTTACACCCTAAATACTCTGGATGGTTCGCTCTGAGAGCTGTAATAGTTTTTCGCAATGTTCAAGTGCCCGAGTTGGTCCAATTAAATCCAAAAGATGTCTTAGAGGTAGCATATTAATTAACTTTTACTGTGGAATTGTATAACTTTCCCTTTTTTTTATATTAGGACGAATCCATGAAAATAGAGCTTTTAAATCGCTACAATTTCCATTGGCAAGATTGGTCCTTTCGTGACATTTTTGAACCGATTGAGCGCTACTCTGAACTTCAGAAGCAGTACTTTAGAGCCAAGCCTGCAGAGAGAGGACCCATCATTGAGATTATTAAAAATCAATATTCTTCAACTTGAACATGGAAATCAATTAGTTATATAAATTACGGCAATGGTCTAGTTTGTTTAATAAAATTTTAATGGATAAAAGCAGCCAAGAAAAAAAGGTAAATTAAGGAATGGCATAACGGCCCAAACTTTATTTACAAGTAAATTGGGAAAATAAATTGTATCCAATACGGGCTATATGGGAGGGGGGAAAAAGAGAAAACGCACAACATATAATAATTGATTAATAGAAAGAGGAGCCACTTGGGTGAATCAGGCACTGAGCGCTTGATCAGCAAAAAAGGCAACACAAACCGTATCTTTAAATGACAGCATTCAAGTAGTTGACAATCTGCTGCTTTTCAGTTGTTTTGTTCGTATAGCACCTTACGGATACGACTGTGTTTTACTTTAAATGGTGATCAAGACTTGTTCACTGAGCCTTGCAAGTGATTTGGCGCGCTTGAGAACATGTAGTGAAGTTGATACGCTTCAGCGGCAAGTTCTCCTATTTCCTCGTCAGACCAAGATTGTGTTGGAAGATTCTGAAGCATCATCATGAGTCCCTGTATAAAAATACTTTGTTAGATAAGATTGTTATTACTAACTAATAACACAGCAAACCTGAAAGTCGGTTTGTCGGAGTAAAGGAGTTCGCCATTTAAGAAGGAAAGCGGCACAGGTGTAGAGATGGAAATCGGCGAATCCATTGGACTGTGCAAGGCACGTGTCCCACAGCCGAACAGTACAGAGGAGAGGTAGCTCACGCATTAGCAAATTGTTCATCCAACGGAAGGAGAATTGTAGGTAGTCAACTTCGTGACGTATCAAGTGCTGATGTAATTCGGCTAAATCAAGTAGTTTAATTACATTTTTTGTTCATAGGTGAATTAAAAGTAAAATACAACTTACAGTCTACTCGCTCAATCAACTCCTTAAGTTGCCGTACTTTATTCTGGATGCCCGGTTGAGCAAAAGTGTAGTTATCTTGTATTCCATCCAGTAATTTAGACAAACACCAGAAGGAGTCAGCTTCGATGTTATTGCGATCTTCGTCCAGTAGTTTACCCACATCATAAGTATCCAACTCAGCTCCTGAGAAAAAAAACATTATATTTTTAAAGATAACTGAAACATCCTTTCATTATTTCTACCTGTAGGTATCAGGTCTTGAAGGAAGACAACGAAAAAAGGAGTGACCAAATCGTTGATGCCTTGGACGTATCCCGATGCTGGGTGGCGCATAGCCCAAATATATAGGATACGTTCAAACATTTCCTGAATAGAAATTAGCATTTTTGAAATGAAGCGGAAATTACAAGATGGTTTGCGTCGAATACCTGTACGATACTCTGTTGGAAAAGGGCTATAAGAGGACTCATGCGGGGAATGTCAATATGGATCTGCCGAAAGGTATCTTGGTGCGTTTCTTCCAGTCTTGTTCCATAATATTGCTCGACGAGATTCCAATATTCTTCCCGCTTCCGCTTTAAAGTTGATCCCCGCTTGTCGAGATTAATAGGAATATAACCCTGTAAAAATCGCAAAGGAAAATGTTAAAAAGTACCAAAGGTACTTCTGTATATCAAATTAAATTACGGATAGAAGGCGCCAAGTAGTAGCCCTGGCGGACGGAGGGATCCCATGCCAACTAGATTCCTCAAGTTCTTTCATGGTGGTTGAAGTACTGGTCAATAAGGATTGGAATTTTTCACTTTTTCCGCTCTGTAAATCTGGAGAAAGCGAAGTCAGCTATGAGATTTCGGATTCTGAAAACAAGCTTATTTTTTAAAGTTACCTTCGCTCATTTTTTTGGCGTGGGCTGTTTCCATGAAAAGATGTGGATGACCGGGGAAGGAACGATTAGGAGCTTTACCGGCTGGTAGGGCTGGAGGGGACGAGTGAATTTGGTCGGCACTCTGCGTCCGATGACGATTTATTACACTAGCTGCAGTGGACTGTGCCATCTTTTTAGAGATTTTCACATCTAATAGAACAGAAGAGTTAATTTTTTATTTTTTGAAAATTAAGTATTAAAAAGATTAGTTTACCAGAAATAACACAAAATTCATCATCCCCCAAATCCCAGGCATCATTGATACTCTGTTGGAAGTCATCAAAGGAGGCTGCAGGGGCATGGTGGCGGTTGCCACTACCTGATGAATCTTTTCGAGGACTGCTGCTGGAACTTGCCCTGTTAAACAAAGAAGCTAATTCATTCCAAAAGTGTCCTTCATCCCAGGCATAATCATACTGAGACAATTCAATTGGCCTTGCAGGGGAATCATCCATATTACTATTGTTGTTTTGCTACTGATCATTAAAATGAATATATGCCTAATGATAATGCACAAAATACACATTTTTATCTTTTAATGTCAAACAATAAGTCTATTTGAAGAGATAACTATTGAGCCAGGTAGATAACTGTTTAAATAAACCACTCCTTTATCCATTCTATATAGTTATCCACAGCTTTCATCTTGATTAAGGCAATATTGCTCAATGCTGGGAATGAAGTTGAACTCTTGCTCTGATAAATCTGGGCCATCATCAAAAGAAATTCTCTTTCCGTGTTTAAATATCCGTGGACTACACACGGGCTAGAACAAAATATGACATGCATCCTTGAAACGTTAATATACTTACTTTCCAGGTAGTTTCGATGTATTTCGTGCAAAAATTGATTTGCTGCTCTTATTCGCCGAATCCATCCCGTGCGGAAGAGAATTACTTTGTGATTTTTAAAAACCTGCCCAAACCTAGGAAATTATAAAAAGAGAACACGCACGACCGGTTTATTCAGGTCAAAACAAACTAAAGAACAATATAGAGTAAATCCAAACCACCCGAAGAACGGGTAGAAATGGAAAACTGGAAATGACAGCTCATAACATTGGGAATTAGGGTTTGAGTACCAGCTTTCAATTATTCCCGCCAGGTGATATGCGCACGTTGTTGCCGTATTACTTTTAATAGATGTCGCAGCTGACGTTTTCTTCAGTCAACATGGCGACTCACCTTTAAAGAGTAGTAAAACCGCCGACCTCTATTTTTCTGTGTCCTGTCATTTGAAAAATGACTAAAACAAGTAAGAAAGTTCGGATTGTAGGCAAAGGTCACGCTTCCTGTTATGAGCGCCTGTTAGAAGAGTGGTATCGTGAAGAAAAGTTCATTGATGTAATACTGAAGTGCTCAAATCCAGAAGAAAATTTAAGCGCCGAATCAGTTGCCAATCTAGGTTTAGATTCACGAAGTAGAGACCTCTATCGGGAGGAATCGTCTAAGGGAGTCCAGGCCAACCGAAGGTAAAAAATGAAATTTTAATCTGAAAATGAAATTTAAAAAGAGAATCTAGAGAATTTTTATATAGAAGGATACATCAGGTGAGTTAATCATTAAAAGCAGTGCTAGTGCTAAGCTACATACCCCATCACTGACGAGCCTATTTGGTATTCATAAGCTTTTAAAAATAAATATTGATCAATAATTAGTAATTTATATTTTTTTCTAACATCACTCAAAAGACACACTGTTTAACTTGATGGGCTGATATATTTCTTTCTTTACAACCATACATGTAGACTCACATTTTTCAAAATTGATTTGTTTTCTTGGATGTAGTGTGCTTGCTGCTGCAAGTTCTGTTTTTCGCGACATCTTCGTTGTTTGTCCACTCTTTGAAGAAGATGTCCGAATCACGCTCGTCGGTTACTCCACTCGCGCTCTCAAAGCTGTCGTCGAGTACATCTATACTGGATCCCTCGAATTCGTTTCGGAGGATAAGGTAATTTCTTAATATTTAAATTTATTCTTGCTAATTTACTACATTCTCTTCTCTTAAATAGAATCATGTCGAAGCAATCCTGCGTGATTTCAGAATCCAGGCTCCTACAACATCCGGAGACATTTTCCATCAACTGTTGCCAGTCACGCCGTCTCCTGTGCCTCCTCCGGTCATCAACTCACCTCGGAAGAGGGTCAGTGAGCAGTTCGATCCCAAGATCGTCTCTACAATGTCTGTCACCTCTAACAAACGGGCTAACAACTCAACGAGCCCCAGCATTCATCAACACAATCGCTGAGAGTCATGTACACAATTCTACATTATCCGACCTGGATAATAGCATCCCTCTTGCCCTTAATTTGATCCAAAAATTACCTCCAAAGTTGCCTATTCCACGTCTCCGTCGGACGCCCTCTGGATTACACTTCATCAAAATCTCTACCACCTTCGAAAACTCCGGTTCCACCTCCGACATCTCCCCAGGATCCGCTTTCTATTCACCCTGTGGTGCCTCTGAAGCGATTCATCGATGTCCCAGTGGCACCGAAGATAGAGTCCACCTATGATCCACCTGCTACTGGAACTCCATTCGCCTTGCGCAAAAGTTTTCCGGAGAAGACGTTCATCAATTGCCCACCTTTTAGAACTCGACTGAAAGAAACTCCGAAAACTGCGGTAGAATCGTCTACGGGATTTAATACCTATAGGAAGAGTGTATCAGCTCTAATTCATGAGGTGCCCGGCATTTATACAACATGGAATTTCGTGACGAATTTCGTGCGAGAGAGACCCGTGCAGATTGCGGAGAAAGTATATATAATACCTGAAGACCCTCTTAGTACTCACTTTTACGTTCCATCGTTTGTGAAGCAAGTGGTGCGCACTTATCGAGATAAACCTACGGGACGGTTGGACAATATAAAAGCAACTGAACGATTGTCTATGAAAGGCTACAGTATCGATTCTATTCACGAATATAACGGAAAAGTGCACATCCGGACGGTGGGCTTACCGCCCATCAACAAGGAATCTGAAGGACTGTTTGATGATGATACTCCCATTTCTTGTATGGACCCAAATGTGGCAACCGCTCAGAGGAACCTTTTACTGTACGTCAACAAAAAGTTTTTAAACTATTCATTTTCAGTTAATATTGCTAAGTTTGTTTAAATAGTAGTGCTATACATCCCGGTTTGGTTGTGATGCCCGCCAATTACGACACGGATGAGGCTAAGGTGGATTACAAGAGGTCCATCCAACTCGTTTCGTCCTATCAACGCACTAATCGCAAGCTAAAGGACCGATTTGAAAAGTTGCAAAAGACCACGAAAGAATTGAAGAAAAATGCTAGGATTCTGCTTGGTGTATGTAAGTCAATGAAAGATGAAGCCCACGAAAGTGATCCCGATTATGTGGAACCTGTACCCAAAGTGGTTCCCAAACCCAATCCTGCTGGTGAGTTTCTTTATTATTATTATTATTATTTTAAATAATTATCCATCTCCTATATATATATATATATTATTTTTACAGCTGTAGAAAGAGTGGAATGTGACGTGTGCCACAAACACATCAAGAAAAGCTGGATCAGACAGCACAAACTTCAATGTCACACAACGGAGCGCAACCATTTGTGCGACGAATGCGGCAGGTCTTACGCCTTGAAAAGTAAATATTTTTTCTCTCATTTCTTCGATTAAAAATTTTTATTAATTTTAATTTTCGGATCTATTTGGAAATTTAGGACAACTATCATCTCACAAGGCACTCCATCACAAAACCCCAGGAAATTTTCAGTGCGACCAGTGCGGTCAAACTTTCAAATATGTGCGCTACCTTAAGCGTCACATGTCCTTCCACATGGATGAAAAACCGCACGAATGTAAGTTCTGCGACAAGAAATTCCGTCTGAAGCAGACATTGGTCAAACATCTCCGGGTTCACACTGGTGAAAAACCTTATCAATGCAAAGTGTGCGAGAGACGCTTTTCACAGAGGACCGCTTACGTAACTCACACGAAAATGCACGAGAGGGCAATAGCCAGTGGAAAGCCTATCCAACCTGGCTGTCACCGTAATCACCACACCGGGCCTAGAGAAAACCTTCCCCTGCTGAAGTGCGACTTCTGCTCCATGACATTCCGGTTGGAGCTCTTTATGAAGCTCCATCTTTCAAAACATACTGGAGAACCTCCGGCTCTGCCTTGTCCGACCTGCAAGCAGACTTTCCCGACCATCAGGGGCCTGGCGACTCACCGTAAAACGGAGCATCCGGAAACGGTTGGCATTTTATAGTTTTTCTTCCATACTTTACACAGAATTTTACTCATTTTGTTTTGTATTTAAGGTCTTTGCTTGCACACAATGCCCTAAAATCTTCACCAACAAGACGAACTTGGATTTCCACGTCAAAACGCACACGGATCCAAATGCCCCAAAGAAAAAGTATCCACTGATCCTTCCCAAGCCGACGGGACCTTGCACATGCGATTTCTGTGGGAAAATATTCAAAAACCGCACCTCTCTCGACTACCACATCAAGGTAATACACGCAATCATTTTTTAGGAAGATCGAATTTATATTTCTTCTTTTAAAAATTGTAGGGTATTCATTTAGGTAGCAAAATGCTCAAATGCGCTCACTGTGAAAAGGTGTTTGGTAATCGTTTAATGTTGGAACAACACTTGGCAACTCACACAAGTATATAGCAATAACACAATTTAATTTTTAATTCGTATTAACGAGTTTTTTTTCGGAATAGGTGAACGACCCTTCAAGTGTGACGAGTGCCCAAGCACTTTTGAAAAGAGCAAAGAGTTGGAGGCCCATATGGCTGTGCATAGCGCAGATCTTTCTCAGATCCCGTTCGCCTGCATGCACTGTGATAAGACTTTCGCATTGAAGGCTAGTCTCTACTCTCACATGCGGATACACGCGGGAAAGAAGCTGCACTGCTCTCACTGCGACAAGGTCTTTCCAAACATCCCTCAGCTCATGCAGCACGAAGATGAATGTGGAAATATCGATGAAAACTCTTCTTCTTCTTCCGATTAAAATAATGTCTGAAAGAGTGCTGTCAAATACACACGGAGTTTGCTAAAATTTATTTTGTTTGACTGGAGACGAAAGCGTAAATTACAGAAAACGACATAGATTATAAGAATTAAACAAACAGAATTTACATGAGTGAAGAATGTCGACGATTGAGATCTTCTGGATTTGATCCATCGTGAATGATGGGATGCGCATGACGTCCGGATGAAGAAGAGCGGCGATGATTATGGAGGACCGAGACGATGTTGTTCTCTTGCTGCTTCTGCCACTCGAGGACGTTGCTCAGTAGTCGGATGTATTTGATAGCCAGCCGAAGGATCTCATTTTTACTAAGCTTCTTTTCCGGTGGATAGGTTGGAACCAGCTTTCTAAGCTCTGCGAATGCCCCGCTCACGTTCTGCTGCCTCCAACGTTCCCGGCTATTACTGAACGTTTTCCGCGGGAAAACGATTAGAGGACGAGTCCCTCCGGGTGAAGGTTGTTGTGCCCCACTGTTGTTGCGATGGCTTTTAGCATGATGTCTCTTACGGTAACTTCCAGATGATGAAGAAGACTCTGCTTTGACGATCACAGTCGTCTCTTCTTCGTGACTAGAGCGACCCGACGAGGCCGAAGTTTGGGGCTCCTTCTTCACTACGACAGTTTTCTTACTGTTCAACTGCGCAATTATAAAACAGAATTAGTTTTGCGTTGATGAAGACAAATAAAAAAAGAAAAGAAAATTACCTGCTGATGGTCGTCGTCTTCTGAATCGGGAGAAAATTCTTCTGAATTATCTTCAAACTCGGAAGTATCGACATCACTCGAATTAGAGGCCATACTTTGGATACTTCTGCTCCCTCTCTGCATCTCTATAAAAGTGAACAAACAATGGGCGTTTTTAAAAAATTTCCTTTATCTAAAATGGTCAAAGTTTAGTATTTACCAGAAGCGACGATGAGGATGAATGTTGCTCTTTCTACTGTCCAACCGGACCTTTTGTAGTCCCGTCTCTTTTGCGGAGCTCATGCGCCCGACGACCGTCAACTTGTCACCAAGAGCCAATCAGGGCACCGATGAAGGGGAGGCGGAGTTGAATTCGTCTCCGCCCCTATGAGAGGGGTGATCTTATTGTATTAGTGGGTCCATTCAATTCACACAAAAACTAGAGGGGAGAAAAGTTTACCAATAAAAAAAAACACGTAATATGATCCTATTACGTTTTATATGCGTTTTTTGCTACTCGTGAGAAAAGCGGTTCGAGTTTCAAAGTCAATCTTTGACATTTCTCATTGACGACTGAAAGTCAACCGATGATAACGAGATGACAGTCTCAAGAGAGGTCACAACATCTGCAAGTAATTTTGAAGAAGCAAAAACACAATTCTTCCATTTTTAAAAAAGAGAAAAAGAGTTGGTAGAATTAGAGAAATCTAGCAAGCCACGTGACCCTCGTCATATCAGTTTGGGGTGTGATTTTGGTCCCTGAAAATGGCTTTTCAATACGGTCTCAAGTAGAGCAGTGGTCGCACGCGACTTTGATCCGATCAATTTATTCAACCAAACGACCCTAAATATTATGAAATCGTAATTGATTTTTTTTTTAGGTGATGGGGGGTTAGAAGTGGCAGCGTTGCTATGGGCGGGATTTATATTTCATGATACCCACTGCGCTGAACCCAACGACGACAGAGAGTCTTATCTCGAGCCGCCAGACGTTGGCCGGGCACGCGGCCTTTTTGACAAAGCGGTGACGTCAAAGTTGTATTTTGCTCTCCCACGATCGACCCTACGGAATCAATTTGTCAGCTGATTTTCTCACCGTGTATTGTAGGCAAATATTATATAGTACAAATAATACGAAATAAAATATTCTTCTTCATTTTCCGCAGCGGCAGCAGTGCATAGTTTTTAAAATATGAGTGTTGTTAGTGTTAGTGAGTGTTATACATAACATATGATGATGAAAAAAGGGTTAACGGAATGCGCACAAAACAATAAAGAGAGGCAGAAGCAACACAAAGCTGAGGTACAGTGGCATCCTAGGCTCGCAGACAGAGCGCGCTACAAAAGTGCGATCCCATTCTCGGGAATTGTTGCTCTCGGGAGCCGGCAGAGACACAACAACCCTCTCAGACGAGTAGAAATGGAGCGGGAAGTGACAATCGGTCATATTACGGCAAACATCCGACGCGTAAGTCACATTAAAAATGGTTTTGAGCAACTCGAATTTTACCGTCAATTGATTTCGCACCTATGTCAAATAAATACGTTAGTTGAAGTTTAAGTTAAGTGTTATATAGGTATATACCTTTTCGTTGGCACTGGAGAAGATGAAATAGTAATAACCGTCCTCTTCGACCGTATACTTGATCACATTGTGACTGGGATCAGTCTCATTGTTGCACCGGTTTTCAGGGACCAGAGGCTGACTGAGCAAGACTCCATTGCAGTGGAGCATTGCCTCTTCGCTGGATGAGAAGGAGGACTCGTTTGACTGTGACGTGTCATTTGCGTGGTTGTGATCAATCCTGCCTTTGTCATCTGCGATCCCGTCAGCTGTTAAATTCACTCTAGGAGTGACGTCATCTGCCATCTCGAAGGCGCCATCCTCCATCGAATCCACGTCTTCTGTGATGACAGCCGAGAGCTTCGCTTCGCCTGCCTTTTCGGGAGATTTCAACGGCCATTTGTTCTTTTCTTTATTAGTATTCACCGATGGATTGGTTTCTTTGGCTGGAGCTTGTGGATTGGCAAAGATTATATTCTTGACTTCTTGGTAAAGTGATTGGATCTCATCTTGGAGGATCTTTTGGAGGGCTTCCTCAACTTGATTGAGAACAGAAGTTGACACGCTGCTGTCATTCCGATTGTTGGTATTGATGTTCTCTCGTTCCAGAAGCTTGATGATTTTTCGTTTCTCATTTCTGGCTTTGATAAGCTGCATTATCCTTGCCTTGTCCTTCTTGTTTGGCTGAGAAAACATGGGTGGAGCAGGAGCCTTGAAATTGGCGTCAATAGTTCCACCCTCGACTCCCGTTGCCATTTGGTACTGCTCGATTAGTTTGTGACCTTCCAGACCAAGTATTTCACTGGATACATCTTCTCTGGATTCTTGACCAACGTAGGCACAAAATTTGAGGCTGCTTATACCCTTGATAAGCATCACATTGGCGCCCAAATACCTTCATTCAAAATATAAAGTTAAAATCGAAAACGAAGTTATCATATTTTTAAAAACTACCGAGCACAAGAAGAGACGGTCACTTCGGATCCTTTGAGCAAATAGAAGCCCCAGTACTCTTTGAGATCATCATCCAATTCAAAATGTCGTGACATTTGTAATTTCTGTGCTCTTGGAGCGATTTTGGGTGGTTCAGGCATGAGGTACGCGTCAAAGGAAGCGTTCATCTGAACATTTTGACTCTGCAAATAATGGGAGCACTGATAACACTATCAAGGTGAATGTTAATGATATAGAGATGATGATACCTGGCACCAGACGGTAGACATATGACCGTCAACTAGTCTCATATCACTTGCGCCGAAAGTGACGACGCTGTCTGCGTACAAGATGAATTTCGCGTAAATCGGGATGACGATGCACAAAGTAGGTAGTAGAACACCGAATAGGATCAAGTGAATAAATCTGGCCGTCTTTGAATGGCAAAACGATGTTTTATTTCCTATATTATTTAATTGGAAAGTTATGAAATGTGACCTTTAGAAATCTCGTGATTATAGTTTTATCTTACTGGAGCGAGTGACGGGCAAAGCGTCGTATCGGTACTTGACGACACCGAAACTGAACTCGTCGTTGTCCACATTTATATTAGCAGTGCTGTACATGATGAGTAAATCTGCTGTATTGTCGTCGTCTTTTGGATGCGCCGATAATCTGTCATTTAGAAAATTAAGAAAATTACTAATGAGAAATGTGTTGTGACTGCAAATATTCGCCATAACATGTGTCGACCTTCGTGAATTCAACAAAAATAAAATTTATTAAATTATTTTGCAAAAGGCCTCGACCCTAAATGAGAGTGACGCTATACTTTACCTCGAATAACCATGCCTTTTTTAATTGGTAATTGTTATGTAACAATAGGAACGTTCTTATAGCTTTGTGTTTCCACCGCCGAATGAAAAGATCGTTCCGCGCAGATCCCTATTTATAGACGGACTCTACGAGTAAACAATGTTGGTGTAAATCCAGGATCCTCCCAAGGTGGCCTCATTTAAAACACCACAATCAAATAAATAAGTGGGTGGAGCCATAAGGTGTCGTCAAGGAATATCGGATAAAACAAGAACCAGTGCACTAAACCCTAATCGCCGTCGTAAATACATCAACAACATCCCATAAAATAAAAAATGAGATTGTGATGAATAAGCGAACTTTGATCAGAATTTAGACTACAACAGGATCACGTAGGATCTTTCGGGCCGCGGCCCTTGTGGTACAATAGATGCTACGTCTTAATAGATACCTTCCGGCCGACTGAATCATCGTCTCCGACGTCTCCATTTCTGCTTACGGTGATGAGGATCGTCGTCGTGGATCTGTTGACAATTCACGACGCAGCACATCCCCATTTGATGGGATCTTGTATGATAAACAACTCTCCGGGATCGAGGTCAGTATACAAAAAAATGTCTAAAGACTCATCTACTCGACCAAACGATTCGAGTAAGACTGAGAGAATCCTTAAAGAGGGCGAGGAGCTTTCCCTCTCTTGGACATGTTGTCACGTGACCCTCATGGTTATATATTCCCGCGGGAATATCCGGGGCGTGAGCTTGTTTTCACTTTTTTTCTTCCGAGAGAAGGAGAATCTCATCGTCTCTTGCTGCTACCCACGATTGTCAACTGTTCTATTTATATTCAAGAAAGGTGCTGCGGAGAGTGCTCCTTTTCTCTAAACGCTTTTCATCTGCTTCCTTGAAAACGAGGAATTTGTTTGGGTTTCGTCAAGCTGTCGACTCTGATTACGCCAAGTCTTCATAACTTCCTCGGCCCGATGTTGTTTTGTTGGTTTCTCTCGGGGTGTCAATCATCTCGGCATAGGAAATGAACGAGACCCCTAGTATTGATTTCTCCTTCTATATGGTTTATAAATCAGTTTCCTTTAGACTTGAGATAAGCGGGGAAGACAAAAATACCCAATCGGACTAAGTGCGCTCTCGTTTGTCCTTGCACTTTTACGGAAGAACGAGGCGATGAAATAAGCAAAGGTTGAACGACCTCACTCGTAGCTCGAGTTATATAACAAGATGCTGTTGAGAAAAGAAAATATTGGGCGAAAAAAGTATGCCAGCATTCCGCTGGGTGCTATTTTTGTCCTAGGTCCAAAAGCTTTTTAAAAATCTTTTTCCTCTTTAATTGCTCTGCTCGTTTCTTCTTTTCATTTTATAGTGAGCTGTTGCTACTCAAAGTACCACTTAATTTTTAACTTAAAAAGGTATTGACAAAATAAAGGAGAAGGTTGCCAAAATGTAAAAAGTGCAGGACATAAATGATTGTATAACATGTCTGGAAGGAAGTTATAGCTTTATTATTAGTAGCCATATCCTGTATATCTAATTCCTTTACTTCCCATTATCGCAAAATTCATTTAATATACGAAAAACAAAGTAATAAACAATAATAAAAAGTTGAACTTTATTATTCGAATGAACTCTAACTATAAATTACGACATTATCATTACCCAAGCTCTATCGGTACAAAAAGGACATAATGAAAGCAGCGATTAAGGTATCAAAGGTTTGCCAGCATATCATTGAGAAAAACAAATAAATGTTTTAAATGGTGTTAACAACCGCGTTATCTGTATATGCGGTATGCAACGATATACCCGCCGACATATTGTTATTCAGGCCGATCCTATTTCTTTCTTTTGGTATCAGTTTCTTAATTATTTAAACTTGACCTTGGTTGAAATAATGGAATGGTCATAAATCTCCTAAAATGCAGAAACAATGGATGAAAGGAGAACATATATTTTAACGACCGGATTTGCGAAAAGAACCGAAGCCAACAAGGTAACTGGGTCAAAGAGCAGCGTGATGTTGGCAACCTCATTAGGCGTAAAGTTAGGGTAAACAGGGTGACCTTATTCTTATGAGGTTACAGAGTTCATTAATATAGAAATGCGCTGCTTTTACTTACCAAAAATTCAGTAAGTTAGGCGGTAGCTAAGGTCATTTGTTTGTTGATGTGGAAATTGTCGAGGTTGGAGCACTACTGTTGCGTTTCCCTTAGCCACCTTAATTAATATATTTATTTCTTCTATATATTAATCTACATATCTGGACGAGGAGCCAATAAAAAGAGAGCACGATAAGATCAAAGGAGAGCTGAATCTGAAAAGACCTAATATGCCAAATAATCGCTATTTACATTGCTATATATTGACGTTATATAGAAACGAACGAATAAAGATGTTGTAAATTACTCTGACCTAAATGCCAAAAGGACTATATCGTATTGATGTTTTCGGATGCCAAAAGTTGGCTGTTGGTTTAGCAGCATGTGCAACTTTTGGCACAACTCAGAAGCGGCCTAGACAGAAGCCGTTGAGTGTATAATCGTTTACACTAACGAAAAGAAGTGAGAAATGGGAGTACTTGGATTTCTATACTTTCAAGTAGGTCAATGTCAGAAGTCTGCGGATATACATTGTTTATTGCAATTGTAAATCCATCGCGATGAGTTACGAAATTCAAGTGCGGTAAACAAATTTGGGATGATGTGCGTTCAAAGTAAATTCTAATATAAAGTGATTGAAGTGTTGTATTTTATAATATACACTTAACATGATTAAAAAATATAATGAACAAATAAATTACTCAGAGGTTATTGCACTTGAATACTTGATCGTGTTTTTTGGTTGACTATATCAGCTATAAATATTAAGTTTTATTGCATTTGAAACAAAGAAATTCGCTCATTGCCAAAAATAAATTCTGGATCAAACAAGTTACAACTTAATTATTCTGCTTAAACAATAATAAAAGGTCTATCATTTGATCTGGGCTTAACCAAAAAAAAAAAATTTACGCGTTGCAGCTTATTAGCCTTAGCGACAACACAACACATTATGAAAGATATTTAGAGTCTCTTATCGGGATCTTCAGCTACGACTGTTTGTGTCTTATTCTGATGATTATCGCTGAAGAGTGGTTGAGTTACGGTAACGATAAATGACGAATGCAAGCCGTAAAACGAGCAATCCAGAAGCGACTCCCAAAACGATCCACGTCAGGATGTGAACGGATTTTGGAACGGGTCCATCTATACGATCTTCTTCCATCTGTTTGGTCAGCACTCCGCTGGATGCAAAGATTACCACTATAATGATAATGAAAAATCATATTAATAATACTGATTTTCAAATATCTTTCGTAGTTATATACCCATATATTGTGTGATAGTGTAACGAACGAATCGGTCGAGATAAGTGTTTTCCAGAACGAACCATCCGACCACGATGGCTAAAAGGACGGACAAGCAGACTAAAGAGGTGACTTCTGCGTCACACCGACCAAGGTACTGAATGCTAATGTTGAGATTCAGCAACTGAGTACCATAAATAAATGAATTAATCCAACTTCTTAAATAGGATAATTATGTTGGTTATATAATACCGATGCAATAGTGCACCACGTCGTATACAGTGCGATACCGTTGTGAATTATGATCCTCTGCAAACGCAGTTCGGTGAAAACAGCCCTCTTGGCATCCCCATCTTCTTTCTTCACCATGGCCATATTTCCACTGTTAATTATTATTTTTTGGTTTTTAAAATTTCTTTGGAAAATTAAAAAGGTTATCAGGAATATACCGATAACAAGCGATAGCGAACGCAATCCATCCGGTGTAAGCGATAAAGAGGAGCAGAATGGTTGCCGCCGTGATAAGCTCATATAACCAAACAAAAATCCAGCCAGTATTTAGAGCGTAGTTGGTCAGCAAAACACCGTAGAAACACCAATTAAGGATGACGGGCTGTTGCGCAAACACTTTTCCTCCAACGAATCTTGGATGTCCGGCAGACGGAAGAAAGGCCTAAAATTTAAAATAATTAGTATTTTTGTTTAAAATTATGTAATTGAATAATAAAGTTACTATAAATAGCTCCAGCTCCCAGGAAAATGTAAATTACGCTCCATATAGAGAATGTAAATCCAGCAGGTGTTATATAAACCTGGAACTTATCCGATACATCTCCTACACTCTGATCGAAGAGACCTATAATTACATAATAATGTAATTTAAAAATCATTTGTCAAAATTTAGTGAGAAATTACCTTCGTAACCGATGCCACCTAGTGCGTTGAATGTGATCATCAAAATATAGACGATGGAAGTGAGGAAAATGAGGGTTAGTAAAACTAAATTAGTCGACATTTCAGAAGCGCTAATGAAGGTGTGTAATCGTTGACAACATTGACGGAAATGAACAGAGAGATCCATAATGAGTTAGAACCGGAGTTATCACAAACAGCGAGAGCAAGGTGCAACGTTATACAACAAACTGAACAACACAGAGAGATAAGACGATCTGAATCCCTATATAGAAAGGATGTGTTATATAACGCAACCAAAAATTCCTTTATGGCTGCGGCGGAATAGAGAAAGTCACACACAAACAGAAAACTGTTGTTTAACTTTCATAATAACAATTGATACTACCCGAATATCGACAGGAAATAGTATCTTTAGGAAAAGTTTTGCGATGAATGAAATTGTGAGAGCGTCTATAACGCACTACAGATCGGCTCTGAACTGGAGAACTCGACGTAGGGAAAGGGGGAGTTGTCTACCTGTCTATTCACGAAGAGTTCGAAGAACCCTAAGGGGAACAAGTCTTCTGGGTCATCACTTGAAGGAATATCTATTCCTCATCTTGGGTTGATATATTTCAATTGTAGTAAAGCTCATGTGAAGGTGTATTTTTCAAAAGTCAAGTGCGTTACTATGTATAAAAAAAAATAGCGTAAACAACCGAGTAATAAACAATCCGTCGCTATAGCGACGGATGATGGTTTGAAGGACGTGTAAAACCGATTTCTCTTTACGCTTAAGCTATTTCTTATTACTATGAACTGGAGGGAAGGTTACGAAGCGATATGGTTGTATTTAAAAAAATAGTTGTTCGAAGGACGCTTTCTAAAAAATGCTAAATGCTTCTTCATTTTTGTCACAGTAGGTGTGTCTCCAAATTTACCAAGTTTCCGCTAAATTTCAATTACTCAGGGCCACTTGAATGAGTCGACAAAGTATCTTCCTTGGCAAGTACGCAAAATTAGTGCAAAAAATAGTTGCTGCGAAGTAACCACATACAAAATTGATGAGTACAAGGCGACGCAGCATCAATTCAAAATGCGACGTTGATGGAGCATCAAACATCAAGAGAAATAATTGATTCACGCAACACTGCATATAAATCTAGTCCTTGAAACTTCTTCCGCTTTCGCAACTTGTTTTCTTACTTTTTATTAGTGGCATCATAAAATTTTATTTCCTATGTGATGTTGAGATAAATTCAAAAATTAATAAATAATTTTAAATTTCATTTCAGAAGTAGAGTCGTTTTTCTAAAGAAAAGCGCAGAGGATCAAGAGAACAGGAAGGCTGAGCCCAAAAGCGAGATAGAGCGGCGTCCGGGGATCGCACTCTGATTGAACGAGATAAGTTTCCTGCCAGTTGTCGGTGTCGATGACGGAAGAATTGTTTTCGTCATCCATCCCTTGAGGGAGGTAAACAATGACTCGCTCCTTTGACGCGAAACGGAGAGGCATATGACATTGAGTCGTGTTCCGGCAAACGAATTGTGCTTCGCTCATATTAAACATGGTCTTGAGTAATTCGAACTTGACCGTCAAAACATTCTCTTCTTTTCCCGCCTAAAGATAAAAGAGAAATTTTATTTTACATGTTTCATAAATTCATTTTGAAAATAATTCTCACTTGTTCATAGTTGCTAGAAAATACGAAATAGTAATAGTCATTTTCCTGAACGGTATGTCGGATGAAATTCCCCTCCGGTTCACTCATGTTGCGGCAACTTTCATCCGGAATCAGCGGCTGATGTAAAAGAGTAAATTTACATTTCTTCAACGTCTCCTCCGAGCTGGAAGTTGTAGAAACGTCGTCTTCCAGCTCATTATCGAGGACAGGTTGCAAGAAGTTGCCTCGATCATCAGCAAGATCATCCGTTGTTCTCACATCATCTTTTTCACTCGAATCGTTCGCTTCAAGAGTATTATTTCCAATGTGAGTAGAACTATTTCCATCAGGTGGTTCATCCGAATCTTCCATAGAGTCGTCATCAACTGAAGCGCAGCGTTTCAAACCAGTTTCTCCTTTAATAAGAGTCACTGAAGCTCCCAAGTATCTAGATTAATTTGACAAACCATAGTTTATTCATAAATTCTAAAAGTTGTATAATTTATTCTACTCACTTAGCACATGATGTGACCGAAATTTGGGATCCTTTGAGCAAATAGAAGCCCCAGTATTCTTTTAAATCATCATCTAACATGAAATGCCGGTTCATCGTAACCGGTTCAACTTGACGTGACAATTTCGGTTGACCAGTCATTAAAAAAGCATCAAAAGGTACATTCATTTTCAGGTCCTGGCCCTATTATGATTATTAGTGTCATAATTATATTTATTCTAAGTTATTTTTGAATAACGCACCTGACACCATATAGTGGATATATTCGAGTCTAAGAAGCGCATTTCTGTCGCTTTTAGTGACACCGAGCTAGGTCCATAGAGGAAAAATTTGGCATGAAGGGGAACAAGAATCCAAATGGAAGGAACCAATATTCCCATACAGCAAAGTTGAATTACTTTCACAGATGATGAGGTCCAACATCCTGAGCTCCTGCTGTTTCCTATTTTAAAAAATATGACAATACTTTGCAATGAATGAAAATTCATGATTTTGATAATAACTGAACTCACCAAAGCGCTGATTTGGCAATGCTTCCACACAATGGTAGCTGTAAGTTTGTTGTTGACTGTTTGCTGATGTAGATGGCATATTATCCCTGTGTTATAATACTGTTGAGGTTCTTCAGGATAAAATGTTTACCTACAGCTGTGCAGCAGAGATGGGTGGAAAGGAATGGGAGAGTAATACCTGGTTCAATCTCAGTTGTCCCTCAACAATGCCAGACAGCACACAATAAAGTGAATGCAAATGCCCTGAAGAAAGAATTGGATAATAGCAGTGGATTTCCCCATTGATGATGAACTGGTTGCGCAATAAACATACTTGTAGAGCTGCTGGTATAATTTGGTATCCTGCCCTAGAGCATATTGAAAGAAGTAGGCTACAAAAAAAAAAGAGAACTGGTTATTAGTGGTCAGATTATGCCAAGTATCGGCACAATAACAGAACAAACCTACCTATGGAATTGATTACTTGACCAACAATTGATTATCTCACGTGTAAACAAAGTATATTGAACGATTATTGGATGATACGATGACGTTATAGAAATGTGAGCTTGTAATATTGCACAACAAGGAAACATTTATTGAGTGCTCATCACAGTAATATTTTCAGGAGGAAATAAAACTTTTAATGGAAATAAATAGATAATATAAATAAATGATTACTATAGAGCTGTATGATTTTTAAATGTAACTTACTTTCGGAAAACCACTATTTGCAACATATTTACCGCTTCTTGCGCAATATTCTAAGGCGCAACCATTTTACCGCACGCGCGGAAGTTGAACCCCCCAAAAATAGAGGACAACAATACAAGCACGCAAATACTCGTTTCTAAAAATCAACTTTTCTTTCTTTTTTAAATGTTAAAATCTATTGAAACGCATTGCTTGCTCTCAATGAGTGCCTGGAAACGGTCCCTGTTATGTTCTGCGCTCTGCACTAGTCCCTGATATATAAAGATAATCGAATTTTGCAAATCGAATTACAATTTTTAGATGTCATCAAATAATCAGAAAATGAGTTACATCATCGAATCGGATTCTAGAAGATCATTTAATTTTTACTATCACGCGATACTAGCGATGTAGTCACGCGATTTCACGAACGACACGCAACACAGAGATAGCAACAATACTCCTAGATGGCTCTGACGCTCGGTCAATTTTTTACAACGCTTTTCCCTCCATCAGTTGCTTGATTTTCACGCTAGCCAAAGATGGTGGAAGTGAGCGTCCGTGGGACGTATGAAAATAAGGTGTAAGCTATTGTTTTACGAAAATGGAACATGTTAAACTCGATTTCAGAGGTTTCGACAGTGACGAAACTACTGTAAACGAGGAGGTCTCTTGTAGTGATCCGAAAATGAGTGAATTTCGTAGAAACTTGCCGGGCTTGCCTTCAAACAACGACGACAGCCTACATTTGGCGAACGATTTGTTAGTTTCTTGTGTGGCAATTTCAGCTTCGGGGCCTTTAGAAGACAGTACAAGTGAAGCTTTTGGTAAAACTGAGAGCTGTGAACAAGGCTCTCAAGTGAATGAAAATGATGTGCAATCTAATGTGGTGTCTGTCAACGGTAAAGAGGAGACTCACGACAAATCCAGACAATCAAAACACTCTTCATCAAGACACAGGTCCAGTCGAGACTGCAGGAGGTGCAATGAGAGGAGGAAGCTGAAGAGATGTAATGTTGGAGTCCAGTGCAGAATTGACAAGCACCTGGAGAAGAGCTGTGCACCTCAATTCTCACTAGCCAAGTCCTTGCACTCCTCCAGCAGGGTCCCATGCTGGGATATCCACAAATATGCCTCTTTGATCCATGTAGAGATTAACCCTAATGGAGAAGCTTCTGTTTTGCACATGTACCAAGATGAGATTGACAGGTTGAACCTTAATGAGAAGGAAAACAGAGAACTTGCTGAAGAGTTCTTGAAGGTATACACAGTATTAAGCTCTATAAGTAGTTCAAGATATTGATGGTATTTCTTTTTCACTCTAGTTGGCCTTCAGTGAAGATGAAAATGGATCTGCCCAGTATGTTATGGCAATCGTCCACGATGCAGCAAAGTACCTTCCGGATCTACTTGATCACATGGCCGACAACTATCCAAATCTTACGGTCAAAAACGGAGTAATGGGAAGGAATTCGGATATTGAAAGTACTCAAATGGCCAACTACAAAGATATGGTAATAATTTACCTAATAAATACATGAATGGCAAATTACTCACTAATTTCCATTTCTAAAGGTGTACAAGACTTATAACGGTGGTACGTTCCGTCACGGTCCACTTCACCAAATCTCACTAGTTGGCACCGTCACGGAGGAGGTGGGAGGCTACTTCCCAAAGTTCCTCGAGTTACTGGAACAGAACATATTCCTCAAACTGGCGATGCCTTGGGGTGAGACGAGTATTGTCGACATGGAATCACCACTCGAATCGAATGATGGACCCATTCTTTGGGTTCGACCTGGAGAGCAAATGCTTCCTACCGCTGAACTTGAATGCAGGAAAATCACCTGCCAAAAGGAAACGAGCTGGAATCAACGAGTTGAGAGTGAGTTACATTAGTAATCCTGATATAATCTAAAGCTTTATTTATATTATTTATATTTTAGAACCTCCAATACTTGCCCCGGTCATTAGAAGCACGAGAAGTCCTTTTTGAAGATCGCACTCGCGCTCATGCGGATCATGTAGGTCATGGGCTGGATCGTATGACCACAGGAGCCGTTGGCATCCTTAAAGCCGTCCGCTGCGGAGACGAGAAAAAGCCAAATCGTGTCACCAAGGTAATAATTATATTATTTTTTAAATTCCTATGTTGTATAATAATAATCGTGTCGTGACATTTAACAGGAAGTGGTGGCTTTCCACGCTGGGGATTTTAACGACCTGGTCTCACTCTTACAGCTGGATCTGTACGAGCCCCCCATCTCGCAGTGCGTTCAATGGGTGGAAGACGCGAAGTTGAATCAGTTGCATCGTGAAGGAGTCCGCTACGCTAAGATTCCGCTCTATGACAACGATATCTACTTTTTGCCTCGTAATGTCATCCATCAATTCCGCACCGTTTCCGCCGTTACGAGTATTGCCTGGCATGTCCGTCTTCGTCAATATTACCCTGAGCTACTTAGAACGTACAAGCGAATGGCTTCTGAAGAAGGTATTACAGTAAAGAGTCTACTTAAAAACAGTAAACAACTTTTGAAATTATCTCTACAGGAGGCACTTCAGCGATTGACGACGATCTACGGCGCCGAGGAATGAAGCGTTACGTCCCTAATGGAGCTGCAGCTGAAAACTGCGACATGGAAACGCATCGCTCCAAAATACGATTGTTGCCGACGGATGACAAAACGACGGAAGATGACGAAGAAAGCGACGAGGAGCGCCTCCGTATCGAACGCCGTAAAAAGCGGGAAGAAAAAGAGGCAAGGCGGAATAAAGCGCGAGACACTGAAAAGGAGAGCGAAGATCAGTCTGGATCACCAGAAGAAAGCAAAGATGATGTTGCATCCAACACTAAAGAGAGCAAAAAGCAAGAGGACAGAACCAAGAAAACTGATCCCACTCTCAATAACAAAACACCTGATGAATCAAAGACAAATAATCACACTGAAGTTTCGAGTAAGAACGAGAAATCCGACCAGAATGTGGAGTCCAAAAAGGACGGCCATCATCGTAGCAAGGATCGTGAAAACAGGGTCAAGACATCCGGTGACGACAGAGTGAAGGAACACTCTCGGAAGAATGATGGTGCTGCGCACCCAGGATCGCCGACCGTCCAGACGAACGGGGTAGCTACTGTTGAAAAGAGGTCGAAGAATGGAGACGATTCCAGTCTGCACCGTTCTCGTGACGATCGGAAAGAGCATAAAGAAAGAAACGGTGGATCATCAAGGCATCATCACAAAGATCATCGCAAGGATAAAGACGAGTCAAGGAAGTCATCTAGCCACCATCGTCACCGAAGTAGCGAGCACTCTCACGACAGCAGCCGGTCAAAGAGCAAACACCACGAAGGGAAGCACAGTAATTCCGGCGAAGACTCGAAAGTGAAGTCGGAACAATCAGCTAAGCGAAAACCGGATGTAGTATTGGATAGGACTTCATCTGACAGTGACACTAAGAAGAGAAAGACTGATGAACCTGAAAGGCCTAAATTACTACATCAGAAACACCCCAATGGTAAGCGCCCGATTTCTAGTACTTTTTAATTGTTGCATTTTACTTCGTTTCTCATAATTCTTACGTATTTTAATTTCCGTGTATAGGTGAAAAGATCCCGTCTTCCGATTCGAAGCTGTACTGCGTTCCTAAGGAATGGCCTAAGCTAACGACTGTCAAGAAAGAGTTGTTCACATCTGGAGATTTGCTAGGGTCAATCATGTCGTCCATGGTCCCCGTCACGTCCAAAACAAAAGAAGAAGCTGATTAAATTATTATAATTATTGCCATTATTATTATCTCTTCCTCAAGCAGTTTAATCTCTTTGATTAAGGAGTTCTCTGGTTTTCATTCACTTTTGTTATTACTATGTTAACCTGGTTGAGGTGTTGATCTCAGTACCTGAAGATGCGCCACCTTTTAGTTTTCCGCCTTTCTTTTTCCTCATGTCGACCAGACACTTATTTCTATCCCACTCATGCTTATCCAATGTGAAAGACAATTAAAAAAAGACAATTTCTAATGACAATAATAAATAACTGAGAGAAGAAAAAAAGGTTTAACACGCTCTCGGCATTTTACCCATTTCTTATGTATTTCTTCTTTCCACTATGGTACACGTCTTTTTTTTTATTAACTGTTTAAGCTCCGTGTTTATCGCGACAGTTTGCTGAGGTTTCCCTCTCGAAATTGCTGGACGCAGGCGGCGAACTGTTTCACTTCGCCCGCACACAGCAACGGCTGATCTTTGTGCTGTTGGTAGCACTTGAGAACACGGTCTTTCTGATCGCTGCACACGTTGTTAAAGGACTCCTTGGCAAAAGAGAGCTCCACGTCAGCCATCGCAGCTCGGTATTCCGCTTCAGTCAGTTGTGCCAACTGGTTGTACTATCCAAGCATAAAAATAAGATTTAGAAAGTGTGGTCCAACTCAATATATTACAACCGGACAAGATCACATTTGAAAGGCTTCAAATTACAGAATACTACTTGAAAACCAATCTTATACCATTAAGTAGAAGTACTATTTGTTCCTTACATGGTTGGTCAAGTTCAACAACTGAGTTCTCCAGTGTTCTTCCACCCTACGAATTTCTTCCTCCTTTTCTTGGCGGATCTTCAAGGCTGTCAGGTGAGCATCCTCCATAACTGATGAATAAGGAGTTGAATCTCTTTTCTTGGATCCAGCTGCAGCAGGAACAGGAGGCATGTTGACTGATGAAGGATATTGAGCAGGCTCATTGGATGGCCTGGAGTTTTCTTTCCCACTATCAGTGCCTATTAAGAAATGATAGTTATTATCCAGCATCAAGTAAAAGTATTATTTTATTGAGGGAAACCAACTTTGATCAGAAGGTTGGCGGTTCTTTCTACCCTCCATTTCACCCTTCAGACGACGGACAACAGAATCGGAAATCTAAAAAAAGTAGAATTTTGAATAATTCAGTCGATAATTGTTTCGGAAAACAAATTGCAGTGATAGAAAAACATAACAAGCTTACCCTTACGATCCCGGTGACTTCATCGTTCACTACAGTTATTTTCCGGTTGCTAGGTGTGTTGCCCATTTTGACTACTGTATTTTTTAGTGGTGAACCGTGTTCCCACTAGCTTGATTACTTTAATTGTTTGATGATGGCAGTTAAACTAAGTTAACCCGTAAATTCGATAAACAAAATGCCGAAAGGTGGGCCAGCCGTCTTTCCCGATTTTCTCCCACAGGCAGCAGCAGACAACAAGAGGTTCCGAACTTCAGTAGTCGAGTTTTGCACGGTCAGGGTTGCCGCTCTCCTACATTATGATCTGGACCGAAATAGTGATTTTGTGAAGTGTGAACCCTCGCAATCGTAATTCGCAAATTTCAAACAGATTCGTGATTTTAAATAACAATTTATATCGCTCCATATATTTACTCACATTTTATTGCGCGATTTAATCAAAACAAGTTGAAAAATTGCTTACGTTATATTAGGTGGAATTTGAAGTCATGGCGCAAATTATCATAAAATCTCTCTCGATCTCGAGAAATGGAAAATCCCTTATATGCATTGATTCAAGTGAAATTATTGGAAACATTTTTTAAACTTTACATCTGTATACCAATCAACTGTCTGTTATTATTATTTCCATAACTAAGGGGTTTTCCAGAATCACTTCAGGGCCTTTCTTGAGATGTTAGTAACATTTTATAGTCATCGGAACATTAAGTACTACAAAAATAGGACGAAATGTTCGCGTTCTCGCGTCCAAACTCAAGTTATCAATTCCCTTTCCCTCCAGCTGCCTTATCCTCTTTCCCCAGTTTAATGGAGATAACAAAGAGTACTTTTCCAGTCATGAACGCGGCATGAACGTAACTTGATACCGCTATCTAAATACCCCTTGGCCGTGCTCCTCGTCCTCCTTCATGTCGTTCCTGGATCGAACGTCTGGAGCGCTGCTAGCCGGCAAACGGGCAAAGGCCTAAAGCCTGAAGGTGACACAACTCGCAAGGCGGTGCTGCTGGCAACTGGATATAATAACACAACTGGGAATCTGAGGATAGGGAAGGGCTAGGCTATGCACGTCTTGAGGGAAAACCGAAGACTGCATCTGTGAGCAGGGTTCACGGAAATCAAAATCAAGTAATGGTGGACGCCAAATGATGGTCTAAAGTGGTGTGTGTTTGTGTACGTCTGGTTTTGTTTATTATTTTCGGGGCTGGGAGTGGAAAGGGCTTCGTATTTTATAAGCCGAATTCGGACCAATATTTAGTCAACGTGACAGTTCAAAGTAAGTACAACTTTGTCGTGTTCTAGCGGCCTACTCAGATCAGAAAGGGCCTGAACTTTGTGTAAACAAGTTGTTTTTTCCTCTTCCTGCTTTCTCAGATTTTCACCCAACTTTTTGGTTCATTATACAATCTCTTGAAAAAAAATATGATATCCACATCATTTGTTGCATTCAACCTCCGATCCCAGCCTCACCTACCTCATCTCCAGCAATATCTACCTTTCTAATGTTGTTTTCCTTTATAGCAACCATTTTTCTAACTAGTTGAAAACTAATGATCTGTTGTGGTTAACTTTCTACTTTATATCTCTTTGTTTCAGACTCTTCACAATGACGGAGGATGACATTCTGTTTGACGATACATATGAGCTTCAGGAAGTCATCTGGAGGTAAATGTCCTATCTAGAAGGACATTTTTTTAAATTCAAGCAAGAGTAATTTTCAAAATATATCTTTGTTTCTAGGGGCTCTTGCAGTGTCGTCAGAAGATGCACTCACAGATTGACAGCTCAGAGCTTTGCTGTCAAGATTGTTGATGCTGCAAAATTTACTGCCATTCCATCATTATCCTTAGACAGTATGATCTGTTTGCTTTGCTATCAGTTGTACACATCTACTAATTTCATGTTTTTCTCATACAGATCTAAAACTTGAGGCCACAGTATGTCATATGATGAAACATCCCCATATAGTAGAATTGTTGGAGACATATAGTTCTGAAGGAATGGTATATATGGTGTATGAATTGTAAGTGGAATTCATATCTTCTTTACTCAACTTTCTAAAAGTTACGGCATACCACAAGATGTTTACTAAACGCGTCACGTCTCTTGATATCTCCTTGTTTAGAATGGAAGGAGCCGACTTGTGTATAGAAATTGTGAAACGTGCCACTGCTGGGTTCGTGTACAGCGAAGCGGTCGCAAGGTACTAATTAACTGACCGAAGAATTCACTACATAAACCCGGACGTAATATACCTTTGCTAATATATTTGTTTTTTGCAGTCATTACTTTAGACAGGTTCTAGAAGCACTTCGATACTGTCACGATCACGATGTCATTCACCGTGATCTACGGCCTCAAAATATTCTTCTCTCCAATAAAGAAAATTCCGCTCCCGTTAAGTTGGCAGGTTTCGGCTGCGCTCAGAGGTTAACACAAGGAGATCTTGTTCCCGCAGGTACGTTACAATGTTCTATATACCAAAGAAGAAATGGAGAAATAATTGTTTATACTTTTATTTTTACTTTTAGGAGGGGTGCTAGGCGACAGTTTCTACATTAGTCCTGAACTAGCACTTAACAGACCACACGGGAAAGCTACTGACATTTGGAGTGCAGGTGTACTGCTTCATGTGCTCCTCTCCGGGACACAACCCTTCCTTGGTACTGGCGAGTCCTTGCGTTACACCATTTGCAGCGGAGAACTAAATGTAAGCGTGTATAATCGACTATTTTTAATTTTAAACGCACCATGTAACACCTTTTTTCACAGTTTGATGCTCCAGTTTGGGCTGCCATTAGCGATCATGCCAAAGATTTACTGCAACAGCTCCTATGTGTTGATCCCAATGATCGTTTTTCAGTCCACGAAGCACTAGATCATCGTTGGCTCAAGGTCCGTCTCATTAATTTCATTCTAGCTTGTCTAGCTCATAATTGAGTTCATTTATCAAATGCAGGACAAATGTGCGCCGAGGGATCACTTACATCTTACGGTCGAGGAAATGCGCATTTTCAACGCTCGCCGGAAACTCAAGAGTCTAATTGTAGCAACCACCAATTCGGTCAAGTGGAATCACCCCTCCTTCAGCGTGGACGCCAACTGCGATGCCTTCTCCGACATTGAGGATGATGAATCCGTTTCTAGCCGTATGTGAACACCGCTCTTAATTAGTGATTTGCTGATTCATTGAGATATAGATTCTCGTAGTTGATTTGAAGGGCCTTGCGACAAAGTTAATTGCCTTCCTTCTTCGTCCCTTCGTTGAAGAAACCTCACTATGTCTTTCATAACCACAGAAAAGACCGTAACTTATGTGCCAAAGGAGTTTCAGGTCCTTTTGTTTCTTTTGATAGAGGGGCAATGGACTCTTCTCTTGGTAGCACGTAATTGGATTCCATTGATTAGGGCGTTTCATGTCGGACGTCTTCTTGGTCGATGAGGGATGTTCTGCCCACTCTGTGGGATGAGCAGACTGGGGCACATTCCACGGAACGTCAATTAATATGACTTCAGTTTGTACTCTGCTCTGAGTTTTGCATCCCCACTTTATTAATAACATGTTCAAAAAGACTTCTTTAGTTTGTTTATCAATATTGGGAATTCCTGCTATATACGTATAATATACGTGCAATAAGGGTATAAAATGTTTTCATCTTGGGTAAGAGGATTCCATATTGGATAGGATATTGTGTGCGCTTTTGCACGGTAATTGGTATCTTGCGTACGGTACGAGCCTTATGTTGAAGGGTTCCCAGTGGATTAACGTAACTCATGCCCGTTTCCGTGTTTATTTCTGTCTCTCGTCTGAGTAGATGCAGTGAGCGCGGTCCTGGAGAGTATTGACGAAATCCAGTTCCTTCAGGATACGCCGTGGATCCGTCGCGATGTGGAAAGCATGCGTCAAGTCCTCGCAAACTCGCAACTGCAGTCTTTGTTGACGGTACGGATCATAATAACCATTCATACAGTACATTCAATAGGGCGATTGTGCAACATATCTTCATCGTCTATTCTACTATCATCCAAAAGATTTCCCTTTTCCTTTTCCGTTTTTTTTGGTATCGATTCCCCAGCTGCTTTCTGTCCCACTGTAACGCACCCATTTAAACATGCATTTCAACTCTTCCCATTCAAGACCAGCTTAGTAACTCGATGAAGCTTTCAACACTTTTTTTTTAGTACTCTGGACCCCTCTTCCCTTGGGTCTTCCCTCATGCCCGATGAAGCTCTCTTTCTCTTTTGCTCTTTCTCCATTTTTCCCAGCTCCGACTCTTTCTTTAGCTTCTTAGGAATTTCTTCGTTATTGTGTGTCATCTTCTTCTTCCGACGCTTTCATCATCCTGCCATACCATTATATAGCTGCGCCCTGCGTGCAAATTACTATCATCGATCCTCCCTTGTGATGGCTTGAGCTTAGCGCCATAGATTGGGATTCATTTCCTATCTAAAGAGGATTTTCAATATAGAGCATCTCTCTCTCTTTTCCTGCAGTTGTATGATAAGATCAGCACCAGAGCAACGGCGGCTCACCGTTTGGCCACTTCAGATGCATTGGCGCGTTACAGAGATGCCACGGACGTCCTACGAGAACTACCGAGATCCGTTCGCGACGGAGTCGACGTTCGGGAGCTACGCGATATACTCGCTAATCCTTTTCTTAAGGTAAACTATTTTTGAAACTTCATTATTGTTTCATTATAGAGTAATATGTGCCAGGATGGAGGAAGCCGTTTGTTTTCATGTGTGTCTTAAACATAAACAAGTCCCCGACCCCCCATCGATGAGAGTTTGTGGGCCAGCACTCGAGTTGATTAGTCCCATCCGTCTTGACGTGTTCTTCCCCAGGTGTGTCTCTTCTCGTCCTCTATCAATCCCGTAGCGATTCTCACCGTCGCGCGCGCAGCTTCTTGTTTTTAGATTTTAGTTTTTCTAATAATTTTTACTTATTTTTTACGTCTTTTGAACTCGAGTTTAATCACTCCATCGATCTTGTTATCTATTGGATTCTCCTCTATTGCCAGTGAGGCAGCATGACTCGAGTTGGCCAACATTGATAACGATTCTTGTGTAATAACAAACTTATTAGTGAATCATCCATCTTCTGGCTTGCTTCTTTTGGCTGATGGGCTACATTTTTCCATCTCTTACTGTGTACGAGCTTTCGTACACGCCTGCGCCAATTTTCAATGCATGGCCGGATCGTTGCTGGGCGGGGAGATCCCACTGGATGAGGGGGTTGGCTAAGTTTGCGAGGCGACGGGGATGCTGCTGCAATGTTTTTGCCCTATTCCATCTCAGAGTGAGCTCTGCCTGCGGTTCACGCAGAAGCTCTATTCTTTCACTCTTATTTTCCGCGTGTGTTTCTCTCTCTCTCTAATATTTGTTGTACAACATGCTCGGACTGTTCCGTGCGCCCCGGGACGCCGGTTGCCTATTGGCAAGTTATTTGTGATTTAGTGTATACAGTATGGTTGAAATTCCGGTTCATTAACTTTACTCATCGATCGTCATGTTCAAGTGAAGTGTGTCGAGCGGTGCCCTTCACATCGCACTGAATGAGTCCTCATGGTGTATTTAAGCAAAGATTATGCAGCTCGTCCACCTCCGGTTCCTCATTACCATACCGGATAAGAGACAAGTTTGTGTCCTCCTTCGGAAGCAAGACGAGGTCGTGATCTGCATCCCGGCGGATCGATCGGGTCGTCGTTTCGAGGCATTAAAAAGTTGTTGTTGGTGGTGGTTAAAAGCGTCACCGATCGGCTCAGCCCGACGGTCCTTGTCGAGTCGTGCCTCCTTTCGTTGTTCTGCACGGCGGAGCTGGAACTCGGAATCTGCCGCCTGCGTCCACTTCGACCACCATGCAAGGTCGAGGAGTTTGGCCTCCTGCTCACCCTCGTCTGCCGCCGCAGCAGCACCAGCAGCAGCAGCAGTACTACAGTGCCCAGCCTCACCCACATCACCATGCAAACCATCACTCTCTCCCCCATCACCATCACCGTCACCATCAACAACAACAGCCGAGTCTGGTGCAGCAACAACAGGATTTTTACCATTCGCAGCACTTTGTCCCGCTATACAATCAGCAGCCGCAGCCGCCACCTCCGCCATCTCTACTACCCCATCACCGTCCGCACCACCAGCCACATTCCATCCTGCAGCCGACCCGCTCTTTGCATCAGTTACCCGTCCTGCAAGAGCCACATCCACAGCCGCAGCTCAGAAGAGCTGAATCGCCTCCTGACTATTACCCTCATGAACAAGTGGGACCTCATACGGGATGCCCAGTTCATAGTCCGTTCCGTTTCTGGCTGGACGAGCACGGGGTTCCGGGACCGAGCTATCAACGGCAACAGCAGCAGTCGCAAACCCGACACTATTTCCCTCCTCCGGCTGCAAGGTCCTTGCATCACCAGGATTATGCCGCAATGTCGTTCAACTCCCACCAGCAGCAGCAGCATAGAGTTCCAGCCGCAGCTGGAGGAATGGTATCTCATCCTCCAAGGCCTATCAACCGTATGCTCCACAGGCGTAGCACCCAACCAGTAAGCCTTGGATCCGAGTGACACGTGGGGTCCTCTTTTTATTTAATTAATGAAAGGGGTCTTGATGGATGGATGGATGGATGAAGGCGCCTTTAAAAAGAAAAGAAACCAGTGAAGAGAAAGTGATGTCATTTTATCCCCTATGTCGGTGAAGGCGATGAGAGGCTCGTCTTCTCTTCTTCATGACAGGAGCCCTCGGGACCTTACAGGATTTTTCTCTTCTTTTTTGTCATAGTACCTATTTTTTTCTGTGAGATTAATCGACGTGTGATGTGGTCGTCTGCTGCTGCGGAAGGAAAGATCAAGTACGTTGATAGGGATCGCCCGTTCCAACGGAAGCGGCGCATAGGGCTTTGATGATGGTCCCGAAGCGACGTTTTTGCTCTTTGGCATCCCGTCGATTTCGTACGCATATTCTGGCACGCACACTCTGCACATAACTTTGGGTGATGACGCCCCTCACACTTGCTCAACTTTGATGATGCTGTCGTGCTGAATGTCAATTCTCTCCTTATTTTCTTTTCCCATTGCGATGCGGCGTTTTATTTTATTTTATTTTTTCAGCTTTCCATTTTACTGAGTGGGATAAAAGGTATCCCATCTAATTAGAATGCAATTCATTTTGAGAAGAAGAAAGGAAACGTAGCAGACTGCTATTTAGACGAAGCGTGGCGTGTCTCGTGACAAATTTCACGGTAGAGCATTTAGCCAAGCGTGTTTCGCCTTCCGGCCCAAAAGTGTTTCTCACGGTCCGTTTACCTCACGGTGTAATATTTTATAGAAAATAAAACCGAGAAAAGAGATTGAAAGAGATGGGTCAAAGGTATACAGCGGTGGAGGAAGGAAAACAATAAAAGTGAGTATGCTCTGTATGTTTGAAGAAGCCGTCTTTGTTATGCAGATATGAAACATTGCGTTCCACTATCTCCTTGAATCCGCGTTTGAGAGGCTGGGCGTGTTACCCGGAAAACGTTTGCAGAGAGGTACTCGAAAACTTGTTCATCGGTACAGTTGTCATCCGTCACCGCACACTTTTGTAGCTTCTTTCGCCTTATCCCACTTTTACTCGACATCATCTGTACTTGACAATTCTCCGGCCTTTTTTTTTTGTATGTGTTGGTCTTCCGTAGCGGCAACTTTTTTTTCCTGTCCGGCACTCGGCTGCCTTCTTATTTCTTTTCACTCTGGCACGTCGATATGTTTTTTATTATTATTATTTCTGGGCTAGCTCTTTCATACGTGTTTGGAAATGTTTTTCTTTTAAAGAAATTCTTTTAGTACGCCGGAACTTTTAAGGGCTCCTCTGTTAGATATTGATCGATGGCAAATAAAGTGAACAACATTTTTTTTCTCTTCCCCTATGCCTATTTCACGTTCCATCCATTGCATCTCGGGCGGGAGATTTGAGAGCAGCACCTAAACGTAGTACTGCATCACGGTCCCTAGTCCTGAACACCGCCCACGTTCCTCCTCCTTTTTCCCTTTATTCTTCTCTTCCTTCTACCTCCTTTTCCACCGATCCTGATGGGATCTAGTGCGATAGGAGTGGGAGGAAAAAAAAACTAGCATCCGTGACGGAATAAAGCTATTAAGGCTGTTCGTTGTACCTTATAAATCGTTTCCTCTTTTTTAATAGACTTTTTTTGCTACTAGAGGATTCCCTCTTTATTTGCAACATTGACACTTGTTTGTCGTGGGAATTCTGAGGATTTAATTTGTTTGACCTCGGTTAGATCTCTTGTGCTGGTTTACAGCTCGTGTTTGTCGTTGCTTTACACATCTCTGAGGGCTAAGGAACGGTGAGAATCACCCTTATCGATCTTGGTGTGAGACCTTTACCGCGAACCATTTTCGAGCGATGTTTCCTCCTATTCCGGAAATCAACGAGGAAGACTACTGCGTTCGGCAGGATCGTGGGAAGCATTTTGGTGTAGGTATACTGGCAATAAAGGTCCTAGTCGGAATGAGAAGGAAGTAAATAGGAGGAAGAGAGTTTCTGCTTCTCCTGTTTTCATTCCTTGTCACTGTAAATGCCTATTTAACTGAGGGATCTCACAGCGTTCCGATTCTTGGATCTCTTTTAATAGACGCTCTTTATACCTCTACGAATGGCTAATAAGGATTTCTCCGGACCGCTAAGCCTAGCCAACGTGACAGTTTCCCTTTCCTTCCTTCAAGAAGAGATGAGATAACCGCAACAGCCTAATGAATAGTACTAGGAGTAGGATGGAGAGCCCATGGGAGGAAGAGATCGTTTCACTGCGGAAACGAGGCCTGAAAACTACAATGAGAGATGTTTTATGTTCTCTTCTTTCCCTCTTCTTCAATAAAAGAACTGTCCTTCATAGATCAATGTTTTACAGGGAGAGGCAAAGAGCGGAGCAAAAGGATTCCTCAATTTTGACTTTATTGAATACTTGATTGGCTAAGCCGCCTTGTTCATTGAATGTGGTGAGGATTGTGGAGGCACTTGAAACTTTAGGCTTTCCGCGAGTAAAACTCTCCGAAAGGGGGGGGGGGGGCACTGTTATTGGACAAGTTTTGTGAAATACGGTGGAGGCGCTTGCGTGATCTCTGTTCAGCTCTCGCCCGCTTTTTAGATGCACTCACTTCCCACGTCGAAAAAAAACCTTCTTGTGGACGGGAACTTGACCGCCGCTGTGTTATTGCCTTGTTCCCGCTGAAGCGTGATGGCAGTGGATGGATTTTTTTTTTCTCTCTTGGAGCGAGTGGAGCTCAAGAAAAGAATAAAGAAGAGAAACATATGGTTCGAATGGTGGAATAGAAGCGCCGGACTTAAAAAGGCGCACAAACTGGTGGGCAGTGTAATCTGATTGTCAGGGTTCTTCTGGTAACCTCATCAAATCGAATCGAGATGAGAGGACACTCGTAACCCTTTTTTCTGGGAACAGAGCGTGGGAAAAGAGCAAGAGAAAATATTGACGAGGGAAACTGTTCTTTCTGTCGCTCCCTGCGATCATCATCATCGACGCGACCAATATGTTGTTCGTTCCGGATCTGTAGACCGTGTACAAGATGGAGGGCGAAGGGGAAAAAAAATAAAGGCTGTTGTTACATACAGAAAAGGAATCTTATGATCATGAAGATTGAGATAATATTTTTTTGTTTCTCGCGCCTCTATTGCACTCCAATAACGTTGGCGTTTAGGGTCGAATATAAGTACAATTCCACACGTCGTGACCACAAGACAAAGAGTTTTTTTTCTTTTTATCTTTTCTGTGTGTAAAGAATATAAATCAGAGTCTCTCAGTTTCAGAATCGAGATGCTTTCTAAGCCTATATAGGAAGGCATCAGCTGGAATAAGCTCTTGATTAAAGCCTCTTTTTGCATCTCGCATGAATTCCCAAACTCAACTCGTCTTCTTTCTTTTTTCACAAATCATTTTACTGTATATATTCTTAGGTAAATCTGATAAGCGGGTAAAAGCCACGGGTCTTGTAGCGTGACGTAATCTCGTTATATCTCCGTTCGTCTAAAGTCAACTTACCAAGTTTATATTGGCAAGCATAGTTAGTTTGGTAGCCATAGATTTTCTTTATACAACAACCTACTATAGAACGAGTTTATAAAGCTTAAAAACATCCTTAATCAAATCCTGGTCTAAAATTCAATTTATGTCATTCTTTTTTCGTCTCTCTCCCGTTCATCGATCGGCTTTGTTTACATGCAGTTCCCATACCTCTTTTTTATGTTTTCATTTTATCACTATAACTTTCCTCCAGCTAGACGTAATAGGCAAGGGACGAAAAGTTTGATGATGATGTCCTTTTGTCCTGTATATAAAACTTGCACCTCATTCTATACTTGACGACTGAGATTTAAGGTCTTCCTTCTATTTTCGCCTTTACATTGGTTCTTGTTTTCTATGTGTAGCATTAAGATAATTGACGATGGGTAATTTTAAAAAAAGTATCACAGATAAACTTGAGTTCCCTTTTTTTGTTTACTCCCGACACACCCTTTGATAAGTTCTGCATTCAATAATTGGAAGAGGAAACTTATTGGCGCTCGTTATGGAGTCGACAAACTTCGATTGGCTTCCTATTCTGCCTCAAGCTAAACAGCATGAATAAACGAACCTCCCCCAATCAACCCTGTCTGCCCTGAAAACTTTAAAAGGGTTTCAATCTATAAAATCGCTTCGTGGTTACCTCATCCGAAATATCAAAGACAGTCGGTTATTAACAGACCTATCCCAATCTTGATTCAGTCATTTCTTTTAAAAGGAACCTTAAAAAAAAAATGAAACGTTGATGGTGTAAATGGTTTGCTGCTAGACGATAGAGAAGCCTCGTACTACCGCTGACGGCTGTGCGAATCACGTTGCTGTGCGACACGGTGGCAGGAAAACCGGATCGATATTCCCTTTCTCTATTCAAGTGAGCGAGGAAACGTTAGATGAAGGCGATTCAATTGCTCTACTCCGAGAAAGGTTCATCTTCAAGAAGATGTCCCCACTACGTATATATTCAGAATCCCGCCGGAATAATCCTTTTTTTATAGACCAAGAATATATTTTTTTTTCTTCTTAAGCCTAAATAATAGGGAAAGAAATTAGGATCAGTGTCCCTCGATCTAGCTATTGGAAGTGGAAACCAATGTTCATTAGTTTTCTCGACCAAATAACCCTCATAAATTGCGTGCTCCCATTGCACACTCGCCTTTCAAATGAATGCTACGTAGCTGACTCGCGACTTTCTGATGGCGGACCAGTAATTGTGAATGACTAGGAACGAGTCAGTACTAGTCAGACAGCTCTTGACTGATTGTAGGGGATGGCACAATGTCACCACAAAATGGATCCTTCTCTTTTCTTTTTTGTAGTATTCTTCGTGAGTATCCCTTTTCTCTGCACTTGAGGCAAGGACTTAATTGGTTGGTTTTTTTTCTTTCTATTAGACCTTTCTTCTTCTCTTAGAGAGAAAAGTTTGGACTCTTCTGTTCTTGTTGTTTTTTCTTTTCGATTTTTTTCTCAAATACACTAATGATCTGTAAAAGAGGGATAGAAGAGAGATGAATGTAGTCGGGCTAGTGAAGATAATCGAGCATGCCAAAATCTATAGTCAAGAAAGAAGCGACCGTTGTTTGTCTGTTTGTATCACACGAGAATAACGCAGACGCGGGCAGAGTTGGACCCCTTTCTTTCCTGTCCTCTGGAAAGAGCGAGAGGCGTGCAGTAGCACACCGAGATAACGATTGCATCTTTTCCTCGTGAATAAATAAGTTCAGCCCTTATTTATTCAGGATCTGCCATTGGAGAATAGAAGGTGGAATTAGTAGGAAAGACTGTGGAACTACCCTTTTTGTGCGCGCAGAGAGTACCGTACTGTGGAAGGGCCGTTCTTTTTCCGCCTTGAATAGAGTAATGGATGAGAGGGTCTTGACTATTGTCGGGATTTAATGCGATTTTTCTTTTCGTCTCCATCTCTCTTCCTCACATTGTACTTCTATTTTTGCGTTGGCGAATACAACAGCTTTTAAAAGAAATTTAACAAGATTCAGGCTGTTATTTATCACAATCACGAATAGTGGTTTTATTTTCTTTATTTTTTTTGCTATTACAGGCACTGCTGCAGTCCCACGACGTGATCGCTTACGAATTTTATGGGGACGAGTCTGGTGATAGCGGCGGTGGTGGCGGAGGGCGAGTGACGCCTCCTCCACTGCTCCCCCCGGTCTACTTGAGTCACTCGTCCATCGCTGGATCCACTTCGATGGGAGGTCTCTATGGTAGCCACCCTTTGGATGGCCTGTCTCGTCCTGATAGCAGCCTGGGAGGCGGCGGCGGTGCCAACGGAGACATCCAGCCACTTGAGCACGTCACTCGCGTTCGCCTCGTCCAGTTTCAGAAGAACACGGACGAGCCGATGGTGAGACAGCCTCCGGCTCGATATCCAATTTCCTGACGCGCATCAGACTCCTGCCAATGAAATCAAATGACATATTTGTTTGCCTTTGTAGGGGATAACATTGAAGGTGACGGAAGACGGGCGCTGCATCGTCGCCAGGATCATGCACGGCGGCATGATCCACCGACAAGCCACACTTCACGTCGGCGACGAAATCCGCGAGATCAACGGCATGACAGTGGCTCACAAGAGCGTCGACGCCCTTCAGAAGATACTGGTACGGTGTAGCCTTATACATACAAATCTATACTGTGTATAGACAAATAAATCATCATGTATGCGGTTATGTTTGTGTTTGGCACGCTTAAAGAATCCCTATTCATCCCATAGTGAAATATCGCTGCTGCTGTTACACCCATGTCGCCTCTATCTTCCTCCTTTTTTATTCGAGATCCAACAAATCTTTCCCGACGACACCAATTCCGGAAGGGAGAGAAAGGATTGCTGCTGCTAGTCTCATGCGTGACACGACTTCTTCTTCTTCTTTTCCCACAAAAAAAGAACTAATGATGATGATTTATGATATCACGAAAAGGAAACAGTATGAAACATTCCATCCGGAGAAATGTGCTTTATGTCAATAATCGCTGCATTTGCAAGAAGGAAATGGGAATTGGGAGAGAGGATTCCAGAAGTAAACAATCCTGTAGGCCGGACAAGAGGAGAGAGCGCCTTTCCTGCTCATAATGAGTCGATTAATTATTCAGTCCTTGGAGAGTGATAACTCTTCCTATCTAGAAGCTGGGTTTTGCATAAAGTCACGTAGCGCAAGTTCGTTTCCCTATTTCTATTATGTTTCGCTAGTTCTCTGCTCCATGCAGCAACTCTAGGAAGATCGAAATCCGTGTTCATTCAGCAAGAGGGGTCGAGGCAGATGAGATTGCGGAAGAATGGTCCTACGAGTACAGCACGTGAGCATATGTAGAGCTCTTTAGCAAGTTATTGCAGCGCATGTAGAACCGTCGAGTGTGAGAACATTTTTTTTTCTTTCAAGTAGAAAAAAAGGGGGGGGGGGAAGATTTCACGTATTTATACGCATTTCGAGATTAAGAGGACCTTGGCATAGAAAAGAGAAGCAAAATAGAAATGAGTACTGATGGTGTATAAAGCTGGAAAACACCCCGTGAGCGGAGCTGTGGGAGGAGCTCAACTCTCTACCAGTATTGATTTCGGTCTGGGATCCCTGTGCCCCCTCCTCTGTGTAGCAAAAAAGAGACTACCATCTACGTGTGTGTTGCCGAACATGTTTATATATATATGTTTATCAATCTTTTATATCATTTTCTTCTTTTTTTTTTTACACAGAGAGAAGCCCGAGGATCTGTCACCTTCAAGATCGTGCCGTCGTACAGGAGCGCCCCGCCACCTTGTGAGGTAGAACTACGCCAACTTCCTTCTCGATTCATCCACACTTATGCCAGACCTTCCGATCTCTATCCTTTCCTTCGATACGTTCACTCTAGCGATTCTATTGATTGACTGTTAAATCTATAGGATATAGGATTTTGAAAGAGGGATCTCTCATTTTGACATTTTATAAGTGCGTATATCAATTTGGGAGCCCCCCCCCCCCCCCTTTTTCTGGGTTGGTAAGAGAATTTAGAAAGAGAGGGATACGCAGGATCAGTGGAAGTATTTGCTTACTATTGTGCATCAGTGAGCACTGATTGTTCCTGTCAACTGAGAGAGAGAGAAAAACGGAAGAGGGACAAAGAAAGGAAAGTTTGGTGACGCGCCTATGTTTTGTTCTGTAGAGCAGATCAAGTGCTTTGCCTCCTTTTTCGCCCTCTTTAGTTGATTCATCTGTCAACGATGGTATTTGACGTATATGCTTTCTTTTTTTCTCTTTTCTGTCATTCCCTTGCCTCTCCTACACACAGTTGTTCAGGATTAATCCGCAGCCGGTTCTCGTAAGTACTGCCTCTTCCATCTAATCAATTGCACTCTCTCTCGGCCTCTCGGTGCACTTTAAGAAGAGCAGAAATCTTTTTTTTTTCGCTCTCCTATTTTAGATTGCTCAGTTTGAATTGGACTAGTGCACTCCCATTTTATTCCTCTCTTTCTTTCATTTCACAAGCGATTTCCTTCTCTCTGATCTCCTTGATGAACGTGGCATACTTTTTGATGCAAGTCACAAGAAGTGCCTTTTCTTTTTCTTTAAAGCGAACAAAAGTCACTATAAATCAGAGCCAACTTTATAAATAGAGAAATATACCAAATTTATTATCTAGTGAACTTTATTAGTCCTTTTGTGCATGGTGCCTTTGTAGACAAGTTATGCATGTTTTACCTCCCAATTTTATTTTATTTTGTTTCTATTTCATCTTTATAATAAATAAACCAGAAAATCAACGAATGTTTCATCCCTTTTTTCTCTTCTTGGTTTTAATCCGCATTTATTAAGATTCTAGTCGGAAGTAAACATGATGTAATTAACTCGTCCTTTTAGATCTACGTTCGAGCCCAATTTGATTACGACCCACTGGGAGACGATGCAATCCCATGCGCTCAAGCCGGTATTTCATTTAAAACTGGTGACATTCTTCAGGTAAAATTTGCGAATTTTTCTATTTTTTAACTTTTCTTTATTATTATTATTATTGATTTTTCATGTTCCTTAAAATGCAGATAATCAGTAAAGATGACAACCGATGGTGGCAGGCAAGGAAAGATGGAGCCGGTGAATTGGCCCCAGCTGGGCTAATTCCTTCCCCTGAGCTTCAAGAGTGGCGCATTGCCTGCTCTACAGTGGAGAAGAGCAAGCGAGAGCAAGGTGTGTTTCCGTTCCCAGCAGATGGGCAAAGAGCTTTTCAAGAGCAGACCGTTCAATAAACGATGGTGGGGGGTGGATGTGCAGCACAGCTCTCTCCACGCCCGGATAATCGATTGAAATTGATCTACTACTTGTTGAACGTGTTGCAAAGAGTCTGCCCCTTTTGCATATAGAAAGGACTTACTCAATATTGTATAAGGACTGCTGGAAAGTTTAGCACAGTAAATGATACCTTTGCTGAAGGGATTCAAATAAGGGGCCCGCTTAGACTGGCAAGACCCACTGATGTATAAGTGAACACGTCTTCCTTCCTTTTTCGCCGCTCCTCTCTCTCTCTCTGGGGAGAACAGAGAAGACTTGCATTAATATGAATGGAGATCTCCCTCTCCTTGGTCACGGGGGGAATCGTTTGTGCCCCTGAGAAAAGTGATGCCGAGAGAAAAGTCTTCTACGACGACGGCTACGACGACTAGCTGATTATATATTTAAATATGTATGTCTACTTTCGTTTCAGTTAACTGTTTCTTCCCGAAAAAGAAGAAGCAGTACAAGGACAAGTACATGGCCAAACACAACACTGTCTTTGATCAAATGGACGTTGTTACCTACGAAGAAGTGGTCAAACTTCAATGTAAATAATAATTCTATTTTCTATTTTTTTTTTACTCAAACTAATTTTAAAATTTTATCACACAGCCTATCAAAGAAGGACGCTAGTTTTACTGGGTGCTCACGGAGTCGGTAGACGGCACATAAAGAATACGATGATATCCAATCATCCGGACAATTATGCGTATCCAATCCCTCGTAAGTGTCTCCTCTTTCTTTCTTCTTTGCCTATTTATTCAATGGAGAAAATATGTAATTCGCGTGTGCGTGTGACAGATACGACTCGGTTGCCGCGGAAGGACGAAGAAAACGGAAAAAACTATTTCTTCGTCACGCACGACGAGATGATGGCCGACATTGCTGCCAACGAGTACCTGGAATACGGTAGAGTTTCATTTCCTTTTTATTTATTCCTACGTGAGGTAGAATACCTCATCTAATATATTTTTTGGTGGGAAAACAAAAAATAGGAACGCACGAGGACGCCATGTACGGAACGAAATTGGAGACGATACGACGGATCCATTCCGAAGGAAAGGTAGCCATCCTAGACGTTGAGCCGCAGGCTCTCAAAGTGCTCCGAACGTCGGAATACTCTCCTTTCGTCGTTTTCATCGCTGCGCCATCCGTTCAGAATATCAACGATGTAACTTGATTTACTTGTTAAAATTCTCTTTACAATTCGTCTTGTATACAGAGCTAGTAAATGTAGATTCTATGAGCTTTTCTTCCTCTCTTCTTTTATCTTATTTGCAATGCAAAATACTTTTTTTTTCATTTATTAATCTAATTTTCTTTTCTTTTCTCACAGTATGACGGGAGCCTGGAACGTTTAATCAAGGAGTCGGCTCAATTGAAATCCTCTTACGGCCACTACTTTGACCTGGTCGTAGTCAACAACGACATTGAAGAGACTATACGGATACTTGAGCAAACCATGGAGAATCTACCTAGCAGCACCCAATGGATCCCTGTTTCTTGGATCTACTGATGTACAGACGAAAGAATCTATATATGTAAACCCTTTTCTTCCGTTCTCTATTTAAGGATTATTTGTATCTATAAATCCAGGGAAAATCCTACCAACTCTTCCCCGTCATCTCCTCCCCCCCCCCTTCCCATTTTATACATACATACATATATATATATGGCAACTGTTGCTACGTATTCTCGGTTATATAAGAGTCAATCGAAAAAAAAAGAAAGGAAAGTAGTTTTAGTCTCTTCACGTTCGGCAGCTCAAAGTTGGGGCGTTTTTCGAATCCCTGCTGGACGGGTTGAGAGATGTTTGTGTAATTCTCTTTTAAATCCTCTTACCACGCCACTCTTTAATTGTGTGTGTGTGGTAGGTTGGGTATTTCCGGTCAATTCCTCATCGATAAAAAGAAGCTTGGTCTGCAAATATTCTATTTACAAGAGAAAAAAAAGAGAATGAATAATATAAAATTCAATTTTGAACTGATACCTCCTTGAAAATATGGCGAACATACAATCTCTCAAAAGATCAAGTTGCAGCTCATTTGTATTTCTACGTGCTGTTGAAAAGAAAATGTTTTTTCCTCCTTGTTCCCTTCCGCTTTGTGGATTTAGCTAATTTCCTGTTCTCAGCCTTTTTCGATTTGTGTTTATAAAAACAACAATATTATTTTTCTTTCTTTTTTTCAAATGGTTCTTTTGGCTGATCCGATATGAACAGTTGTTGAGCAGATTTGTATAAATCGCTCTTGAAAAAAGGGGATTGTTTTCTTCATTTTCACTTTTAACCTTCTTGTTAGGATTTTCATTAGCTCACTTTATATCAATGAAAATTATACCCTGTTCATCTTTTTCTCTATCTATCTCTTAAACTGTGGATGTTATCAAAATTGTCATCCCGAGATCTTGTTATTTCTCCGATTAATTATTGGGTTTCTAACTCATAAATTTCCCCTTCAAAACCACCGAGACATTCAAGTATCTGAGCAATACGATCGAAACTTTGTTAGTAGAACTTGCCGTCTAAACATTTTTTTTCAACGGTTTTATTCTCCCTTCCCTTTGGCCTTTTATTCATTTATTTCTTATAACGCCATATTAAAAATCGAGCTTTGTTAAAACTTGGGCGTTATCCATTCGCCCGACAGGTCTCCAAATTTTAAATATTCTTTTCGAATTGTTGTACATCTCCGTTTGTAATTCACACCACCAAATACAACATTCTGCTGCCAAACCACGAGAAACACATTTTTTCCGAAATGATGCAACCTGTTGATGATCCTATCATAATATGTGCTGGATGTGTATTTTCCCCATTTCTTCCAACGTCGATTCCCTTTAATAAAGAGCGAATATTTCTTCCACCACATCATAATATTTGGCTGCATGATGATCCTTATTGTTGTTAGAAAAAATAATATTATTTTGCGCTCGACAATGAGGAAGCAGCACAAGATCGTCAGCCATTACTGTCACATGTTTTTCTTTTCTTGGCAATTTCGTTGATTTGTTTTCCTATTGTTTTGAATGTATGACAGAATCGCGAATGCTGAAATAAAAAAAATGGACAATTCATCAAGATAATCACTGGTCTTGAATTCTTAAAACCAATTTAACTATTTTTTGACACCAATGTGGCAATGTAGCATCTGCTCATCGATCACGTCATACATTACGTAATGTATTTCGTATTTTACGCTTCTTAGTATAACTTCCCCAGCTTAACTTGTTCTCGTTCGTAAAGTTCACAAAGTCACGGCAGCTCAACTTATATAATTACTTTCAGACTGCGTTCGCGGGGGCATGCACGTGTGAAGCGCAGACTTGTCATTTAAAAAGATTAAACTATTACATCGTCATCTTTAAGTACTGAATAATGCAAGTTATTCCCTAGTTGACACTTGGCGCCGCGCTTTCATGATTATAAACCTGTCATAGTTCACGCAAGAAACTGATGCGGTAAGAAACTTTATACCGAAAAGACTGACGCAATTATTATTGCAACACGTGAGTACGTGACCCAATATCCCTGCTATGTAATGGTCGTCGGTCCTTGCCGTCCTTTTATTATTTCGTGGATCGTCTTTCCTCTTACTTTTGTATCGATTTTCTCTTTTTTTCCAGAAAGGAAGGACACAATGCCGTATGGTATCTCAAACTGTATACAGAAAAACCCATTTAATGATTTTAACGTTTCATTGCTAAAGCACTATTAGATTGTCGAAGCGTCAAGCCTGGTGAGTTTACTTTGAGAGTAGATCTAAGTTCCCACTTTGAAATATTAGATGAAGTAAATGAAGTGAAAACTAACTCCTTCTCTATATTAGGTGATATCTTTCTCTATTATAACTCTCTTTACTGTTGCATACTTGCATCAAGAACTCATTATAAAGAATGATTATTCATTTATTCAATGTCGTTGATGCTAATTAGTTGGCATACACTAATACAGTGCTATAACTTTGAATCCACCAATGGCTTTCTCGTGAACAAGGGACAATAATGGATGGAAATCAAGTAACGATGTAATCTCTGGGGAGGTGCATTTTTCGATGAGCACCCTCTAAAAGTCATTCGTCAACCAGTCTCTCTTATTTTCTTTCCCTTCATTATTGATCACTGTTATATCCACCTTAAAAGCATCGTTTAAAAAAAAGTGAAGTAAATACTAGTTTGAATTTCCTTTGGATAGATGGCGTTTGGTTCCCCTTTTTTTGAACACAGCTTTTTCAAATGATGGTATGTCTGCGACACGCCAAACGATCGCTCGTTAACAGTGAGATTGTGATATTTTATCGGCGACCTGATGTCTCTTTTCTTTCTACCATGAATTTGGCCGTTAGTGACACAACTCTCTGCTGCACTTTTCTTCTTTATTATTATTTGAAAGCGGTGCGTGCGTCTGGCAGTCGGGAAGTTATGAGCCCCCTCCGACGATATAGAATAAAGAATGTTACCGTCTTTCTTTAACTTTTTTTTCTCGGAAAAGAATAAGAAAAAAAAACGTGCGGTTTCACGGCCTTTTGAGAAAAAAAAATCGGGAGCAAAAGAATTATTATTATTGTAAAAGAAAGAATACAAACAGTTTCCCCGAAGCGGCTGCTATTAGGCATTAACCCATCAATTCAATTTCACCCTCTTTTATTATTACACACAACTTTCCAAAATTAACTTCTCAGAAGTCGTTTGTAGCTCTTTTTGTGCGTCCTGATGTGATTGAAATCATAAGAAAAAAAGAAGGAAGAAGAACTAAATAATTTTTTTTTCCAAGGAAGGCCCCCTCCTGATGTGGATCAGGATCAATCAAAAAGAGCCACAAAAGAAGAAGAAGAAGAAGAAGAATGAAAGGAAAGGAAACACGACCTTAATTAAGGCAGCATGTTGTTAAAATATTGATGAGGATATATATTTTTTCGTTCCTTGATGGACTCTATACATCAACCCAGCTCGTCATCACAATGGCAAAGTAATTTTTCATGACTGCGTAGTCCGTGGACCCCATTGTGCTTGATTGTAGCAGCGGGTCCGTGGGATTCTTTTATATTTCCGCCCGGTTCTCCCCCTCTCTGTTCCGGAGTGGGAGCTGCCGGACTCTCAACACTTGTGACTTTTTTATATATATTATTTTTCAAGTTCACTCTCTTTTTTTTTGAATTGGTAGTGAGAGTGTTATCAAGCTAAAGGGAGTAGATGGATCCATATAAATGATGCCGAGGGGGAATCAGCTGCCACTTCCGCCGGAGTGAGAGTGACGTCACGCTGCGATCCTTCCTCCCCTTCCCAAAAAGTCATTTCCGACTGTTGAAGAGCTCTGAGCTGCTCAGGAAATTTCACTCGACCGATTCCGATGGGAGGCGACGATATTGTTCTCTATCTCCCCCCTCCTTTTCTTGATTGCTCCCGAATGCAAATGTGATGTGAATTTATTTATTTTGAGTACCTCTTTTTTTCTTCCCTCTTCTTGCCAACGGCCTAATCTGTGGCCCTGTGTGCTATAAATTTTTGAAAAAGCCTTTTTCTCTATTTCTTATAAAATTGGGCAGCAGCAGGAGCGGCAACAGGATCGATATAAATGGCAAGTCCTTATGGGGCACTTGCGGACTTGATGGATGTATACATACACTTTTAAGAAAAGAAAAGACTATACAAACATAGAAAATTACTTTTAAAAAAAGAGTTAGTCTTTTTCCCGCGTTCCTTGTTTGTTGTTTTGCTTCGGGAGAGAACTCCAGCTGTGTTTAGTTGGCCCGTGCCCCCGGACACTATTTGTTGTCGTACACTCGGTATAGAGAAGAGCTTAAGCTCCGGAAGTTTTTCTTTGAGCAGCAAGTTGACTCTTTACATTCGATTACAGCAGATGGGGCCAAGAGTCTTCTTCTTTCTATATGAGTTATGTGTTTAGGTAAAACGCCACCATTTTCTTGTTATTAATGACCGCATAAGACCAACTAAAGAAATAGGCGTCGTTTTTTTTATTCTTAGCATATTAAATCATGTTGTCTACCGCTTTTTTCTTGGCCGTTAAACCGTGTTTTATGATTCAGTCTGCTTCAATTATATTCGAAAAGTATTTTCTTAATTGGAAAGACTTCTGAGAATAAATCTTCTTAAATTATTTCCCGTGGCTGTTTGTTTAAATGGGCGACGATAATCCTTGAGGATTGGCCATCAGATAGCATCTTATTTACGTTTATCGGATTCCGGCACGAATGCGCGCGGATGAGAGTCGCTCTTCGTCGTTTCTCCGCATCTTTACGGCTGATGTTTAGAGCGCGGGATCTCTATCGCGCAGTTGGATAAACTCGATTCCCAACCATCTGCTTTAGTTTATTTATCATCGTGAAATCGTGATTGGATCGATCACGAATTGTCTGGAGCCTCTTTCATTCCCTCCGACCTCATTACGTTTCGGTTATTTAAGAGGGGGACTATTTCATTCATTATTACATCCACAATGGAGAGGAGGATTCTATATTCCGGCCGTCAAGGTGAATTGAAAAAGCCCTCGCTGTCAATATTGTCAGAAGAGAAAGAGCGATGATTGTGATTGATTCGACGGGGTCGACCTCTGAATAAATCAGAAAAAAAGGGGGCGCCGCCTCTGCGTCGCCGTCGTCGTCGTTTGTTTTTTTATGTACACCGCGCGCAGTCTAGGTTCGTCTATATGGGCGTCCCGCGCTCTTTTGTGTGAATCAGAGGATCAATCGATTCCTTATACTGCCTAGCTGCTTTTGTGTATAGATCCTTTTCTTCTTCTATTTCTCCCTGCTTATTTGAATCTGCACGTCAATGTATATGAAGAGAATTAATTCCATTACCCAAGCTGTGTACAGCCCGAAAAGGCTCAAAGAAACAATAGGCCTATATACTAAATTTGAATATATAGGGCGGGATTTCTCTTTCCCTTTGATCCGCTGCCTTTATTATATAGAAAGAGAGGGGGGAGATGTGTATACGTATGTTAACGAGTCCTTGATGAGGGTGACGTGTTTCGAAACATTATTATATATTATTACATCGTGTGTAGGCTGTATATTCTTCTAAAGATACATATATATTTCACAGAAAAGGCAGTGATCGAAATAAGTAATGGACGTCGATTACAGCTGGTACGACTGCAAGGACGTCACGCAAGCACGAAATAATAAACGGTGCCCAGCCCTGCAACATCGGTTAAAAGTCGCGTGTTTCTTTAGTATAGAGCGCACTCCCTGAAAACAGAGAGAAAAATCCATTTGCGTATATATAGATCACGCCCTAATATTCGATCTAAAGTTAACTTTTGATAGAGGGGATTCAAGTGTAGGGGAGGATGATGCTGAAAGAAAAAATGATTCTCAATTGGAGTAGCGACGCCGTCCGTTGCTGACACTTTCCCATGAGAGGGTGCGAACCGTACGGCGACGCCCGTCGAGGAGTGCAACCCATAGCGAAAATATGTGTGTATATCATAAAGGGAGGAGGGGAGGACAACGAGTGTTTATAATGGGAAGCAGGGATATAGGAATTGAAATATTGATGTGTTTGAAAGCCGGACGGATTAATGGTAAGAAAGAGATACGATTCATAATACATATATATAAAAAAAAAGGATGTTGTATTTTTTTAAGAGGGGAGAGAGAGATTCTATGCTGACTTTGCATAAATCACCCCATAGTAGGAGCACGCGTTCACCCTCCTTCGGACAATAGTGACATATACACAGAGCGCTTGCGCTGCATACAGACAGGCGAGGAGGGTTAGGTCGCATCAGTCGACGCGGGTGGCGCTTAGTCGATCAAAGTCTGCCGTTCGTGGATGTCAGTTATCGCTAACATGTTGCCCATCCGGCACTTTTGATTTCCAAATAACTGTATTTATTTTTAAAAGGAACAACAATGTGGGTGATAACGAAGACCGTTTTGTGGTGCCTCATTTGGGTAGTAGTGGTGATGAATAGCGCTAACGCTTTCTGCCCGTCCATGTGCCAGTGCGATGACGGACGACTTGAAGCCAGCTGCTCTTCAGCTCGATTGGACTCGGTTCCGATCCTGTTGAATCCATCTCTACGATCCTTAAATTTAGGACACAACAGGATCGCCTCATTGAGGCAGTCTGTGAACATTTATGCGGAACTGCGCCGGTTGGATCTCGGTCACAATTCGCTGCACTCTTTGGGTTTGAACCACTTTCAGCCCCTTGGTCAGCTCGAGTGGCTTAATGTATCCAATAATCTGATCTCTACCCTTGAAGTCGAGTCCTTTACGGGGTTAGGGGCCCTCACTGTCTTGGACCTGAGTAACAATCGGCTCACTCGTCTCTCTGAAGATTTATTCGCTGAACTGCCATCATTAGTCTTCTTGGATCTAAGCCGAAACAAGATCCAGACCATCACTAGCGGAGCGTTTGATTCTCTCCGCCGCCTCCACACACTCCATTTAGAGGACAACAATCTGAATGTGATCCCTACGGCCGCTCTGTCCTCACTAGCCGGCAGTCTACTTTCTTTACATCTGTCGAGGAATCTGATTGGAACGCTGGAGGAGGACAGTTTCCGTGGTTTAGTCCTCCTGCGCCGCCTGGATCTCAACGACAACGCCCTCATCCGGCTTCATCCTTCCGCCTTTGACGCCCTCAATGAATTAGAAACGCTTGATCTTAGTTTCAATCGATTGGATGGCACTCTTGACGGGTTGCCCGTCTCATTGAAACATCTGGACCTCTCGGGAAACATGTGGCGCACCTTGCCCAGCACTTTCTTATCCGGTTTGGTCCGCTTGCAGACCCTCAACGTCTCTTACGGAGAGTATTTACGCTGGGTGGATCCGGATGCTTTTAATCTGGGAGGCGAAGAAAATAAGCACAACGGATCAAGGAAAGTCTTACCTTTAACCAATCTAGTCATGACGAACAATGCTCTATGGAACCAATTTCCAGAGGAACTCTTACTCGGACTGGAACCTCACCTAGTCAGATTGGACCTGAGCGGTAACGCCTTTGAGACCCTTTCCGTACCGAAACGACCTTTTGACGAGCCGGATAACTGGCCGGAATTGAAGTACTTGAATGCAGCTTACAATCCACTCGAGTGCAACTGTTCCCTGTTATGGCTCTGGAAAGTGCTCCATCATCAACCAGCTCGACGGAATAACTTATCCAGCAGCAGCAGCAGCAGGGTGACGACAAGTGAAGAAGCGGAAGATGATGATTCGACTGTAATAGTCAACATTACTTGTAACGGGCCGGCACCTTACAGCGGACTCTTGCTCTCCGCTCTGAGCCAATCTGAGCTGCACTGTTCATCTTTAATGGCTTTGCCGACTTCGGTCGCCGTCCTCTTGGCCATTATTTGGCTCGTCTTAACGGCCTGCATCGTGGGATCGGTCCTCTACTGGCGCGCCCGTACTCGACGGAGGAGAAATAAAAAAATGATGGAGAGCAGCAGCTTGATGAAATCCGGCGGCAACAACACAGGGCACAGCTACCATTTGGCCGGCACTAGTCAACATAAACAACACCAACAACCCTTACTCGTCGGAGAGATGGTGATGCCGACCAGTAGTCCTGCCCCGTCCAGTCATCATCATCATCAACATATGAGTATACCCCATTATTACCCACATCACCACCACTTGATTCCGGCAGCATCTTCGGCTCGAGATGAGTACACGTACCATTCTGCCGGCACAATCAAACGGATTCCGGTCACAGTCGTCTAATTTTCTTTTTTTATCGTGTCTTTTATGAGGCCAAATAATAAGTGTGTACATGATGAATTTTCTAAAAAAAAATCCAATCACTTGATGATATGCAAATAATAATTATTACACTACAAATTATGTAGTTCTCTTTCTTTTGATATTAATCCACATTTTTTTTTCTTTTTGATTTTCTTTTAATGGTACCAATAATGTACAGATGATGTTCTAAATGTTATGTCCCCCGTGTGCCATTGTGTCCCATTTATAACTATGATACTACAGACGATCCTTCCGTATTATTATATGTACATAAAGCGTATATATACACGAACACAATGATATAAGCCCTGAATACCATTCGAGTCTAGAAATAAAAAAAGAAAAGGGGTATCTCTTATAATTAGCTGTACTGAAAAACCAATCATCAACACTACTGGGAAAGGGTGAGATCCGAAGTTAATGGAACATGGTCCGTTCCTATTATCAGCCTTTACGCCCAGGGATTTATATATACTGGAACGGTCGGGCTGCTGGCTAATCATCGGCGCTCCGTTGGATCTGAAGAATCCTTTTGAGTAGCGCAGCATCCCCCCATCTTACCGTGCGTGACTTTCTCTCAGGGAGCACGTTGACCCAGAATAAGAGGCGACTTAATCGGATTCCGGATGGAGAAAAAGAGAGGGTCTTCAAGTCCGGTATACGTAGAAAAAGAGGGGAGTCCTATATAATCTCAAAGGAAAGAGAGAGAGTCTCTTTCATACACTCACTGATTATTTTGCACAAACAGCATCAAAAACTTGTGCAGCTAGCCGGCAGGTCAATTACATTCTGAAAGAGACGTGCTTTTCTGGTTCTCTCTCGCTCTCTTTTTTATTTTATCGATCCTGCAGGAGTGTACATGCTTCCTTCCTTCTTTTTTTATGTATGCCAAAAAAAGGAAAGAGAAGAAAATTTCTCCAGGGGTGAAAATTGCTCGGCCGTAAAACATCCCCCGAGCAGTAGCTGCTGGCTTGCTCCATCATCATGATGATACATGGCGTGATCCTGTGGGAAACACACGCCCATGTCTGATTATATGTATCCTGGCTGAACACACAGCAGAGCAGTGCAGTGAGTAGCTAGAAACAGGGCACACACGCTGAATAAGGAAACAGCCGGGGACCATCCAGTCGGGTGTGCATAATCCTCTGACGGATCGCGTGCCCGCTCCGCGCGCTCCTTCTTATGTGTGCATACAAGTTTCGCTTAAGGGAGGCGATCCTGTAAGAAAGGAGCTAGCCCCTCCAAAGAAGAAGAAGGGGTGGATGTGAATTATCATCAGATCAACGAGCTAAATCTGAGAAGAGAAGGGGGGAGGTTTTGCTATTGATTCAATATCTGTGTGTGGTTAACTGCTGCCGGAGACGTCGTCCATCATCGCCCGCCGACGTATAATATATATAAATCGGATCCATCCTTCTCCCTCTAATCCAGTTATAACGATATGTCTACAAAAGGAATATATAAGGCATAGATCGTTCATCGCTAATTGACGTACAGTAGCACTGCTACTCCCATCGACATAACATATAGAACGCAGTGACCACCATTTTCTCTCTTTCTTTTTTTTTTTGCGCTTTTGCGCGCGTGCAATGAATTATCCGACGATGACTCGGGTCCCCTCTGATTATTACAGCCTACAAGGTTATAATTCATGTCGATCCTGCAGCTATACACTCCCTCTAGAGCCGTTATTCTTCATTTTTGAACTGTGCGCGGTGCGTTTACTGGATGGGTTCGCCAATATGAGCGCTCCCACTTCATCGGAAAGAGTGTTATTCCGCATCGCCGTATGGGATTCAGGAGTAGGCGTGCTCACGCTAGCTTGTCCCCTTGAAAACCGTGTAGAATTAATGAGGGATCCTTCTGCTTTATAGGGCCCACTCGAGTCCGACTCTACATATAATGACGACGATCCTTGAAGGAAAGCATTTGCATTTCGCATGTACATATATATCTGGATCGATGACCACCAGATTCTCATTACATAATGACGTCGGCAAGCCAAGTCGAAATAATAAATCAATCACGCGAAGGGAGAGAGAGAACGCGCTCGCCCTCCCCGCCGCATTGTTTTCCGCGTAGAAGCGCTCTCCACTAATGAAATCCTTTCCGATGGTCAGGCTATATCGCAAAGGCGAAAGATTGAGAACTAATTAAAACTATCCTAAAGATTGGGCGAGGAGCTAACAGCAGCAGCTGCCCATATCTGTCGCGATGAGGCTCTGCTCCTGATTTTCTCTCCCCAACCCCAAGTTCAATCAATCCTTACTGGTGGTGCTGAAGAGGGAGGAGCGAACCGATTCCGGCGGACCGGCGGCCGCGTGCCGGAGACGACCCCAACATTCAATTCTTCCACCATCGATCCTTGTGCTGGGGGGAGGTTATATAGGAAGCGAAAAACACACACACACACACAACACCCAAGAAAAGTGAGGGGGGATCGATCCATTGCTGTGCCGCCACACATAGTTCCTTTTCCCGTTTCCGGATCGGAGGCCGCACAGTTTTTCTCATTTCTTCTACTAGAAATAAAAAGAAAAGAAAACTGCTGTTATCTATGATTTTTCTCATTTCCGCTATGATGTTGACTTTTTTGTTTTGTTTGTAACGTAACATTAGAGATAGATAACGATCAACATTGCGGTGTTGGCGCATATGTTCATTACAGTTCCCTTTCATCATTATCTGAGGCGTCAGTTGCACGCATGCAAGGATCTTCTTCTTCTGCTTCTTTTCTGCGATGACAAAAGGAGGAAGACGAAGATGAATGGATGAGTTAAATACGGACCCTAACGAGCTGCTCAAGTCTCTTTATATTTATCGTCCGTGATTAATCTTTATCCGGCGGGAGAGAGAGAGAGAGTGAAAGAAAAGAAGGAGGAATTTTAGTGTCACACGCCGGCCACCAGGTGAGGATTTACAACCTGAAAGCGCAAACCGTCATAAAACACTATGTGCTATACAGGATCGGCGTGACGTCACGTCATTCAACCACCTGGAGTTTTTCTCTTTTCCCTCTCATTTCTATGATTATAATCACGGTATTCACGGTTGTGTCACACGAACAGATTTGTGACCCTCCTTTTCCCGTAATTACTGGGGCCTCTGTGCTGTGTGTCACAAAGGCATTGGGCACGTGACGCACGCCATCTAAGCGATCGGGAGAAAATTCCCGCGTGCACTCTGCTCGTTTTTCTACATAGCAGCAGAGATGCCATTAGCGCTCTCTTTTCTTTTCTTGTTTAATAGTCTTTGTTCCCAATAGTAGTAAGGGGGGACGACGACGTTATTTCCGCTATTTTCCCATTCAGGATCGTGTTGGGCACTTGTGTAAGAGAAGGAAGAATGCAGAGCGCGTCGCATAGTAGTAGAACACAGAGCGTGAGCGACATAAAAGAAGCAGACGACTGTCTTGTTTTCCTTCGTTTTTTTTTTGTATGTAACCTGTTTCGTTTACCCTAAGGGACCCTCTATTTTTTATGAGAAAGGAGAGGGATCGTGGCTGGCTACTTTCAGGAATCGTTCTCCAGAAAGGGATCGCCAAGCTGATTTTTATGGTATAAGAGTGAAAGTGTCAGGATTTTTTTCTTGACAATAAAAAAAGATACTTGGCAGATTGTAAAAAAGAGTAAACAAACGTTATATTATTATGGTCTTTTGCCCAACTTTGGGATTTCAAAGAAAATTTGGAGAGATTCCAAAGAAAAAAAAAGTATTTTGACAGGATAGTTGTGGAAAGTAGCCATGCAGAAATATTCAAATTTTCTTCTTCTTCTTCTTTTGGCATGTTGCCAGTATTTGACCAGTTTATTTTCTCAAAACAGCGCAAAAAGCATTTAGACGTGAAATTGTAAACAGGGATCAACTGAGCAGACTTTTAAGCGATCCTATTTCTTCCTTGTTATTTTTTATTATTGCAACATTAAATAACTAAAAGCCCCTGAAATGGTGAAGTTTTTCTGGTGGTGGTGCACCTAAATGATCTCTTATGTGTTGGGACTGGATGTAGAGCTCGTCACAAGCTGCTTTTTAAGCCTTTTTAAAGCCAGTCGTATACACTCACAAAAAAAAAAAACGGCGGGAGAGAAGAAGAGATTTTTTTACGACTGTTTGAAGATGTCTTTTCCCTCCGTCTTCCCTTTATGTATATGTACACACAATAACACACGAATTCTCAATTTCAATAAAGAGAGAAAACCTTGATCCTGAGCCAGGAACAATAATTTGATAAGGATCGTCGTCTGCTCTACCAAACTGTTTCTTCCTTCAAAAGTGTCGCAAGCAAGGGAGAAAATAAGAAAAAAAAATCCATTTTATCCGATCCTTTCTATATATATGTCCACCATTGGGATTCCCCCTCTCTTTTGAGATCCTGCAGCGATGGAGAGAAATTTATAGTGACTTGTCAGGATCGTCGCTGAATGCCAAGTGAGTTTTTCCTATTTTCTCCATTGTCTCTCTTCCCCAAGAGGAGAATATCGATTTCGAGAGCTGGGGCGTCGATAACTTTTTGAAAGTCCCGCGTGAAACTTGAGGACGGCGTGTATATATAACTCATTCGAAAGGGAAGAAAAAAATTGGATGAGGTGGGCGTTGACGTAAGCTAACGTCGAGATTGCACACAAGCGGAACGCTGCTGGTGCGACACTGAGGATGGATTGCGTGATGTTGAACCTGACGGAAGTCGGTGTTGGTGCGAACCGCCCCCCTCTCTGCTGAAAATGAATCCTGCACACGCGTTCCTATCCTTCTAACTAATCAGTTTTGGGGGGTGGTGGTGGTTGGTTAGAAGAAAAAAAAGCACATGTTTATTATTTTTCCCCCATTTTATTTTTATGATCTTATGATAATCCGATCTTATTATGCAACATTCTTGTTTTATTCCTGAAATATGGATATTTGGGCAGCCAGAGCCCCATTAAACCTGAACGGGGGAGGTTTATGTATTTGTAGACAGACGTGAAAGGAATTTCTTTAGCAGGATCTTCTTCTTCTTTTTCATTTACTGCTTGTAGATTGGCATGACGAGGGCAAACACATGTTTCTTCGGCGCGCACACTATTGACACACTAAAAAGCTATAGATTTTTTATGCGTTTTAAGGAGACGGAGAGCGTCGTCCTACATTCCAAATGGTTTTAATGAGTTTTACCGGAGCGCTTCTGCTAGTCACTCGAGAGAGAGAGAGAGCGTTATCGAATCAAGTCGGGCGGGATCGTGACTGGCTTACGCGCGTTTCATTCTGCAAAAATGAAGCAGGCTTCCCAGCAGCAGCAGCTTCTCTTTGATCTCTGCTAGCTGCTGCTCGATATTTGTCTTTCAACTTGATTGTATGCTCGTCCCTTTCATAATACCCCTTTATTGATGATCCTATATGGTAGAGAGAAGGAGTTATTTTTAGGCTAGTCACTGATGCGAAAAGCAGCCCAACCAATCGAATTATAAAGAGGGAACCTCCCCCGCTGCCGTACTATGCGCCGATGATTGTTGATTCAATTTTCGACAGCAGCAGATTTAACCGAGCGTTACAAACATCACATGAGGAAGTTATTCGTCTTGTGTTACTGGCCACCCCAACATAAAAAGCGACTGCAGCTCCGCTCCAATAGTTTCCATATTGATGAGGTACACATACGAGTAGCTAGCTCACATCTGGCCAACAGCTGATCATCACCCTCGCCGTCGTCTTGTTCTATTTTGACGAGATTTCTTATTAATTGAGTCGTAAATCAGTACTTAGTGCCATCATCTTCAAAGGAATGTGTTCGCCTCCCTCCGATGCTAATACACCGTAGTACTAACGCCCTTTTTTTACGTAATGATGGATGAGCTGCGGTGTCTATGTCATCGATCTGTGCCGGTTGCGACAGGTTTTTTCGCTTCACGGACTTTTTTGGAAATATAAAAGAAATTGTTTAAGTATAGAATCTTCTTCCTTTTCTTTTTATTTTGAATCATTACGATAGAAGAATGTGTCGTCAAATAAGATTCCGGTCGTATGAAAGACCCATTCACTCTCCCCGGGCGGGATGTGATTACGATACCGTTGATGAGCATCAAAGAAAGAGGGCGCCCGGAAACTGAGCCGCCCATCAAGAAAACGGCGTCGGAGGGAGAGAAAGGCTACAGCAGCTGATATTTCCAACGGTCATCACGAGATCAATACACCACAGAAGAGAGCGTATCGAAGGTAATAGTAGAAGAGGGGAAGGAACCCGAGACAACGGCCGTGCTGCTCTCTCTCCGTTGATGTGTGCGTGCAGGACCAATAATAATCATATCTGGAGTACAAGAAAAAAGCGAACGATAATGGTCCTCGAAGGAAAAGAGGGGGAAGAAGAAGAAGAAAAAAAGTTGTGTATTTACTCCATTTTTCCCTCCCTCTTCTCAATGCGTCGTTACTTTCGGCTGGATGTATACTTTACGCGGGCGTATATAGCAGACGACGCTCTCTGAGAGATGATGTAAATAAAAAACTCTTTCGGGTGCGGTTGTTATTCTTCTTTTATTTTTTATGTAAGAGCTCACCTTCCCTTTTTGACCACTTTATTGGGGCGTGTCTGAAAGTAAAAACGTTATGCAAAATAGACGTCGGTCAAAACCATTCCCTGGTAGCAAAATTACGTCCAATGGACGTCTGGTGGACTTTAGAAAATTGGACGTGGATGTCCTAAATTTAAATCCGGCGGACGTCCCGGGGACATCCGAATGTCCCGCATGAGGGACGTCCGATCGTGGCCCGATCATGGAGGTGCTATGGACTTGCTATGGACGGGCTATGGACGTGCCATGGACGTGCGTTTAATAAAATAAAAAAAATTAATTTAATGTGAAACCCGTAATCTACACCGTTTTTCCTGATAACCTACTGAATGATCTTATATATGTTCCTAATATTCAACAATTTAATTCCGCTGACTTTGGTGAGACTCGAACCATCAAACTTTATAATCATAGGCGGACGCCTTAGCCATTGGGCCATCTGCTATATGATCAAGGCGACGCTAAGTTGATATAGTATCTCGGCGTGGGATGAATTCTTTTTCGCGGCATTTTTCGCGCTGGGTTATGCCGTTTACTACCCGTTTTTTAGCTTAACTAAAAATTTTTTTACAGGAATATGATTGACAAAGTTCTTTAAAATTTCATTTTTAGTGGGAAAAATTTATTTTTATATTTTAAAAATCAATATACGCTTTCCATTCAATTTCTCTCCCCTCCCCCCTCCTTCATTTCCTATTTGTAAAAGAAAAGCCATATCGGAATTTTTAGCCTTCACCCTGCATCCTGCAACGGGATTTCATTAAAATTTGAAAGCCAAGAACTTACAGTATTTAAACTTGAATTAAAATTGACAGAGTCGTAAAATTGTTGGATAAATAATTAATAACACGGATATTTTTTTTTTCAAACACGTATGTCCAGTTTGCATCCATGAATGGACGTCCTAAGGATAACCTGTACAGTTCCAGCCCGTCCAAGCTAGAATTTATGTCAATGGACGTGATTTGGACGGCCGTACGTCCCCTGGACGTCCACCGGATTAGGCGTGCTACCAGGGATTAAAGAAATGGGGGGTTCCCTTCTTTCAAAGTCACGACGACGAACCAATCGATCTAGTTTTTGTGTTGTTAACAACTAAAGTTGATCGGATGACGTGTTGTTGTTGTTGTAGCTCCCCTCCCTCGAGAGTGTTAATAATGGGCCATAAAGGGAAAAGAGGGATTTTTAAGGCCGTTGTGTGTACACAGAAAGCACTCCATAAAAAAAAATAGATTGATAATTTTTAACAGTGAATAAGAGACAAACTTGAAGTAGTCATCTTTGTGAACGACTTTATCATTATTTTATTTTTAAACCGCAGCACACGACTATTATGAAGTCGTTTAGTAGGCGTGACACACTCGGTTGAAACCCAACTCAATCGGAACGCATAGAGAAGCTCATCAAAACTATAAAGCTTCCGCCCCCTAAATAGCTTTTGAGGGCTGAATGTCGTCGTCTGCTATAATCATCCCAAAGCTTATTATTATACACACATCAGCTGATCAAAAAACTTCAAAAAAGCTTTGTTTTTCTTCTTCTCTTGTTTATTTTCTTAGTGATTTCCTCTCTCTCTCTATTCGATTATGACGATGTGCAGCACGCAATCGGTTAGAAAGCCGTAATCAATCACCATAAAGACTGTAATTGGGTTATGCGTGCCGAAAGCATATATATAAATATACTTGAAGGTACTCTCTCTCTCTTCCATAAGGAGAAAAACTGCTATTTCAAACGAGTTCCGACGCTTTATTCACTTTGAAAAAATGTTGTCAAAGGGAGTCTTTTCACAGACTTTGAGCTGCTTTCATCTCTCAGATTGGCTCGAGAAACTGCACGACACAATGCTCTCGTCGTCGTCATCATTTGCTTTTTGCCAAATTGTGATTCTATTTTAATATGAATGATTACAGCGCAGTTCCCCCCTCCGAGCACAACATTATTCAATTTATATCCAATCATTTTTTCCAATATTGATTCTCTCTTTCTCTCTCAAGTACTCCATTAGGCAAATGGATTTAAAAGGGAACGTTTATTTTCCAGAAACAGGCAGAAATGGCGAGTCTTTATTGTTGGGTGGAGTGTGTTTGTAAACTATGCTTTTGCAAAGAGTGTTTGAACAGCAGCTTCCATCAGAATATCATTTAAGGCCAAATGGCCATGTAGAAGAAGCTAGAGACGCCCCTTTTTACTTGATCGAATCATGTTGATGCCGACACGCTTTTCGTTTTCTTCAGCTAAAATAAACAGAACACAAAAACACCCATATTTTGATTATTCATTCAAGTTCTCTTCTTCACGGTCTCTCTCTTTATTTTGTTGGAACAAATAAAAAATAGAAGAAAGAGCATCTGGAATAAAAGAAGAGAGTGAGCGCGTGACGTGCTGACTGGGCACCAAGTTGTCAGTCATGCGGGACATCCCTTCAGCCGCTCCGTCGTCGTGGCACACGCGCGCGGAATTCCCGCGGGCCAATCTTCCCCAATCAAGGGGAGAGCGAAAGCCATTTAATCAGCTTTTTTTTCTTCTCTTCTCCTTCGCCTTCCTTTTAGTCGATATAGGCGCCTAGGAACCGCAATTTCATTAATGGTTCACCATACGACGACGAGAACAATACCGCCAGCCCATTCAAATTGACCGCGCGTTGAATATTCCTGCGGGAAAACGTCAATCCCTCATAGAGGAAACCACAAGAGTGTGCTGTCCTTGGCTGATAGCATGCGTCTATGTAGAGCCTTTATCAGGACAAAACCAGCAGTCTACGAAAAGTGAAGAGACAATTAGCCCATTGTGAACTAAAAAGGAAATCTAGAGAGAGTTTCTGTGAATTCGTCCGCGTGATCCTTTTGATTTGGCTCATTCGGGATTAAAAAAAAACTAACGAGGGAGCCTCGCGAGCTGCTGGCCCAATTAACGATCCAGCAGTATAGAGAGCCCTTTTGTCTGATTGGCTTAATTTCGGACAACGCCCCGACAGTTTTCACGAAGATGAACGCAGCAACTCTTCTTTTTAAAAGAAATCGAAGCATCAGCGCTGCGGACAAATTTTTTCAGTGGGCGTGTCCGCATAATAATCCATTTTCATTTGATGATACTTAAGGTTATATACCTTTTTTTTATAGTGCAAAGTCATCCATCTTCTCCGACGTCGCCATCGTCCCTTTTGAGCCCGCAGAGCGCAAACTATTGGATTTTTCACAGAGAGGGCGTCCCGGGGGTGCATCATCAATTCACATTAGGGATGCACCCTCTGCCCTCTTTATATTCTTCTTTGAAACAAAACACGAAAAAAAAATATAAAAATGGAGCAATATAATGGCCGCGAATATCACGACCTCTAATATACTTGGAGGTGCCGAAAAGTCTTTGTGGGGAACAAAACAACTTATTTAATATAGTGAATTAACCTCGAAGAGATGTCAAAATGTGGTGAACACTTTGATTACGTTTTTTTCTCTTTTTTCCACCGCTCCGGATGTTCCTAACACTTTTTTTCCCTTTTGTGACGTGAATGCAATTTTAGAATATATATAACTTCTTCTTCTTCTCTTTTTTTTATATATATTCACAAGGGCCTTTCAAGTGGGTCATTTCAAATCCAGCTGAGAGAATCGATTCTCAGCTTCAACGACTTCATCGTCAGCACTTTCGCGCGTGCCTGCTTTTTTTCTCTTTTTTTAATTATATACGTCGCGAAGAGATTGATAAAAAAAAAGACGTTATATAAACTATATATCTAAAAGATCAATTCACTCAGATCAAAGAGGACTTCTTCTATAAATATAGATATATATTTCCCTCCTTTCACCATTGAGGTCCCGCCTCTCCCGTTTTCATTAGATCCGAGGAAGCTCCTGCCGTCATCGATCCGGCTCCAGTGTATCGGAAAAAGGGATGTCTTGTTAGCCGGATTTATCTTTATCGGTATAAATCCACCGGGAGGGAAGACGGTCAGTACTGTATATATATATATATATATAGAGCTTATATATATATATAGAAACCGTTGGTCCCTGTCTCTTGATTGGGGATCCTTGCTAAAGGAAACAGGATGTATCGCCGTATATATAGATTTTCAGCAGGGTTCTACGTACTCCTTTTTCCCCCATTTTACCCCGTTCGATACAAATTGAATCGGAGAAGTAGTGTAGCACTCCCTTGCGGCTCGATGGTGGAATCATCCATTATTCAAGCATTTTGCCCCCTCACCGTTTATATAGTTTTGCGCGCGCCATCTCTGTCGTCCTATTTTCAATCGGGAATACGAAGAAGAGGAAAACTGATTTTGATCCTTCCCTTTGGGCACGTCCATCACACATAGCTCGGAGATAAGGGTCGCAGAGATGACAACTGTAATGATCATAGGAGATTCCCGATAATGGAAAATAGTGCGTGAAAAACAGAGGATGATGGAGCGCGCTACCGGCCTTATCTCTACGATCTTTCCGTTAGGAAACAATGCGTCAAGCACCTCGTCCATCATAGTTTGCGGGAATGTGACATGATGGATCGTCCTCACCGTGTCATAGTCGACTTTTTGTGTCTATTTATCGACTACAAGTATAGCCTATATAATGAATCGTTAAAATCTTTTCCCATAAATAGAAGTTTATATAAGGAACCACCCAGTATCGATCAAAATCCTTGGATAGATGCCTCGAATAAAATAACCATTTAAGAGAGAGGAAAAGCAGTGACTCATTGTGTGTTGTGTAATAAATGATGAGCGCTCACTGCTGACGTGAATATAAGAAAAAGGGGAAAAAGAAGAGCAGTGGTTCGGAAATGGTGTCGACCGCCGGGCACTAGGAGTCGACCGACCGCGGCGAGCGTCCGGGTGCGCGCCCGGATGATGCATCGTTCTTTCGAACCCCTCGCTTATGATGATGATGACCAACAAACATTTTCACCCCTTTTGGTTATTACATTAAAAAATGTTTTTTCCTCCTCCTCCCCAACACATACACAAAAAGGTTGTTTTGGCACCGGATCCTTCCTCCTTCCATTATCGTGAATCACACGTCGTCACCTTTATCCTCGGAGCGCAGCCTAGTGCGCGCCACAAGACCCCCTCTTCTCTCTCTCTCTCTCTTCGTGATGGAACAAATGCACTGTCACGTTAGAATTGATGGTCAGAGGAAGAATATATATAAGAAAAAAGGTCGACTTTTCTCTTTTTATTTCGCTTCGTCATCGAGGACGATCAGAAGCGCGCACAGTGGATATTTATAACAAAAGAGCGCTGCGCTCCTTCTTTTTTTCCATCTTGAATAGGAAGAAAGAAGAATATTTGAGAGAGAGAGAGTGGGTACCTGCGAGCAGCACACACATCGTCACGATTTTGGAATATGATTTCCCTCTTTCTTTTCTTCCATAATGTTACCAAACATGCGATTTCACAGTTGTGCCCTGTCAATAGGCCAGCTGTTCTCAAAAGTCACAACGGTTGCGCTCTGCACTGTCAATGATTTCATCTTCTTCTCCTTCTTTATATAATACACGTCTAGCAGGTTAATCGAGTTTTCTGGTACCAGATGGATATGATCCTGTCACTTGTCTCCTTCATCCCCCTCCATCGGATGACACGTAATGGACTCGAAGCAAGGATGGTGTCATTTTGCGACGACGAATATCGTTCTCGTCCCAGTCTCGTCGTAAAAAAAGTATCTATATACTAAAAGGCCAAAGTGTTTCGAGAGGGAGAAAGAGAAAAAAATGCCTCTCTTTTTTTATATTATTGAGGGAGTCTGAAAAGCTTCTGTCGTGTCAGAGACCACAAGCCATCTCTCCAGTGGACCGTGTCGACGACGACGAGTGTAGGGGAGAAAGAACGACACATGGAGCACACATATACACAAAAAAAATTGGGCCGAGTCCAGTATAGAAGAAGCGTACACTATTCTCATGAATTGCATGAGCGTCACCCATGGGGCATACAATAGGGCTCTTCCATTCTTGACACGCTGCTGGATGTAGTATATACGGCCGTATCATCCATCCACTCGAAAATAAGAGGAAGCTCTTATATACTACTGTGTATATAGGGGGCAGCAGCTCCCCCCTCTTCTCATATAAATCAATTGGAATTTTCTTTTTTTAGGTTCTCTCTCTATTGCCCAGTCAAGCATTGAAGAAAAAAACTGCGAGATTTCCGCCATTTTTAGATGCATTATTCTGTTTGATGTGAGGACGACGACGTCCGGAATGACGGATTGGACCGTCTCGAGCCCCGTTATCCGTCTTGTTGACACTCTCTTAATTATTTAAGTACAGAAGAGAGTGCTTCTCTCACACACACAAGTCTGTTGCTTCACTGATATAGGATACGTGCATACGGCCCAGATTTATTAGAGTAGAGAGAAGCACATTTGTATTACACAACATCAAGACGTTCTCGTTTACTTTTTTTCCAGGGATCGTTAAGCACGACGAAGGAGAAATGTCTCGTAACGGAAGTCGTCGCCAGCACTACTTCTGTCAACCAGGAGAAAAAGACGTGAGAGAGCGTGCAGGATATGTAGTCACGACCCTTATTTCCCGTCTCCACACCAAATGTCCCTCTTATTCATGTCCTAGTCACATTTCTTCTTCTTTTTTCAAAACAGCTCATATGACTAATTAAAGCTCTCAGGATGCCTAGTCTTTAAAAAAAAGTTTGTTTTTTTCAAAAATAACTTTTATAATAAATGGGAAATAGATCTGCGGACGTGCTGCAAACTGCTCCCGCCGCTGCTTTTTGAAAGTTTCGGGAGTACGAGATAAAACTACTACCCCGGGAGACATTTGGCGAGATTCAGTTTTGGTCACCAGTATAGAAGCAGCAGTATATACTACTTGGGTTCATCATCAGCAACCCGAAAACTTGGGCGACGAGGAGAGAACTATAGCAGTCCGACCACTGCTCTGGATCTCAACTTTGTAATGGCGCAGAGCTACTGCAATAAGTTTTCTAAGGGAGGACTCTCCTCTTTGAAACTTGCCGTCTGCAGTTGGATTGATATGTACTACTATGCTATACTATTGAGGACGTGTGAATGTATGGAAATGATCCAGCGGAGTAAAGGAAAGATTCCGCGCGGTTGGGAATATGATCGATGCCCGATAACGGATGAGAGACAAGAGGAATGTTCCCCTCCATATACTGATCATTCCTCTGTATATTATATGAATGGTGGGGAAGACGAAGGATCTATGCGTGCATGAACCACCACATTCAAATTCTTTGGATTCTTAAAGAGCAGAGGAATAAGAAAGATTCCGGATTCCGCGCTCCACAAACATGATCCCCCGGAATGTCCTTGATGGTCAGGCATGCTCGTGATGAAGAGCCTCTTATATATTACGTACTTTCTCTCTATACGAAATAAATACCAATTAAAATGGAAATCCCTATGATCGGGATAATATAGAAGAATGTTTCCCATAGCTCACGAAAATCTACTCAAATGTAAACGGTGGAGGTGGTGCTGGAATTTATGTCGATAATCCCGACGCAATGAAGAGGGGGTGTCGTAATAAACCTCCTGGAGAGAGAAAGAAAGGATCATGTTTTATTTATTTAATGATTTTAACGGGATTCTTTCTACCCTTGAAGCGCTGAAAGCTTCAATTCATCTCTTCGGGTGGCGGGCCTATTGGAGGGAGAGAGAATGAGAAATTGGAGGGATCCCGGTCGCCAGCTGTCAATAATGTAGTCCTCTTCTACTTCAACCGAAGGGATTCTTCTTATCTCCCCCTTTTTTTTGCCTAATCGAAAAATCCATCATCAAGCATCCAGAGGCTGCTGCGCTGCTGCTGGGATTATTTATTATTCGCTGACTGGTCTCGATCCTGGCACCCGATTTGACACACACCAACGCCTCTGTGTAACCGTATAACCTTAATCTGATGGGACGAAAAATAGCCTCTAGTCTCCACCGTTTTTTTGTGTATTCATTGTGTGCGTCCGTCTGATAAGAGAGAAAGAAAGGAGCGTGTGCACCTGCGACCTTTTTCTTTTCCAAGAAGGCTTTATAACAACGAAATTCAAAAAAGGGAAACGGGAAAGTTTTCTTTTTTGATCGAATCTCTCTGATTGGTCCTTCACACACATGTCGCCAGCTAGAAAGAAAATATATAATCATATAGAGTATACATACAGGAGCATCCAATAATAATCTTGTTCCGTAATATACCCCAATTAATATTTTTTTTAAAAAAGGAGATGCGTTATATAGAAATTAATTGGGGAGTGATGCGCTCCGCCTCATCCTGATGGGTCTTTGCTTCTGCTGATGAGGAAGGTAAATTAAAATCGCTTCCATCACGACACCGTACGGGAAGAGCAAACATGAGGAGCAGTCACGCATAGCCCCGGCTTAATTGATCCGTATCAAATTATGTTCAATCGACCTTAGTTGAACCCCGTTTATTATTGGGAGGAAATCAGGTCGATGGTTTTGTGACCAACTCCTCCTCCTACTCTTAAAGAAAATGATGGATGAGTTTTTAAAGAAATAGAAGAGGTCCACATCATGCGATGAAATACTTTGCCCCCTCTGTGTGTCTCAAAAAGATTCTCAGTGGGATGTCATCCTAGAAGAAGAAGAGCTAAAAAGTGGGAGGCACAGCACGGTAGTTGTTCTCCCCCATCAGGATCGTTTCCCACAAATCCTTGAGGGGGCCTTGATTATACCTAGCGTGTTATTAAATCGTTTGTGCTGCTCGCCCAGCCTACTGGGTGGTCACACAAAATCTTCCAGCAGCTATGAAGAAGAAAGAATTTCTTCTTTTGCCTTACACACAATGGCTCATTAAAACGCAACAACAACAACTTCTTGTTTTCCAGCTCCGGCTTGCAGGTGGTCCTCTCTTCTCTTGATGATTCTCTCATTTTACGCGCACACACGCGTGACTCGACGAATAATTCCTTCTTCTTTTTCTGTTGTGTCACCAATTACAAAAATAAAAATAAAAAATAACCGCCTTTTGTGTGCTGCGATTGGATCTAGCCTCTTTTCACTCTCTTATTCTCGACGCCTTCATAGTTTTCCTTTTTTTTATTTTTAAAAGACAAACATATCCTTCAGGGCTCCTCACGGTCGGACAGGTACCACTTGCGCCCTCTGCTGATTTGCATATTGGAGGAGGAGTCAAGCGTGAGAGGCCAATCTTCGAGAATAGAGCTATCAAACTCAAAGAAGAAGAAGAAGAAGGTATAATATAGGAGATGGGGGGCACGCCATGTTTGAATGTCAAGCTCAGCAGAGAGAGTTCTCTTAACGCTCTGTTGCACTGGCTGCTTACCATACGATCCTTGGAACCCCCCTTGTAGACGCACGGGCCAAAAAAAAAATAAAAAGGATATCTATCGTGTTGTCTCTTTTGCTATATACCAAGTCATAAATATGCATATCGTCGTTGGGTCCCCCTTTTCTCTCTCCAAGAAATAAATAAATCGCCATTCTATTGGATCCATTTTCAACACTCTTTCCACTATCTCTTCTTATGGGCCCCCGTAGGATATATATCGAATTGTGTGGTGTATAGACGTGAAAACGAGGCACCAGAGAGAGAAAGAGACAGAGTACGAGGGATGGAAAAACACTGAAAAACACTCAACACCACCCAAAAGAGAGAAAATAAGTGGGTCACTGTCAATCTGTCTAATCAAAAAGAATTGTTCCCACTAGGGATCACATCAAGAATTCTTTTATTTCTTAAATGAAATTTTTCTCTATACCCTTTTGGACTGGTATTTATATGATGTAATAAACATATGACGGGCATGTGCTGAAAATCGAGACAGCCACGTTCTCTAGGATGGTTGTAAAAAATACAATAGGGAGATCAATCAGTTCGATGACGAAAAAAGAAGTGTTAACTACAGTCACGATGAGGATGAAAAAAAGAACCGGTTCCAACCATGTCATAACAAGATTCAATTACATTATTGGATGTAATAATCGGAAAATTTTAACCGGTTTGAGCTGGCTTAAAATATGGATATGAGCACTAAATAACGGTATATAATAATGACACTATATCGCCAAACCTTGTGAGATTATCTGATGGTATTTTGACTAGTTTGAAAGCAGAGTTTTCACCTGATTAATGAATTAAGATTACTGCGCTGGGTTCAACCGGTTTAATGAAATGCAACCAAGAGCAGCCACCGTGCCTCCTTTTCATTCTCTATAATCAGTTCTGAAGAAGAAAGAAAAAACCCAATCAGTGAACATCGAATGTCACTTTGCTCTCCGTCCCCGCCTTTACGCATTCACCTCAAGGGGGGAAACCTCAATGACCCCAAAATGATTGAGAAATTATTCTTCTATAAATAAAAAACCTGTTTTTTTCTTCTCAGTAACGTACTAGTAAGGAAAAAAATAAACCGTTTTCAATCCGCCCCTCTTGTCCCTTATTGGACTTATCATCCGGAGTTGGGCCCACCTAAAAATGGTATGACAAAAACCTGTTATTTATTTTTTGGGTTATACCATGGGCGGACGGCGGGAGACAGTTCGTCTTTGAAAATATATATTCCGTGCGTCAGTCTAATCAAAAAACCAAAATGAAAATGGATGATAGAAAGAAAAAAAGAAGAAAACACACACTGTCTGTTTACAAACCAGTTTTTCTTTCTTTTTTTCTAATATATAATTCCCGAACGAATAAATAAAATATAAAAATGAGTTATTTATTCTTGATTCGGGAGAAAACACGAAAACTGATTTGAATTTCTTCCCCTTCTCTCTTTTATTTGGATGCTGATGCTTTTTTAATTGGGCATCTAAGAATCACATACACGCAAGCAAAAGAGAAAAAAAAAATCTTATTTCGTCGATAATAGTCAATCTTAAAACTTTATTCCCCTCTGAAAAAAAGTTCTATTTTATGTGACACATTATAAAGGGAATAAACGATTTCCTCGTACCCAAATCTAATAACAAAAACCCATTCTTATAACAGTAGCTCTGCTGCCGCCGGGATCCCGCAGTCGAAAATGGATTTCTAGCTGCTCCTCTCTGCATTATTTGATATTCCCCAAAGCAACTTGCCACCGCCCACAGTTAAACGTCGCTCTCACTTTATTCTTTTGTTCCTGGTCATCCGTCCGTCAGCTTGAAAAGTGATCCAGCAGCTGTAACACGAGGGTAGCTAGTAGTATAGTAGTTGAGTCGTAACTCAAACCCAATTTCAGCAACCTCTTGGAGCACGGATTTATGACCGACGGAGCACTTTATTCCGTTTGGGCTATCGCGAGGAGTAGGGCCCTATTTAGGCACTGTAAGCAGAGGCCTACTTAGCAGACGACGAAAAAAACACAAAACATATATAAAAGAGGAAGAAGACAAGGGCGACTTGTCGTAAAACCATTCTCTCAGCATGTCGTTCCACTCGGAAGGAGATATATATGTGCCATCCATCTGGATTGAATTGTTTTACATCTTTCACGGTTATTCCCTCTCTAGCTGGAAAATCACTCGACCAAATCAACGCGCTACTCAGCCCTAAACATTTTCTTTTTCTCTTTCCTTTTTTTAAAGGTAGACAATCCTTGTGTGTGAGCTGTTATTTAGGGCTCTAAGTTATGTGTTTTTATTTTACCCAAGGCACAATTACAAACCGAAAATAAGTGGTTTCGACAACTCTTTGACAAGGAGGGCGCAGCTTTCCTCCTTCTACCTTTCCTCATTTGGAATTCATAAAGCATTTGTTGTCCGGTAGTATTCAAATTTTTCTTCTTTTTCTCTTAGCAGCAGCAACAGCAGATGTAAGTCTCCCTTCCAAAACTATTATAAAACCATTTCACCGAGTTATGGTCCCTCCACATTCCGTAGAAACATATACACGCCCTTTAACTTGATTCAATCAAACTACTGGGTTTTTTCTATACCTACCAAAAAATATTCTTTTAAAACTAATAGTGTTAACACGCATCGTATAGATTCAATCACCAAGATTTGTTCCCTTTCAAAAGTGCACAAAAAAAAGGTCGCCCCATCTGTTTACTGCTCTAAAAAAATGGCCTGGCCAGGAGCACAAGGCCATAAAACTAAAGGGGACTCTGGAAGAAGAAGAAGAAGAAAAAAATAAAACATTCCATGTCTTCTAACAGCTAACCAGTTGTTGCCTCCATCATCCGAACGAGGAGACAAGCGGCCCGGTTCGGCGTAGAGTACAGTCGTCCGGCCGTGAAGGACGCGCTGAGCAGCAGCATCACGGCGCGTGTTCTTGTACACAATTCAGCTCTTGGGGGTCGTAAAGCACAAAAAAAGAAAACTTTTTGCTCCCCTCAAGTTATATTGGTCTCCTGGCTTTTACATATATATTTTTTCACGCTGCGCCAGCGGGTGGTTTTGTTTTGTATATAAAGAGAGGAAACAGGAGCAAAAAAGAAGAAGAGGGTGGACGTGCTGCTGTTGGAAAAGATCCGGCAGTTAATTGAAAGAGCGCAGCAACTCTGTGAGGATATGACGAAGGCTCGTTCCATTCCATTTGAGGGGTCCATAGGCCTTGATGAAATACGATCCTGCTCGCTGTCGTTCCTGATTTCCTACTTCCGACTCAATTTTTTTTTTCTTTTAGCTGCGTCTTTATTTCCTTCCTGTTTTTCACAAAGGGTCAAATTAAATTTAATAGAGTTAGAGTTTAGATGAAGATAGAGAGAGGAGAGACCAGCAGCTGTGTGTGGAAGACCACATTTGGTATTCCAATTTTGTTGCTATGAGTATTCGCTCGAGCGGATTTGATGAATACAGATTGATTCCGACCCGTGTCAACTCTCTTTGAAGTCGAAATTCCGGAATTGCATTCCTCTCTTTTTCTCGACGGTCAAAGCTCGTTTTTTCTTCTTTTTTCGACCGCGGTCTCTTTTGACAAACTTCTCCTAATCAAATGTATATAAACTCTCTTTTTATCCATGATACCATCTGCTAGGAGAGAAAAACCTGTTGAATTCTTCCGCTGGATTTCACAGTCACAATTCATGTCCGGCTCATAATATTTATTTATCTTTGTTTTCGTATAACTATCTCTGACTTTCGACACCCATCTGATTTGATTTAATAACCTTGTCTCAAGTTTCAACCTTTCCTTAATTTCAATATCATTACACACACAAGAGAGTTCCGCCCCCTGTGAGATACTAATGAGCCGGCCTTGGCCAGCCAAAACACAAACACACCCCCTCAATCCCAACATAGCGCTGGCCAGCGCGCTTATTAGAAGAAGAAAAACTAGAGAAAACTGGACATGATAAATTGCTTTTCGGGGTAAAAGAAGAGGGGCTCAACCCCGAAAATGCAAATGCTTGTAAGATATAACGAGCGTGCCAATCTGGCCGGCTCCATGTTGTTTAGAAAAAAAAGGGCTCCAGCACCTCTTTCTGACTCTCGGCTCATTAAATATCCAGGAGAACACAGCCCCTTTTTCTCTCCATCGTGTTGGTGTTACCCCACCAAGGTAAATACAAACCTAGCTGCCCCCCTCCTGTCAGCACGTCTGTTTTAAACCGATGGCTATCTGAACTCCAAAAAAAGGGGGACTGAAAATTCTCCAACTAAAAAACTGTTTTTTACGAGGGGGTCCCTCTTTTTGTCCATTTCCGGGGGTTATATAGTGAGGAGAGAAAACAAAGGAAAGTAAATTGACAATGCATGACTTCCATAAATGTAAGCTAGCGCCTTATTTCCTTCGTCTCGTTTCTTTGTTATCGGATCATACATACGCAGAGGAAGAAAGAAGAAGAAGAAAACTTCTGGATTGAAACATTTTCCTTCAATCCGGTTTCATCTCCTTGATGGATCCTAGAAGAAGGGGTGAGCTTCCCTCCTCTCTTTTGTTTTTAAGTGGCTCCTAAATCTCTCGTCGCCCATAAAAAAGGCACGAAGACGACTACATACAGGGATTTTCTCTTTTCTCCACCATCCGCGTTTTAATTGTGTCGCGTCATTAAAAGAAAAGTGAAGAATCCGGCACCACCGTGAGTGTTGCATCTCTTGTACACTATCAGTGTTACGATATAAAAAGCAACAGCTGGAAGAACTTTGTGTGTGTACATTATTGATATCAATAAACATTCATCATATGCAGCTGGGTGCGACCAGGAAAGAACAATTAAAAAAGAGAGAGAACGACGATTCTCATTATTAGAGAAAGGAAGTCATTTGTGATCCATCAGACCCAGGTGTTGCGTATACAAAGAAAGGGGGGCTACGTTTTCGTAATCAAGCATGACCCTTTTGAACTAGTGGTCGTGCTGCTCGTTGCGGCCCAGAGATGAATGATTACGGGGTTTTTTTTCTCTCACCCCTTTTCTCTCTTTGTTTGAGCTGCTTCCATTGTGTATGCGACGATGATGATGTCTTTCCCAAACGTGTTCTGATGAGGTATCGACCCTATCCATCCACGCACGACTCATTGAGCCTAATTATATACCCAACGCTGAACAGATGTGAAGAAGTAAAAGCGGATTACAGTTTTTTTTTTCAATAGATGTATGAAATCCTCTTGAAAATGTCGTCGTGTAACCCCCTGCGACGTTAGATACCATCATCTGTGATACTTGAGTCTTTTTAAATAAGGATCTCTCTCTTTACATTCCATGATGCTGGTGCTGATGGTATAGAATACTATCGAACTACTTCAAACAACAATAGGACTTCTCTTTTGTCTCTTTTTTCTTTCGCCAATCTTGAGCGCGATATGATGGATTTACCACATCTTCTTTTTTTTCATAGTATATGCTATTTATTATAAATTCCATGACCCACTCTCTCGGTCGTTTTTCTTTATGTGCAGTCGTCGTAGACCCCCCGCTCGGCGAGCCGGGCACTCGCGACTACGTCCGTCCCGCTTGATTGAAAAGGGCTCGTCCATTGTTATGGAAAAATACTACACACGCGCCTGTTTGAGCGTTACTATCAAATGGATTCTGAAAATTGAAAAAGAGAAGAGAATCTGTAAAGGATCCTCCATTTGGTCAAGGATCGTAAATTTGTTCTCTTTTTTTCCCACGATTTTTGGCACACACACTGTTGTGTCCCTCAGCAAAGCGTCCCATTTTGTTAAACATTGGCATCAGCGAGAAAAACGATGACTCTGTTGCGGGCGGCCCATCTTCTCTATGAATATAAATCACTATATGTGCCCGTCCGGAAAAACGCGAGCCCGGCGCGTGCATGCGTATATTAATAGCTTTAGCCCAAGGGGTCCAGCAGCGCAGTTGAAAGAAATGCAGTTAGATCATCATCGTTTTCATTCTTACAAACACACTACTAGAGGTGCTGTTGTTGTATTGCTCATCGTCTTCATCAATATATATATTTATAAATATCTATATAACACAGCGAAAGTAAAGAAGTTAAAAACATTATTTACAAGGGGGGAGGAAGAAGAAGATGATCCTTGTACACATATACATACACAAACTGCACAAGAAATATAAGGGGCCAGCAGCTGGACGTCGTGCTTTCTTCTGTACATCATCCCTTGGGGGTATTTTTTTGTTTGTATATACAAGAAACGAGAAGCTTTAGGGGTAAATACAAGAAAAGAAAAAAAAGTTTTACACAGCGGTGACCGGGATAGGCTTCACCAGATGACCACCCGGATGGTAAACGTAGTCGTCCTCGTTGAGGTAATAATCCACCGTTTTGGGTAGAGATAAAGTTTTGCTCTTGAGAGGTGGGCTATCCGGTAACTGTAAAGGCTGCTGATAGATGTGATGGTGGTGGTGGTGGTGATGTTGTCCGGCACTCAGCATATTGTTGGTTAAGTGCTGCTTCACGACGTGATGGTGAGTAGGTGTCGGACAAGAGACGACCACTCCGGATAGTTTACTCTCTTTTTGTTGCTGTTGCTGCTTCTGACGAAGTCCGTCAAGGCTCTTCCGGCGACGGTGCCAGAAGCAGAGAACCAAAAGACCAGCCAGAACAGTGAGCACCAAACCGGAGACGAGTGCAATCAACAGGATAGTGGCAGAACTCCAACAGATGAGGTGACTCTCTTCTAATTGAAAAAAGTGACGTCCGGCAAGAGGTGCCGGACCTTGACACACAATGTCTTTCATCGGCACCAGAGAACTGTTCGAGTGTCGACGGTGTTCCCAGAGCCAGTGCATAGAGCAGTTGCACTCGAGGGGGTTCCCACTAAGATCAAAGTACTCTAAATTAGATGGCGGCCAGTGACCGGTGGTCGGACGGCCCACCGTCTCCAATCCATTCCCACTCAGATCGACGTAGCGCAGATGGGTTGACAGCAGAGAGGAGAGTAGGTGAGGATCCATTGATCTCCATCGCCGATTGTTGGACAGAACCAAAGTCTGCAGGGAGCCGTTGAGGGATGAGAGGGCATCCCGGTGGACGGAAACGAGGGTAGCCACATCCGAGATCCGGAGCGACTCTAGCTGGACGAGCTCGGCAAAGGCTCCCGATCCTACGTGACTCATGTAGTTAGAAGAGAGATCTAGGGAGCGTAGACTACCTCCCAGTGGGGAGAGGGCATCGCTGGGCACGTACTCTAACCGGTTAGAAGAGAGATCCATCTCCATGAGCCGGACGAGCCCGTCAAAGGCTGCGAAATGGATGTGGTGGAGCTGATTACCGGCCAGGCTCAACTGGCGAAGTTCGGTCAAGGCACTGAGTCCACCATCCCCACCGTCCAATTGGGCCAACAGATTGTGGCTCAAATCCAGCTGGAGGAGGCTTCCGGAGAGAGGGCTCCAACTGCCCGGTGATGGAGCAAGCTGCTGCAGTCGGTTGTGGGACAAGTCCAAAGAGCGCAGTCGGCCAAGAGAGGCGAAACACTCGTCACTCAACCGTTCAATCCGGTTGTAACTCAAGTCCAAATCGGCCAATTCTGTCAGGTCGGAAAAGACAGCGGCCTCGACGGACGCCAGTTCATTGTTCCGCAGATCCAGAACTTCTAGCTGGCCAAGGCCCAGGAACGCCCTCGATTCCAGTGATCCGATTGCGTTGAAACTGAGGTTCAGCCATCGGAGGACTTTCTGAGATTCGAGCTGCTTCTGGCCCAGCTCGGTGAGGGCGTTGTTACTCAAATCGAGCACTTCCAAATCGGCGTAAAAGCCCAAAGATTGACGGATGGTGGTGATGCGGTTGCCTGCGAGTCGGAGTGATCGCAAAGCCGGGTTGAGCAAGATGGGCACCACGTCTAATCGGGCTGAAGAGCAGTCCGTCTCAAGAGCGGCATCATTGCACTGGCACTGTGACGGGCAGAATGCCTCCACCACGGACGTGCTGGCGATCAGAATGAAGAGGAACCAACAGACGGAGGCCATCCGGAAGTAATCCCGGCCACGGTGACGGGCGACGTCGGAGACGGGTGATGAACACATGGCACACACACGGAGGATAAACCGAAGAAGAAGAAGCAACAATGATTCATCCAATCATGGCAAGATCGTTTCTTCTTTTTTTGTCACTGCGTAAACAAGAAAGAGAAAACAATTATTTTCAGAGCCTGAGAAAATCCCGCGTTCCTCATAAAAAGATAAACTTTTTTATTATTATAGGTGGAAAGAAAGGTTGTGGAGGGGATGTCAACTCGTCCATCTCTTTGGAATATTCAAAAATCCCGCGAACCCCCGGAGCTCAACGGAGCTCGCAAGAGAGCCATGAACCTTTCACCGATTCAATTGTTAACGAACCAGGCGGAAAGGACGATAACTATCGAATGAGGTACAGCAACGAACCGGAAAATAAGGGGAAGGAAAGGAAAAGAACGGTTCCTATAAATAATCCATCAGGTAAATCTCAGGTTGTGTGTGTCTTTTCCAATTAAAACAGACTTGACATCGTGACTGACAACTGAGGTACTCTTCAATGATGCAACAAGGAGTCGTGATTGTCCACCGTGGTGGACAGCTGACTGATAAACACAGAAGGGGGAGAGAAGTCGATCACGCAAGGGAGAATAGATGGATTATTACCTATCGATTCCGGTGTATATCCTTAGAGCCTTCTTTTGGGTGTTTATATAGATCACTTCACGTGTGCAGTGTTTGTGTATAGAGTCGACGACGATAGGAGCTGAGAGAAAGTGCGTGCTTCTAGCCCGGTGTCCCAGCCACGAATGACCTATCCAGCCTGACGAAGCGCTTGTTTTTAGCTGCTGGGCAAAAAGAGGGGAGGGAGTTAAAAATGGGCGTTAGGGGAACTGAAAAAAAAATTCCTTCAGGGTCTTTTTTTTTACAAGCAACTCGACACTTCTTTCTTCTTTTCCCTCTCGCACAGCAAAAGGTTTCAAATTTATTAGCCTATAATATGAGCCGTGTGGGATTGGTTATTGGATGAGAAGGAGAGAGTGTTCCTAGTACACTTTTTCTCTGAAAGTACTAATAACGGCTAACATACATAACAACACACAAGCTACCGAACAAAAGCCTCACAAAACTGGCGTGAATTATTCATTGGCAATTTCGTAGTGCATTTGATCGTGATTATGACTGAATAGGTTGAAGAATGCTGCAGCAGCGCAAGCAGCAGCTGGACGCCCGGTGTGTTTTTATCTAGCCGGACTTTGGAATGCTATTGATGACGACGTGGTCGAGGATCAGGCTATCTATATGCAACTGTCTATTTGGTGAGGAAAGAAGAGAAACCCATTCAGATTAGAGTGTGAAAAAAAGGGGGACTGAATCGAATCGAATCTAAAAAAAGAGATACTTTTCTTCTTCTATATATATAATAACATGTGGTTATGTATATAAAAAGTTTGTTTTCCCTCGTCTCTTTTCTTTGAATGGGTTATGAACGTGCTGGCCATGTGTCCAGCAGTAACTTTTCCTTCTCCCAATCATGAAAACTTTATGTGTAGTTCTCTCTTCTCTGAAAGCGCGGGCCAAGTTTGCGCAGACACACAAGGACTATCATCCGAAAAAGAGTCTCTCGTCTTTTCGCTATTGATGGCATCTCATTACCTCATCTTGAAGGATCCTTTTGATGGCTCTCTGAGCGATACCCCGTATGTGTGTGTCTCCTCGAGATGAGCTATATCTTTTGGCAAAGGATTCGACTAGCTGGCTAGAAGGTGTTGATGGAAATCCCATTGGCAATAAGACGGAACACCGAGCGCGTCTATCGTCGACCAACTGCTCTGCTGTCGTGTTGCAGGATGTAAAAATAGGAGCTTTACAGAAAAGAAAGAAAGCCGCGCTCTCCTCGGATTATTTTTCGTCTCTAAATCTTTTTTTGGCACGACAATGGCGTGCTTGGCGCGGGGTCTTTTGAATGATATACGAGCGTGCTCTCATCTCTTCAACTACGTTAAAGTGCCCTGACTTTACACAACCACAAAAGGGCAGAAGTGAGCAACACCAACAACATTTTCATAAAGACGTTCCAAGTAAAGTTCACTCAAATTTTGATCGATTCATATTTAAGAAATACTTCCGGACCATCTGCCATGTTTTTTTTTACATGTTATTGAATTCAAAGGGAGTTTGAAAGTGGATCCTTGTCTGGTTGTTTCAAGTTACCCCATTACAAGAGGATCGTTTTTGATGGGGCTGCTATAGTATGTTTCACTTGAAGAGCCATCCGAGCGTGACGTCGGACTCAAAGGGGATGATGATTACGAAGGGAAAACGCTTTGTTATCTAGTTTCTGATTAAATACCAACGGCAAGCAGATCCTCCTCCAATCAGCAGAGTTCCTCTTCTTCCTTCTTTGATGATGATTACAATCAGAGACATTTCAAGATGTCAGCAGTCTATAGCTGCGAATGGACTCGTTCAAAATATATGTATATAAATCATGTCGCAGTAGTGCTGAAAACAAAGAGCTTTGTCTCCTCTACAAAAAGATAGCCGATTCAATTTTTTCTTAAACGACACGCTATATATATCTTATACCCTCCTTTTATCGGTCAAGTGCTTGCGTGCATCTTCCGTCCGTGAATCGATACCCATCATAGGAAAGAGGGTCTTGTTGTTGTATATCACGCATCCGCGAGCAAATATATATATTTTTATAATAAGGTATATATCGTTCAGCCGAAAGCGCTTGAACAAACAAAAGAAGTATGTAGTGGGGGAGTATAAAAAAAAGGAGAAGACAAATGAAATTCCAGCCACGTTCAATGAGAGATTAATCTTTTTTGTGCGTTGGAGCTAGGAAGAGGAGGTTGTGCTGTATTATAAATGATGGCCGGCCAACATGGACGACGCGCGCTGCTGGCCCCTTTGGGGCAATTTGTTATGCTGCGCAACGTCAATTACACAAGGAAGAATATAAGAAAACTAGCCGCAAAGAGAGAGAGTACTAAATCCATTGACCCCTTACCAAATAGAAGTGGTGTGTACGTGTCCTTCTTCCTAAAATAACCGTCCCCTCTTATTCTGGATTGTCAATATGCTTTTTTAAAAAGAGAGGGGAAATGAGCGCTCTTCTTCTTCTTCTTTATTATTTTTCTTTCGGAAAAGAAGGGTTCCGTGTGCGGTCGGTCTCTTTTGACTCGCCAGGTGAGACGGATTTCCAGGACGCGGCGGGCAGCACGACCCGCCAATTGTTGAGCGGCAAAAGCCCGAAACGACTGTCAACAATGGGGTAGAAAAATAAAGAAGATGAGGTGGCCCTTCTTCAAGTACTCTCGACACTCCTTTATGCAAACCATTGACTTTCTCAGGTCGTTCCATTATTGCCAACCACATGGTGTTGTTGTTCCTCTTCCTTCTTATATTCCAAGGACAAGTCGAGTATATTTTAATCTTTGAAACAATGGCAACATCATAATAATTATTACTACGAGTAACTATGACCTGGTTTCTTCTTATATCTTATATGGCGTGTGAGAAAATAACAACAAGATGATCCCAAGCCCCCGGAGAGAGGCGGCACCCTAGCCAATTACACCCGCGGTCGCTAGGGGTAATTAGCCACTACCGTATTGCTCCTCAAGTATAATCAGTTACTGCACTGGAGATATGAGTATTCGCCCCCGTCGTGGTCATTTTCAAGTTCCTTCTTTTCTTCTCCCCTCCTTAAAAAAAGAGAAACACATTCGTGTGTGTGTGCACCTTTCGTGTGAATTTCTCACGCCTGGTTGCGCACCACTATATTGAGCAGACTAGGCAGCGCGCGCTCACTTCTTCTTTCCCACAGTTTTCTCGGGACAGAATTATTATTAATCCGTGTCGACTTTATCATCAACAATAAAAACAGTGAGTGAGTGTATATACCGCACATTGAAATATAAAAAAAAAATAAAATAAAAAGAGCAGCATTGTTGCTTCCTATTCTTTTTGTTTCACGCAACTTTTCCGTTCAAACGGCCCAGCACGAACGAAGAGCTTCATTCGTGACCAGCGGGGCTGGAGCGGGAGTATAACCTTGTCAAGTTGGCGTGCGTGACAACAAGTCGGAGGAGGCGTGCGGAATGCGCACGCTGCTCCTGCCGCTGCTGCAAGGCTTCGTGTCGTGCATATATGCTGATATGCTCATATAATAAAATACTTTTTGGTAACGCACGAGATATAGCTCTCTTCTCTTTTGAACGTCCAGCTCGCTCGCAAGATGATCCTTTCTTCTTTTATTCCTGTCTACCCCCGCACCTCAACAATGACTGGGAATGGGTGTTATTTACGATATTAATCGGCCGGCCTTGGGCAGAGTTCTTCTCTCTCTATTCAAAAAATGTCTGACAGACCGTGTCGAGAGAGAGAAAGGTGTACAATCTGCATCTTCTTACATACATGATGGGTGCGCGCATGCATAATATAAGAGGGACACATATGTGCTCTCTCTCTGCTTGGAGATTTTTTGGCGTCGGCTTCTCCTCTACTCTCCACCGTTGATATCAGCAGGAAACATCACGTTACGTCAATCCAGCTGTCCACTTTGTATCTCTCTCTCATCGAGGCCGGGCTGTCATATGATATATTGGATTATGGATCGGTTACACGAAGAAGAAAAAAAAAGAGTTCGAGTTGTTGGCGGATTGGACCGTCGTAAAACTCGTTCAGCACCAAGGTTAACGAGCTTGACGTAAGATATATTTATCCACTTCGTTAACATTCGTCTATATTGGATCAGGTGTTGACATGCATAGACCCAAAAAGCCCTAGTAGTATATATAAATGCCATGTTTTAAACAAACGCGGAGCAAGTTGGGCGGTCTTCTTCTTTTTGTTTGCCTTGGAATGAGGGGTCTCTGTGTCCGGCAGCAGCGGGAGGGCTAAAAATAAAATAAAAAGAAGAAGAATCTCAACCCGTAGAGAATTGAGGAATATATAAAAGGGGGAAATGTGTGTGTGACAAGTTCAAGCTAGGCGGATGAGACAAGCGGCTCGATTGAAGCAAAGAATCCGCCGCCCGCCGCTCCCGGTGGTTTTTTTTTTTATGAAAACGATTTTTGTGTGATAAGAATATATATATAAAATGCAAGTTGATCCTACTATACAATAATAATCATTCCTCTTGAACGATTCAGTGTTGTTGTTGGTGGTGGTCCCGGGATCCTATAACACGCACAGTTTTCCAGCTGAATCCTCAACGGAATCGGATTATCGATCTTTTTCCATTCTCCCCCCCTAGCGGGATATTCAGCCCTTTTTTTTCTTCTTCTATATGATCGGCAAGCTCTATAGTCCATTAGGTTGACATCGTCTCCCGAGCACTCTCTTTACTATACAGCTAAAAGTGATAAACGATCCAAGGCGTAGTCTTTCATCATCAGTCTTTATTTACTCTAATAATATTATATCACACCAACACCACGGCTGCAGTGAGTACATGATGATCAAACGTTTGCGAACGCCTGGTAAATGACGAGGTCGTCATCGCTCAAGACGCGGGAGATGGGATCCAACGCCTGGCCGGCTCCAAGGAAGAGCACTCGACCAAATTCTAATAATGAGCCGACTTGAGTTTCCCCTCGCCCTTGAAGTACAAGAAGGATGCTAGCATTAGACTGGGTGGGCAAACAGTAGGGTTGCTTGCCGGCCGGAAGACGGAGGCGGGCCATAGCGAAATCCGGGACAGGCGGGGCGCAAACCTGACAAAACTCGTCCACATCGCGCCAGTGCATCCTGAAGCGGTCGACGGATCCCGCTTGGTAGTCCAGCATCGAGATGAGCGTGTCGATGTCTTTGAATTTGGGCGTCAGCCCAGCTCGTACGACGTTATCCGAACAGGCCATGCATTCTAGGCAGTCTGTCATACACACACCCAAAGAAAACTAATTATTAGACCAAAAGGGGCGTGTTGGCGAGGGAGAGAGAACATAATGATAGAGCTATTGTTGACCGTTACCGCCAGAGATGTAGGCGTGCGGAACGTTGGGGCCGAGAAACATGCTCTCTCCTTCCTGCAGTACGACGTAATTTAAAAAGTAGACGCTCCAGCAACCGACGTCACCCGGAAAATCCGCAGCGATCCGCGTAAACAGCTCAATTTGGAGTAAAGCCTTTTTCTCGTCGCCTTATAATAAAAAAGTAGTAGAGGCTCTGTAATTTGGAGATCTAAAAAGGCAGAAAATAAGTAATAATCGGACTTAGTGTGGGAATTCGGAGCTGGAATTGCTCGAGTGCCGAAGCCACCGACTCGGGGCTAGCATTCATCATGGCTGAGAAGCATTTGCGAAGGGCGCCTTCCTTTTGATCCGATGATGATGCACTACTACTGCTAGCCAACTCTTGACACGCCTCAGATCCCACGATGCAGGCCAGCTCGACAATTTCTAATCAACAGAAGCATAACTAGACCAATAATACAAAAAAAAAAGCAGAAGCCAACCAACCATTTAAAGAGAGTTGCGTGTGCCCAACAATCCCACGCTTCTCTCTCCAATTCAAAAAGTCAATAATTCAAAAAAAGGAAAATATAACAACCTTGAAGAAAGAGTTGAATATCGCCGATGGGTCTGAAGCCACATAGGGCTTCAAAGGGTCCGAGCCAGGCAGTTACCATCTCAGGCTTGTGGTTGGGATCCTTGTACAGGTCGGGCCGGGTTGCGTACAGCTCCTCGGCATGTTTCTTTTGCATTATTGAAGAATTATGAATTTTGATGGAATGAGCTACACTTACTTGATTAGTGAGCATTGTTTACCTTATTTGGATGAGCCTGAATGGATAGAGCTTTGGCCACAGAAAGGGCTTTAAACAGGAAGGGCAGATCGGTCCCAAACTTTTCTCTCTCTCCCTGGCTGAGAGTGGTCTCGTTCTTACCGATGTAGTTCAGAAGAGGTTCATTGGAATCCAATACAACTGAAGGTCCAGATGGGTGGGTTCCCATCCACAATTCGGCATAGGGATCTTGCTCGAGGATTGGGACTGAAGAATTTGCCCCAGAGAGTTGGGCAACCAGGCTGGATTTCCCCAGTTTTCCCCAAGCATATTTTTGAACTGCACAATGAAGCTCCATTCCTTGTAAATATGAAAAAATAGATGCCCTTTATTATATTTATTAGAGGTGATACAAAAATAACTTTTTCTCTTGTTGTTGTGAGGGGCAATCAAACTGGACAGAGACGACTTGAGAAGGCTCTTTATTTTACAACTGTGACAGCAACAAGACGGGAAAATTCTTTAGAAATTACCGTTCGATACGCGTGATCGATCAAGCATGTACCTATTTGAATTTCTTACCTGGTAAAAGTGTGTGTTTTGGTGCGGAACCGGCAAGGAAAAATAAGAAAGAGCAACTGCTTACGTGTTGTTGTTGTTTTGACAGCTCACAGCTGACTCTTACGACCGGTCTGCGTTAACTGCTTAAGAATAAAACTTGTTTTACTTTTCTAGCATCTTTCCTCATTCAGTCCTATTTCCTTTTAATAATAACAAAATAAGCGTCCATGACTTATATTATTTAGTAAATTTAAATTTCAGCGTCAAGTTTAACCTAGTTAAATAAACTTGGATCATCGATTATTTGTCATCCATTGATTATAACGACGATTATATTTAATATTTCTTTGATCTCTTTGAACCTTGGGAACTTCAAATCACTGATGCACGCACTGTTAGGTTTTTGAGTAGATACTGGCATCCTGCTGTGATTGGTGCGGTTTGTTATCGGATGATGTGACTTTTGTTTGCAAACATCGCATATGGGAATTCGATATAAATATTTTATAACGATAGCGGGATCGTTTGAAATATTTGTTTTTACTTGAAATGATTCATTGATCCATCTAATCGTGAAAATAGCATAGATCGATTAAAGAAAAAGTTCTATTTTTAGCTTATTTATTCCGCTTCGTAATACGGTAGTAGAGCATTGAAGTAAGCCAATTTATTTTTTAATAAGCTCACTCTAATATGTTACACAAAATATGAGGTCCTTTTTTGTAATAATAATCGTTGGCTACAATGAAGAATAAAAAAAGAGCAGTGGTGCAATTATAAATTCGTCGAGTTCAGCCGACATCAGTACATAAGCCGGGCTACAATTAGGCAACACATCAACTCTTCTTCTTCTTCTTTTACGATTTCGTGTAGAATTTTTAATGAAAATTTATTATACCCTATTCGCTTATTAGCGTATATTTTCCATTGTTTATTTTATAATGCCATTCTATGAAATGGAATAACTAGAAGACAAAATTAAAATTTTTATGGGGATGCTGATGCCAGCTCTAGTTATTCATTGAACCGTTGATGAGTCTTACAGAGCATAGGGAAATTTTCTCACTATTGTTCCGGATTTGTAGTTTTTTTCAGGGTCCGGTATTGTATTATATGAAAGAGCGCAGCTGTTTTTATAGTTTCACGGTCTACACCTGTTAACAAAAAAAAAAAACTAGTGTTGTGTTATCCACATATACACGCGCGAGCGCGCGAGTGCCCAGCACCCGCCACTCTTCTTTTTTTCTTCCATTCATCATCCAAAACGAAAACAGCTCAAGCGGATAAAACACGGCGGATTTTATTTTTCTCTCTCCTTCTTATTTCCGTCAATGCAGCTATATAGTATACAATGGTACAATAGCTTCTCCCCTCTGCTGTCAAAACGGTTATCCTTTCGCACAAAGTATTGAAAAGAATAGAGACCCTCTTTATTATTGAATTATGATTGACACAATGCGCTTTGCTCTGCTAGGCTCTTATATCTGCAGCAGAGGAGAGCCCACCCTCGGTATCGTGCGGCTTCCGGCCAGATTTGAGGGATTTTTTCTATATTTTGTCGGTTATTCCCCCGGCTGGATGATCTGAAAAACGGAAGAAACCCTGTTGGGATCTGCCCTGGCAACTAAACAACAATTTTTATATGGCATTATCATCGACTTGGTGAAGCTCAACAAGGCCCCTCTCTTTCTCTATTTTTCGCACCCTTGGATTCCTTGATCCTTCTATAATCTGGTTAATTAATCCTGGAATACCAGCAATGATCCTACAATAGTATAGGCTTCTCTCTCTCGATCCCCCCTTCTTCTTCTCTTTGTGTTTACAGGATCATGTGTCTTAGAGAGAGTCGTCGGATGGCAATTATATCTCCCCACAGACCTATCGATCACGACGTCCTCGCACTAAATCAGCTGTAGGGGAACATGAGCTACCGCCGTAGCTCTGTGTATCATTAGTGTTCCCACCTCTCTCTGGATCCTTTCAAGAGTAATTGACGCATCAACACAACCCCAGCAGAAGAAAAAGTGCTGCTGGGATGGTGTACAAAGGCGGGTCTCTTCTATGGCATCCATCTTCATCAAAGTATGTAGAGAGAAGAAGACTATACATTTTTGCGCATATCGAACTAATCAAAAGGAAAAAAGAAGGAATCTGATCCTTGGAGGGAGGTTTACTCGTTTCATCTTTCTCTTCTGGCGAGAAACACACGTGTTCCGGCGGGATAACGCGTCTGACTGTTATTATTCCAGTTTTCTTTTGTATACATACTCTCTCTTGCTGTTTATACACATGGGATTGTCTACCACTGGCAGTAGAGTAATGACCACACACGTTTTGCTTGGGCGTGTGCATTTCCCGCGGGCAGCCGCCCGGTAGTAATAACTTTGTAAACAAAAGAGCCGCGCGTTCGCCTCATCATGACGCGTGCGATTCTATTCCCGCCGGTCCCAAATAGCTAACTGCGCTGTTCTTTTGTTTAGACTTTCCAATTGACTTGTTTATTACTTCATAACATGACTAATCCCATATTAAAATAGGAAATAATGAATTAATGAAACGAATAAGAGGATTAAAAAGTTGAAAGATGCGATCATTCCAGCTATCAGTTTCTGGTTGAGGGTTGAGCCAGTCCAGCACTTCCTGGTAATGGAGTGTCATCCATTCTACGTTGGCTTCGGCCCGTTCGATGGATTGATCAAAAGCTCTAGCGGCCGTTCCCAATTCTTCTATGTGATCCGCTTTCAGTTGCTTCAGCTGCACACATCAATCAAAAATACAATATTATGAAAAGGAATGTTGGTGAATGAGGTTATCTCTCCAGTTACTAACTTGATCGACTTCCTCTTGGGTGTTGAAACCTTCAGCGACGGTATCTACAATTTTCGCCAGATCGCTCAGAGTGGGGAAACTTGAGAGAAGAAGGAAACATTCCGTAAATTCTTATTATAAAATATCACATTACGACAGAATAGTTTATCTTATCTGTATGCTTACAATGCAACCATTTCCGTCCAACGATTAACCAGAAAGTTGAAAACGATATCACGACCGTAACTGTTTGAGGCTACGTTACGAAAGACGGAACTTGCGTCACTACGCCGGATTCCGGATGTCGGGTCCAGGCTCATTTCTAGCAATCTACCAATTTTGCAAATACATATAAAAACAAAGTATTTCTTTTGTTTTCGTCTTCCTTAAAGTGCGTACTTGGATAAAGTGGCGGTATCTTGAGAGCAACTCAAGCCGTAGAGCAATTTAGTAGATTCCGCCGCCACATTAGTGTCCAGGTATAGCTGGAAGGCAAATTCCCATTCCGCCTCTCCGCCGTTGGCAATAGCTGTACATGTGATGGTTTGTTTCAGATTGACAGGGATGATCCTATGCGCGTAAAAAACCAGACCGAATCCAATTTAACACGGTTTTCGTACAGCACATATGTGTATATGTATATATCGCACAGTTTGACACGGTCGCTAGGAGTAAACATTTCAGAGCATGAGAGCCATTTAAAAAGATATTTAGGGGTTCCGCGCAGCCCACTCGAGAAAAAATATCTTTCCGAAAATTGCGGCAGAACGAATCGTACTCCGTGGGAAACTGTTTTTGAAAAATATTGAGCTATAAATAAAAACTCACGAAGAATCAGTCGGTTTGTCCATCCATTCTTTGTAGAGGTTGGTGGAGTTGCTGACGCAGTCGCCGATATCGAGGCTGCAAGCCCAGGTGACAGCCAGGCCGCGGGTGTAGATGAGCAGGTGAGAATCCTCAGGACCGTCATTGAATGAAACGTAATCATAGAGAGGTTCCACTAATTTCTTCATGTACAGCTGCCGAAGGATTGAATATAAAAGCCAGAATGACATTGTAAAATATCGTGTCGGCATCATCAACAGAAATTTGTTTTAATATTATGTATGAATGAATGAATAATAGAGGAAACCTTGAAATCGCCGTATCCGGCGGCACGGACAAACATCAATTGGATGTAGCTGAGCCCGTTGGTGGCGGATTTCCACGGGATGTAATCCCGCTCCCCCACGAGGTATTGTGTCAAATCCAGAGGAACAGAGTAGCGTAGTTTGTTAGCCCTGGCAATGTTTAAACTGTCGTCCAACAGCTGTGCCCGATTGATCCTCGAAATCTTGTTAAAGTCTGAAAGTGTCTGATTGACAATCAATTGCCAATTTATCAGATCGTAGTTTACTCGATAGTATCCTATTATTTTTAAAAAGACGTTTTACTTTTCTTATTATATTATCAACAGTTTAAGAATATACCAACTTCGTCGACATTGAATATAACCCACTGATTTGCTGGTACATTAAGGTTGATATTCCTGGAAGTCAGTTGATCAGAAAACCAAATAGATGTCTGCGGCTCATCAAAGTTTGCAGTGTATGTCAACGGGATCCACCATTGATAAACAGTCGTGTCGTTGGAACTGGCACTTTTTCGCAATAAGAAGCGTTCCTAAATTAAATAACCCTTAACAAACTTATTGCTTATACTTTCAATCTTTATTATTTGTTTTTACCTGAGTAATGGTGGCACTGGAGTAGTTGTAATCACGAGTGACAGTGACAACAGGATATCCCTTTGAAAAAAAGGAGAAAAGTATGATGTTAGGCTTTGGTGTGAAAATTTTCAGTCAACATAAAGTGTTATGCTGCACCATTTTCAGTGTCCAGGTGTCCATTATCGTACGGACGTCAACAGGTAGACCAACGTTGTCCAATGTTGCCTGGGTGGTGAGAGCCGACCACAAATCATTCTGGACAGCATTTCCGTATTTTCTATGTATGTTTATAATAATAATAAAAACACAGTATGTGGGAAAATAGAAAAATTGCTCATATTTTTTCCGGGTGCTGTAGGCGAATTTCTTTTAGTTATGATGTATTTACTTTGTATCTAGATAGTTGGTCAGCCCCTTCCTGAAGGTATCTTCACCTAGAAACCTGTTGAGCATCCGGATAATTGAAGCTCCTGATGATGAAATGAGATGATTAATTACCCCAATTATTTCAAAGTTCTTAATTACCTTTGCTGTAAGAGATGCTGTCAAATAGCTCATTAATCTCATTGGGATCGTTGACCACCACCGAGATCGGATGAGAACTTTCTAATGCGTCGACGGCAAACACCGTCTGTACATCGTCAATTACAATTTGAGGTAGAATCTCAAATCCTGGCTCCACCTGTTTATAAAACTCTCATTAAATTCATTCAAAATCTTATGTTAAAAAGTTAAGTATTACGTGATCAACACCGACGTATTCCATGTAACTTGCAAATCCTTCGTTAAGCCAAAGATCGCTCCACCAATCCATCGTAACTAGATCCCCGAACCTATATAGAACCAAACTCGTAAAATAATCATAATTAGGATCGTTAATTATAGATTTACCATTGGTGAGCTAATTCGTGAGCTATTACGACAGCTACTCTAGCTTTATCTGATTCAGATGATTTTTCTGGATCGTAGAGAAGAGCTGTTTCTCTATAAGTGATCATGCCCCAGTTTTCCATCCCGCCGAAAGAGAGTTCCGGAAGTGCCAACATGTCCTGCTTAGGTAGTGGGAATTTGATTCCAAAGTAGTCTTCGTAATAGTTCAAAACTTGAGGACCGATTCGACTTGCGTACCTGCCATCCATCAAAGAAAAGAAATGGCACGTCAAGTTTTCTCACGTTTTTGTTTTCTTATTCTCATTATAACACGGTATATAATATGTATGACCAACTCGGTTTGGCTGATGGCATCCGGTCGGGCCCAAATGCGGAAGGGCGTATCGCTCAAGCCGGTAGGGGAATCCACATACACAAATTCAGAGACCATCATGCCCACTAAATAGGTGGAAACGGGTAAAGAAGTTTCAAACACGTCCCAAAAATAATCAGGTTTCCCAGCGCTATAGAAATAAAAATTATATAACTGTTATTACTTTTTTTATGTATGGAAGAATTTTTTTTAAATGACTAACATTGGAATTGGGTCTCCAATTATGGGCATATTAGAGGTGGACTTTTGCGAACTTTTCCGACCCAAGTTTAATCGAAAAGTTGGCTTTCATGTTGGGTTCATCGAAACATGGGAATGCTCGTCGAGCATCCGTCGGTTGCATTTGCGATACGGCCAGATATTTTGTCATCTCCATTCTCAGTGTACGTAGATCGGTAAAACCCGCGCAACTCAGAATTGAGATAAGAGGTGAAAATTCATGTCTAAACGGTACTGCTGTCCAGCAACCAGCTGCTCCCTCGTCGTCACTGTTAAGAATTCTGTTGCCTTAGTTTCTTCAACATTCGCTATCCCCAATAGGCTATTTGAAGCCATATCTTTAACCTTTTATAATCATAAATTAGAATGGAATTATGGTAAATCATATTGGTCATTTACCGAGACAGTCGAGCTGGAGTAAGTTGTATCAGCGATATGCAGAGTGATTGCATTTGTAGTTTCGTTACAATAGAGCAAAATGCTGACGGTGCCTTCTGTTGAAAAATCGCCTTCAACAAGATTGGGTAAGAGGCTGATCTCGTAAAGTTGAGGGAGGACGGTTCTCGGCAAACGTAGTTCTTGAGCACGGCCGCAAGGGATGAGGCCGGCACATGAAAAGAGCATCAGCGACAATAGCAGCAGCACTCGTCGTCTCTCCATCTTAATTGAATTGCTGGGCATTTAGTTATAAGAGGGAAGCACAGAAGCGCAAAAGGCCAAATGTCACGCAATCTACTCGACTGCAGTCTGGACAGTAGTACCTAATAATGTTGTTTAAAGCCTCACAAAGTGGAAAGTGAAAACATGTAATATTAATGCAGTCATATGCCTTGGGGATTAAATAAGATATCCATCGTCAGAATGACAGTGATAGAAAAAGAAAGTCTAATGTTCAATTGTACATATTTATTAAAAAAGAGATGAGATAAGAATGATGCATAGTAATGCGTGTTTGATTATCATCTTATTATGGCTTGATTTTTATCATCTTTTAAAAAAATGATAGTATTCAAGTTTGTGTCTTTTATTATTACACAAGACCGACTAAACTGATTCAGCCATAAATGGTTTGCGAGATTCTTTATCAGGTCGTGTCAGCTGGTGACCGTAAGATCCATTTGAGCAGAATGAGAAAAAAGAACCGTCACAAAAGAAATCTAGCATTCAATTTATTGTTATTTTTTTCATGATTCCATTAAATAGTAATGTGCGTGATCCGTTTTTATGTCCTTTGCACGACATCGCGTTCTTTCCACACTTTATTTATGCTATTATTTATCAATGTGCGCGCGATATTCAAGAATATACCAACAGTTTATTCCCCTTCATTCGACTTAGGAATGGCTTCAACTGTGGGAAGACCTCTACACACGCAAGCGTTTTGGGGGGGGATGGAATGAACCTCTGCGACTATAAGACTTACGATTCGAGATAAAATAAACCAAAAGTTGCCACCGTCCCTCTTTTATGCATGCTTTATGGTCTCTTTAAAAAAAATGACTATAAGGGAGGAAAACAAAACTTGAATGGAAACTTTCTTAACGATTCCTTTTAAAAATTCCTTTTGTCGTAAAATGTTTTCAGGCTAATCAGGGTGTGTGAATTCTCACGTTATCTAATCTATTTTAGTTGTTTTTTTATGTAAAAAATATATAAACTAATTCGTAAACTTGCAGTTAGTCCGTTATTCCAGTGTTGTATGTACAGTACATTCTGTTTGGTTGGCACCATATCCTCGACCTACAGTTTTAGCGCACCGTATGGCAACTATCATCGACATGACACCTAAAACAGTAATTTATTTTCTCACATTTCTGTTAAAATATAAATGAAAAATGCATGTGATAGTCGGAGTTGAGGAGGGAGAGACGGAGGGAGCTACGGAGGGCCTATCCCGAAGGTTTCAAGCTTACATGTGATACACGGGGGAAGGAGGGAAGGGGGATACGAAGGAGAATCACGATCGGAGTACGTTTCATGTGATAGCCGGAGTGCTTTATATGCTCCTTTATTTTAACTTAAACAATGATTGAAACATAAAATTAAAATCCTATTGAACTGTGAAACACAAAGTTTGTTACTTGAACTATTTATTCCCCAATAGTTCAATTCACTGGAAAGTTTATTAGATAATTAGAAGATTCATCCATTGTACTAAAATGAAATAAAATATTCTCTTATGCATGTTTGATTTCATAAAAAAGGAGAAAAACTACTGCGGTATTATTGGGCCACTCGAGCATTGAATACAATTACTTTTTACATGGATAAAAATAAGTTTTTGCATTTATAAAACGTTCTACATAATTCTTTTTCGGAGGGGTGACCTCGGCAAGATGCGAGGTCCTGGAATGAGAGCTGAAACCAACAGTCGGAACCATCCGAATCGTTTTACAAGCTTCTTCGGCTAAAAGGCTTTGTGCTCCGAGTTCCTCTTACGCCATCAGAGGTCATTTTTCGACCTTGCTAATTTTAATTTCTACAAATTCCTACCTCTATTACATGTCCTAAAATGTATTGAGAGCGCCAATTAACTCTGGAATATTTTCTTTAGTAATTTTGCCTTTTTGCTATGTCCGTGCGTGCATAGATGGTCCGTGTGCGACACAATTAGAAAGTATTAAGCAGTCCGGCAACACCGCATCGGTTTATGCAGTTCTGCGATGGCCTAAAAGACGCGTTTACAAAAAAATTGATTTTGTGGAAAAAACGTGTATCGGTCGTTATTACACAACGGAAGCATCGAGATATACTTTGGTTTACACCTCAATTTTTGGTCAAAATTTGTTGTTGCGTCATTATGTCTTCGAATGGAGCATCTGAAGAGAAACGAGCCAAGCTAGATGTCAAACCTGCACCTGCTGGTCATGTGTCGAAGACGGCCAACATGGATGAGAAAACCTTTCAGGCTGCCGTGGAGGATATTGACAACTGTCAGAGCGAAATCGACAACCTGAATGAACAGGCTGCTGAAGAAATTCTTGCTGTTGAAGTCAAGTACAATGAACTGAGGAAGCCTCACTATGCCAAAAGGGCTGAAATCATTGCCAAAGTTCCTGAATTCTGGTGCACAGCTGTAATATCCAATCACTTTATTTATATTTCCTTTTACTCAGTTATAACTTGTTTTTGACTCACAGTTTTTGAATCACCCTCAACTGACCAACCTGTTCACTGATGACGAGCAGCAAGTCCTGCAGTTCCTGAAGAATTTCTTTGTTGAGGAATTTGATGATATCAAAAATGGCTTCAAGATCATCCTCAAGTTTGAGTCCAACCCTTACTTTGAAAATGAGACCATAGTCAAAGAGTTCCACTTGGGAACTGAGCAGCCACGTCAGGTTGTGACCCCCATCAAATGGAAGCCAGGCAAGAATTTTCTCAGTTCCACAGTTCCGGAAAAGGAATCAAGGAAGAGGAAAGCCCCAGATTCTTTCTTTTCCTGGTTCACATCTTCTGAACCATCCAGTTCAGATATCATTTCTGAGGTGTGTACATTTAATAATTGGATATGGAATTATGAAAAGTAATTTATTTTTTCTCATTCAGTGGTTGAAGGATGAATTATGGACCAATCCCCTCCAATTCTTCATGATGCCGAGTGTTGAAGAGGAAGACGACGATGAGGATGATGAGGAAGTGGAGGACGCTGAGGATGACGAAGATGAAGAGGAAGAAGAAGCTGAACCCGATGACTCTGAAGATGGCAGCGCGGAGGAAGCTTGTGAAAACTGAATTCTTGTCTATGTCATGGAATCTCTGTTTATCTGTATGTTCCAGAGAGTGTTGTGGCTAGTGAGAGGATCGACGAAAAATGAGTCAAAATGTGGCGAGGTTTAAATACAAAGAAAAATCACTAATGAGTGTGTGAAATGGAAAAATGCAGTATATTTCTTCCGTCATTATCTGCACGAATTAACATAAAGTTCGGTCAATGTGTACAAGAAGTCAATTCTCTAAGTCTTCTCTTCAGCTCCATCTCGGTCTTGATCCTTCTCTCCGTCGTAATACTCATTTTCAGGTTCGATTCTAATAGAAATAAATATATTATTCTGTATACTATTTCTAGCAAAATAATATTTTACCTTTTATCCTCTTCTTGCTGATGTAATCGCCCATCCGGATCTAACTCTTCAGATTCGTCGAAATTTAAAAGATCTGGGGGGACATCTTGCATCATTACACTAAAAACAATTTAATTTGATAAATCAATTGACGTTGCTAAGATCTATATTTAAAAAAAATTTATACCTAGGAGCGTGTTCAATCATTCTTAAATTCTCATGGATAGTTTTGATGATAGTTTCCAGGTACTGCTTACTATTACCATTTTCTTGTCGGGTCACCACGTCCGGATGTAGAGAGAAATCAGGAGCAAAGTACTCAAAGTACTCTAATAAACGTTTAATCAACTCGATTATAAGTGGATCCTTGTACCGTATAAAAGTTATAAATACCGTTGTAGGGGAGCTCATTACTGATGGCATCGTCAAGTAGAAGCGACGTTTCATACGTCCAGCACCGAGCCACGTTCCTTAGCGTGTATCCTCCGCCTCCAAGCACCAGTAGTGGAACATTGAAGTCTTTTACAAACTTTACACATTCACTACAAAACAAAAATGATAAGTCATGTGTAGGATATAAAAAGAGAATATAGATTAATACCCGTGTCCTTTAGTGCTGAGATTGAAGCACCCCAAACGATCGTTTGCGAGGGAATCTGCGCCACATTGAAGTACGATCGCCGTAGGTTGATAAAATTCCATCACATACTACAATATTTAAGAAACCAAGTTGAGTAAAAATAAGTGAACCAATAAAATAATGAAGTGGCGCACCTGAATGACGGGCTTAAACACTTGAAGATAACTTTGGTCATCAATGCCTTCTTTGAGAGGAACGTTTACTGAGTAATATCGACCGCATTCTGCTCCAATTTCGTACATGTCACCTGTATGTCAAAGAAAAATTTACATTACTAGTGACCCTGATAGAGTTTGCATCAAATAAATTTACAAATGAAATTTACCTGTTCCAGGGAAAAAATAGTTTCCGTATTTGTGGAAGGAAACGGTCATTACTCGATCAGTAAGATAAAATGCTTCTTGCACACCGTCGCCGTGGTGAATGTCAATATCAATATAGAGAACGCGTGGATGGTACCTGAATTCGACTTGATTAGAACACTCAAAAGGGAGCATTTTTTTAAAAACAATAGCTTACTTTAGGAGCTCAAGAATGGCAATCACAATGTCATTAACATAACAGAATCCAGATGCCTCAAACTTTTTAGCATGATGGAGCCCACCAGACCAATTTATGGCAATATCAGTGCTGCTGTGGTTTAGTTTAGTTGCACCCTCAAGTGAGGCTCCAGTATACATTGAGCAAAAGTCAAACAAACCATCAAAGACAGGGCTAAAAACAAAAGAAATTTGTATGAATTAAATTGTTGTAATGATTTTTTAAATATTAATACCAGTCATCACCAACATTGAATTGCCCCAAACATTTGCTGAATGCCTGAATGTTTTGTGGGGAAACCCTTTGAAGGAATTCTATGTAATCTTCTGAATGGAACCTGAAATGTAAAAGAAAACATATGTGAGCATTTCTCCTCTGATTTAATCGTACAAAGTTTCACGGACCTGCACATATCGTGAGCTGACGCGCGGTAAGGTCGGTAGACTTGCATCTTTTTATACATTCCATAATGCAGGACCAGACTGTGTGTGACTGCCAACCGCTGGGGTTTCATGGGATGAAGAGGTCCTAAATAAATTTAGAAATTATAAAAAATAATAAAAAAACTATAACTTGAATAGTTTTTTCCATACCATAATGAAAATTTCCCACATCTAAATCGTGAAAATAAGAAACCACTCTATTCGAACCGAAACCCATGTTGTTTATTTTGTTATGCACAGCTTTCCTCACTTGCTCACCAAATGACAGCTACAGTGGTAGACTGGTGGCAACTGTACGAACTACTAGCGTGAATATTTTCGAATTAAGATTAAACAGCTACATTCAAATTTGATAAAAATATCTTTAATTTATTTTATATAACTCATTAAAAATGACTCCAACAGAATATATATATATTGTTTTCCAAATTAAAATGTTTTATTTGTAGTTTTCCAAAGATGATCTGGCATCATTGCAGACTAGGTATAGCGCCACACGTTGAAGTGGCTAAAATCAGAATTACAAATTTTCCTTGCCGGCCTTTTACTTCTGGCTCCTCATCGCTGAAACACCAGGTAGAAATTAAATTATCGCAATTCATCCTTCGTACGGTACAAAATATTGTTATTTAGATAATTGTAAGAGATAAAGCTGTATTCGTTTTACTAGTTTTCATTATTAAAGTATTCCTACGATCAAACATTATATTGTTATATCAATTGGAACTTATGCTCACCCTTTGGTTTACATTTTCAGGCGGAACCTTTATCCAATCAAAATGGTGCGAATGAACGTCCTAGCTGATGCTCTGAAGAGTATTAACAATGCCGAGAAGCGAGGCAAACGCCAGGTCCTCATCCGACCCTGCTCCAAAGTTATCGTCAAATTTCTGACAGTCATGATGAAACATGGTATGTTTTGCTTCTCATACACTTTGGACATCTCAATGACAATATTTTTAACGCAGGTTACATTGGTGAGTTCGAGATCGTCGACGATCACCGCGCTGGAAAGATTGTTGTCAATTTGACTGGTCGTTTGAACAAGTGTGGTGTCATCTCCCCTCGCTTTGATGTGCCAATCAAGGATATTGAGAAGTGGACCATTAATCTTCTTCCATCTCGTCAGTTTGGGTAAGTTTTAATGTTAGTTCCTTTGGTCGGAATGTATAATGATAAATTTGAATCAATTTCAGATACTGTTGTCATGACAACATCAGCTGGTAATCATGGACCATGAGGAAGCCAAAAGAAAACATGTTGGTGGGAAGATTCTTGGCTTTTTCTTCTGAGACTTGTTGAAACCTTGAAAGATTGTGAGGTCAATACACATGGTCCGAAGACAAACTCTGGGCTCGGCATACCTTACCACACAAGCAAATCACTCCTCCATTGAGGATTATTTACACTGTGGTGAGAATGCTCCTTTGTGATGAGATTTGGCCTTGTGGGTAAGGTATTGCTTTCGCCATTTTTGTTATTTAATCTGTTGAACTTACTCAAAGAGTTTTAGGGGGAAATTGGAATCATACTCCATGGTGGTGGCATGTATTAATTTGTATTTGATTTTTAGCGCTCAACGTCAACCCATCGGTGTTCCAGCAGACCTGATAATTCAAGCATGAGATGTTGCAACTTGGGAGTGCCATTCACGCCTCTGGAAAGTTGTCAGTTCTAGAATTACAAGCTAACCAAGTTTAGGTGCTATTCAATATAAATTTTAGGAAAAGTATTTGGTAAAATTGTTTGTCAGATGCATTGGAAGAAGTTGATACAAAATCATTTTACACCAGTATTCAGTACTCGCTTTTCTTATTTCCTCGTATACAAGTATATATTTTGCTAATAACAGTCAAAACTGAAAATCTTTGAACTAGCCAATTTTATGCTGTTAATATTTTAAATTTAATTGACGAATTTACTTTCTAAATTGGATCCTTAAGTACACCCAGCTCTATAAAACGACATCTCAACGTCAGTCAATTTCGGTTAAAAATTAAAATTACTTCATACCCAACCGAAAATACTATGATTCCCACAGCGTAGTCCTAAACGTTCTCGCGTGAATTGGTACTCCGCAAATGTACTCATAATATCATCCGCTAAATGTTATAACAATGAATACCAACAGTTATCTTTGTAGGATTATGGAAGAAACCAGACATTTGAAATGAAGCAAAATACACGATCGACTTTAACCTTTGTTGGTTTTATTTTTTACTTCGATTATGATTCAGATTAAACAAAGGTAACCATGCTGACGCCCTTGACAAAACTAAATATGATAAACTTAGATCACGTGGTTATTAGTTGTTACTTGCGTGTGAGAGAATCATTGTGGTATAGATATTTTTAACAACTTAATTTTCCTTCTCTTGTCTATTCTGCCCTATCATAATACAAGGACATCGTAATATGATAATAAGCGATTGAAATACTATAATGCGCTATCTTTCCATTTAAAAAATAAAAGATTCCCTAAATATGGCACTGCTGCACATCCCCACATCAGGTAAAATATTGCCTATGGCTAGCACGAGAGCATCCCATGGATTCTTTGAGATGAAATCTCAAGACAAGACTCTTTGACCGCCGTTTTCACGTTTAAAATTCTTCCATCTCTCTTCTTTCCTTTTTTTTTTGCTTCTTTTCCTCTCTTCCAAACCTGCTTATCTACTTCACTTCCCAGGTAATTTGACAGTACTAATGTTTACTTTTAAGTGACTAACTCAATTTTCATCTAGTTCTCTATCTCGTCTACCTTACTTGCCGCTATAAATAGTTTATTCATTTCGTCGTATATACTAAATAAAAAAATCTTATTTTGTCTACACAGGCTATAAGCAGAGAAATGTCTGCTGAACTTCAAGATGAGGAGGAAGAAGAGTTATCCACCATGGATATTTCTCCTATTTGGAACATTCTTGAGACCCACGGTAAACATTGAGATAAACTTTTCTCTAATATCTATTTGGAAACAGGAGATTAATGAATATGATATTTATTTAGGTGTGAAGCTGCCAGACTACATCACAAGGCTCCTCCAGTTAACTGGCTACAACAACCTACAGTCCTTGTCAAAACTGGATGACAGCAGATTGATAGAAGAACTTGAGCATTACACAACAGATAATTTGGATGCCTCTGATTTGGCCATTCCAGAAAGCAAACAAAAGTTCTACTTCAACAAAGAGACCAAGAAATTCTGCATACTTCCTGGCCACAAACATTTGATTATTGATGCTGCTGAAACAGTCCAGAGAATACTCCAGAGAGCAGAAGATGAATTTCACACACAGCAACAACAACAGAGCTTGGAAGAGTATGAAAAAATATATCATTTATAATTGTTTGAAATTAAGAAGATTCTCAACTTTTTATTTTGGATCAAGGTCTCCCAGCTCATTCTCGGAATTGGATTCTACTAGCAGCAGCAATGGAACCAGAACTCCCGGCGCTAGATCAAACAAGGCCAATAGTAGTAGGCCTCCTTCAGTCAATGGAACTAGTCAAATCACCGTAGAGGAAGAACGCCAATCTCTCACCGAGCATCTCTTAACGTGGATAACCCGGAAAGTCTCCACCGGTCAGGTGCAGCCTTTCATGCCCGATATCGATTACAGGGTTGAAGTTATTCGCCCCAAAAACAATGGACCTGACCTTTATACTTTCGTTTGCCTGCGCTGCAACACTACCCTGAAAGCTTTCAAAAGAAGCAACGGTCACAAATGGAACACGGCGAATGTAAATGCAGTTTTCTTTAATATATTATTTGAATTATAATTTTAAGTTTAAAATTTCTATAGGTATGTCGGCACCTTTCAACGGTACATTGCCATCCTAGTCTGGCCCCAACAAGAGTGAACAAGAGACGTCAGAGCAAAGATCGCTCTCTTCTGTCCCTAGTCGGTGTCAGTGGAACGACTCAAGTCGACTCATTGTCCAACGAGACACCTGCTGATCAAGATCATCTCAATACGTGTTAATTGTTTTTGTGTCAATTCCTGTTAAGAAAAAGAAAGTGAGCTAAATCTTTAATTTCATAATTAATGATGTGAACCAATGTACCTCAGACGGGATTTTGAAGTTAAAAAACCAGGTCGTTTTGTTTCTTTGTTAATTAAAACTCAAGTGATGCCATGTATTTGAAATAGTATTTTTTTTTATTTGCTAAAATGAAATGTTACTCAGGCTACGAATTTTGGCGGATGTCCAAAAGAGATATCTCAAAACAGCATTAATGATTTCCTTGTGACCGAGTTGTAAAACTTGTGACGAACCAAATTCATAGCGATCCGCTCGCGCACTGGAAGGATGTTCCGCATAACCCCAGCGCAATTTGATGCCAAATATACTTCTGTTTAATGTTGAGGAATCTCAATGAGGCGAAAAGCCCTTCATCCTCGATTATTATGCAGAGGTTGCGGTCGTTTTATGCGCCAAGATATTGCGGCGTTCAACGGAGCATACTAATGCGAGGCGACAGTTCTTGGAGAATGTCTGCAAAGAGTTCATTGCATAATCGTACTTTGCAACGTATGGTGTGGCTCTTTCTTTTAAAAACTGAGAAACGAAGAGTTTAAGAAAAGCGAACATTGCCATCGGTCTTGTATTGTAATGTAATCCACATTTTGCTAAAAACTAGGAACTGAAAATAATTAAAAACAGGTACATAAAAAAAACAATCTATTTTAAAAACCCGAATTCACCGCTCTGACTCAAAATCGTCTACTTTTCCTATCAAACATTTCCCATATATGTATTTATTTACAAATATTTTTTGTTCCCCAATAAGCGCTACTTTCACTCTGAAATTAATGTCATAACAACAAAATGGCATCAACGTACGGAATAAAACCGTGTACCCCATCATGTGGCACATTTGCATGAGATGAATGACTTCGACAAGAAACTAAAAACACAATTTTATGGCCGTATCTCTTTAAAAACGAATAATGTAGCTATTAAAGTAAGATTCCATTTGCGAGCCGCAATTCACATACATCATCAATCGAGGAGTTTAAATAAGGATATGAATTCGGCTGGCTATGCAATGTGATCTGAGTGGTGGTTGTTTTGCTCAACAATCAAGTCTTCTTTAATATTTTCTCGATGTAATAAATTTTGCACTATTTCACCCGGCGTATCGTTGTAGACGGAAGGAAGGAGAGAAACTTGGAGCACCCAAAGACCATGGTTTTTCTAAGGGTCCGCGTTTGTGACTTTCCTGACTTTCTTCGTTCTCTGAATCTCCGAATCTTTCCTTTGTATGTTTATGACCCTTGTTTTCGGATTCAATTGAGAGATCGTATCCGGAAGATAAAGAGAAACCTGGATTATTCAACGACTTATCTCTGCTGCTGCGCTTCTTGAACACTTTGGGTCCCAAACTCGGATGGCAGTGAACTATCGCCAAGTGCCGACAAACCTATTAGAGTCAAAAGAGAAAACAAATTTAAACAAAGAAAATATAATGTACAAGACCATTACGAAAACTTACATTGGCTGCATTCCAGTTGGTGCCATTAGATCTCTTAAACACTTTGATGGTTGTATTGCAACGGAGGCAGACAAATGAGTAGATATCCGGACGTTGTGGTTGTGTCCCATTGCACTTTGGGCGAAAAACGTTAATGCGATAATCAACATCCAGGACGAAAGGTTCTAATTGTCCAGTAAGAGCCTTCCGCGCTATGTAAGAAGACAAGTACTCCGTCAGTGATCGTTGTTCTTCTTCAACTGTCACCGTGCTGAGTGGAATGACAGGTGGCGGCTTGTTGGGATCCCTCGGTTTCCGGGGAGCACGATTTTTCTTTACATTATTTAAGGTACTGGCGAATTCTGAGAGAAAATGTAGAGCTCCCCTTAGACCAGACCTGTCCCCATCTATTAGAATATTGTGGTTCTGGTTGTTGTCATCAGATTGACGATCCATGGCCATCTCTTGTTCAGCTCTCTGCAGTACTTTCTGCACTGTCTCAGCAGCATCATATATCAAGTGCTTGTGTCCAGGTAGAATGCTGAATTTCTTTGTCACTCTGTGAAAGTAAAACTTCTCCTCATGAAGAGAAAGACCCAGATCTGATACATCCAAGTTATCTGTTGCATACTGCTCCAGCTCTTCAATTAATTCAGGGTCTTTCAGCTTTGAAATGGACTGTAGATTTGCATATCCTGTAAGCTCTAAAAGTCTGGTGATGTAATCTGGAAGGTTAACACCTAAAATAATGAAAATAAACATATTAACATATATTATTTGAATATACACTTTTGATTGTCAAATTACCATGACTTTCAAGTATATTCCAGATTGGGGACATTTCCACAGTGGACATCTCAGCTTCATCAGCAGACATTTTCACTTAACTCAGTAGAAACCACAACAAGAGCCCCTATTTTATTTGATTAAAATAAAAAACACAGCTGGGTGTTTATATGAAATGTAAATTACGATGAGATCCGCGGACCACAGTAAACACTGTCCTGAAGACAACATGCACGATTTTTCTCTGTTTGAACTTTCAATCTTAGACTCTGACTGCGCTGCAAAGGAAAATGTAAACGACTTGAGGGCTCGCCGGGAAATATTCAAGAGTCGGAAGAATCTCTGGGAGTTGAGCGAGTTCAAGGGCTTTGTATACCAAGGAGACGAGGGATTCCAGAGATGCCTGCCTCGCTTTGTCTCCTCATGGAAACGAAAAAAGCAAGAAAGAACTGTCAGATAGAATCTCTTCTGCTACAAGAAAGCGCCTGCGATGCCATTCTTTCATGGTTTGAAATTGTTTCGCCCCTGGCGCCGGTAGGGACTAGAGAATTTTTTTAAAACGTATAATATATATAAAAAATTATTTTGTGAACGTAAATTTTTATGTAATATCACGGTAATAATACTTTAAAGGAATCTGATAAACATGTAATATAAAAAATGTATTGAAAACGTTACAGCTTTCTACTTGATGTGATCATAGATACGATTATATTGCACACACAAAAATTCCAAGAAATGAAATTAAAATATTTTTGTTTTATCACTGACTTTAGAAAATTTCACAGGTATCATATTGATTTGAAGAATCACAAATATCAGGTAAAATATTTCAATCGCGATTTATTTTTTAAAGCCGACGTTGCCCGGTGTCCTTCAGTAACCTTGAACGACTCGTCAACGTCGTCCGCTGTCGTACTTTTGATCCCGAGTACCGTATTCCTGTCGGGTTCTTCTCACGAACCAATTTTCGAAACGAGCTCAGTCTAGACCGGTCAGTGTAACTATCAGCTTATTTTCATTTTAAATTTACAATTGATTCAATTATCTCTACTCTAGAAAATGTCTTTGAACAAGTTGAGCATCGATTCTGTGCCGATTGCTGGAAAACGTGTGTTGATGAGGTAAGTGATGTTCTAGCTTCAATGTCATCTCTTGCACTCACTACTTTGTACTTAAAAAGTTATTTTATCAATTGATTAGAGTTGACTTCAATGTCCCCATGAAAAATGGTATCATCACCAACACCCAGCGAATTGTGGCTGCTCTCGACACTGTAAAGTATGCCCTTGAGAAGGGAGCCAAGAGTGTGGTGCTGATGTCTCATCTGGGAAGGCCTGATGGTCACCGGGAGGACAAGTACTCCATGAGACCTGTTGTTCCAGTTCTCAAGGACTTGCTGAAAAAGTGAAAAACGAATTTACACATCCTATTGATTTTTATTTAAAATTATGGTTAATTTGTATTTATAGGGATGTTCTCTTCTTGGAAGACTGTGTTGGCCCAGATGTTGAGGCTGCTTGTGCTAACCCTGCTGAGGGCACAGTCATCCTCCTGGAGAACTTGCGTTTCCATGTGGAAGAGGAAGGCAAAGGCGTCGATGCCGCTGGAGCAAAGGTACATACCAATGTTACGTCTCTTTTGATTGAGTTTTCTTTAAACTAACTTAACGTCTAGATTAAAGCTGCCAAAGAAGATGTTCAAAAATTCCAAGAGTCCCTGCGTCGCCTTGGAGACGTCTACGTCAACGACGCTTTCGGAACTGCCCATCGTCCGCATGCATCAATGCTTGGAACGGGTTTTGATGTCCGTGCTTCAGGTTTCCTACTGAAGAAGGAACTTGCCTATTTTGCTAAGGCACTGGACAACCCTGAACGCCCCTTTTTGGCCATTCTTGGCGGTGCTAAAGTGGCCGACAAAATTCAATTGATTGGCAATCTTTTAGATAAGGTCAATGAAATGATCATTGGCGGTGGAATGGCCTACACTTTTCTCAAAGTTATGAAAGACATGAAGGTAATTATAATTGAATTAATTTCTCCGCATGTTCAGTTGACTAAAACTCGATATATAACTTATTCCTAGATCGGTGGGTCTCTGTATGACGAAGAAGGATCCAAAATCGTGAGAGATCTAGTCGCTAAGGCTGAGAAGAATGGTGTGAAACTCCATTTCCCCGTTGATTTTAGTCACGGCTGATAAATTCGCTGAAGACGCCTCAACGCAAGAGGCCACTGTTGATGGCGGAATCCCTGATGGATGGATGGGCCTTGATTGCGGACCTGCTACGGTCGCCCAATTTTTGGAAGCCTATTCAGCGCTGCTAAAGTGATCGTATGGAACGGGTAATGAAAAGCCCTTTTTCACACATTATTCAGTAAACATTGTAATTACTTGTGATTGTACGTAGACCGGTTGGAGTGTTTGAGTTCGAAAAATTCGCTGCTGGAACTAAAGCCGTTATGGACTGGTGTCGTCTTGGCGACTCAAAACGGTGCCGTCACCATCATCGGTATTTTTTTCCCCTCTTATTTCCGTTTAGACATAGAATTAGAAGTACTAAACTGGGTTGAATTTCAGGCGGAGGAGATACAGCTACTTGTGCCGCGAAATGGGGCACTGAAGATAAAGTGAGCCATGTTTCGACCGGAGGTGGGGCTTCTCTTGAACTTCTCGAGGGCAAAGTGCTTCCCGGTGTAGCTGCTCTATCGGATGCTTGAACTATTTTTCAATGTCAGTATACTGAATACGTCGTATATACCACACACACACACACATCTGATTTGTTTTAGAAACTGGTCATGTATTTGTAGTGTTGCTAAATGAATATTTCTTTCACCCAAGTCCTTTGGTTATGAACTTTAAATATGTTTATTTACTTTTCTTAAAATTGTGGTTCTTTTTTTTCTGAATACAAGCGTGATTAGACCTAATATAATTGAGTATTTCTTATTTTAATTGGTAAAATATAATTTGGACACATTCAAATGGAATTGAAGTATTTTTCTTATAAATTCTTGTGGTGGTCTAGTCTAAAACTGTGTCATTAAAATAAGAATTTATGGTATGCTGCTGTAGATTATAATAATCGCGGGCGCGGTTATATGCACCCAAAATGGTACCGCCCCATGCATATCACGTGACTTGTGACGTCATGTGCTGTCAAATATGGCGGCGGCGGAGGCCTTTTAGTTGTTATTTTTCGGTTTCCGACAGCAGCTAGGGGAGTACCGTTCGGAACTGGATTGTTTCCACCCTGGCTTGCCTGATCATTTGACGTGCGTGATTTGTTTTCTCGACTGGCAGGGCTTCGGTTGGAGCGGAAAATGATTGTCTCCTGATTTTTTCTACCGTTCTTCTAACACTCACCGCAGTGTTCTACCCGCCGCAGTGCATCCCACCTCGTAAGTGTAACTGACATTCCCGGACACCGACTCTCTTTCCTCCCTTTTCAGTTCCGTTTTCACCCCTCTAAGCCGCTGTTATGGAGCTTCTCCCCTCCAAGGAGAGAATGTTTGGTTTTTTAGACCCATTTTGTTTAAGAATCATAAACAAAAAAGTGAAGGTTCTGGGGGAGTGATGCTGTTGCAGACCGCTGCTGCTCTGCCTCCTCACAAGTGTCATGTTTGGTGCTAGCTTTCACTCACACATGCCCAAAGTACATTGGAATACTTCAAATCCCTTTACCTTATTAGTTTGGACACACTATTAATCTATTATTCTATTAGGTGTGTGGGATGCTAAAGCTTGTGTAATCACCTAACTGTTACCGATTTCTTCACACCTCTAGAGTTCTTCAAGGAAACTGGACCTAAAACTTTAATTCTGGAAAGTTTTGACCTGATTTGCTTGTAAAATGTGGAACATGATGTGTGATGTGATGCCTACCATCACTGAGGATGCCAGCCAACTATCTCAACGGTCCTCCCAGTTACTTTCGGGGGAGGAAGGCAATCTAGAGCAGCTAATGGTGTCCATGCTAGATGAGAGAGATAGGCTGGTAGACTCTCTCCGAGATGCTCAGGTATGACTAAATATTTATACTTTACATACAGAAGATATTAAATGAATATATTGAATATATAGGATCGGATGGGCGACCTGGAGTCTCGACTTGCCGATGCAGAAAAAGAAAGAGATTGCCTACAACGGCAAATGGCTGCTTCCCTACCTCAGGTACTATTGTATTCTAATTTGGATTACATCATCATCTAATTTTATTTTTTATTTTACGTCATAGGAGCTAGCTTCGCTCACCAAAGAGCTGGCCCAGTCTCGAGAGCAGCTCCTTGAGAAAGATGAAGAAATTACCGAGCTTAAAGCTGAACGAAATAATACAAGGGTATGAATATAAAAATTAAAATTAAAATAATTAAAGTCTAAATCACATTTTCTTTTTTTTTCAGCTCTTGCTGGAACATTTAGAATGCCTCGTCTCCCGCCACGAACGGTCATTAAGGATGACTGTAGTCAAACGGCAAGCCGCTAATAGTGCTGGAGTCTCCTCCGAAGTTGAAGTCTTAAAAGCCCTTAAATCTCTGTTCGAACACCACAAAGCATTAGACGAAAAAGTTCGTGAACGATTACGGGTAGCATTGGAACGTACAGCTACGCTAGAAGAAGAATTAGGCTCTACTAAAGAAGAAGTATGAATGGATTGAATGCTTTCCTTTATTTTAGTTTTCAATTCATTTCCAAATATTCCTAACGCTGTTTTTTTTTATGTTAAATAGTTGCAACATTATAAAAATGGTTCCTTATCGGTCGCCCATGCCACTGGCGAAGGGATGGTTAGCGCTGGAAGCGAATCCGGTTCCGGAGGAGCAACTGGTGATGGTACCGGAGCAACAAACGGGACGTCTGAAGTATCTGCTGAGGCCAGCAAGATGGCAGAATTGCAAGGAACCCTTGAAAAGCAAAGTAGCGAACTGACTGTTCTCCAGCGACGACTTTTGGAAGCGGAAGAAGCTCTCCGCGCTGCCCAGCGCGATGCCCAACGGAGTCAGGAGCTTCACTCGAGGCTTCAACGTGATTTACATGAAAAGAGTGCCCAAAATCAGGATCAGGAGGAGCGGATTGCTACGTTGGAGAAGCGATACCTCAATGCCCAGCGTGAATCTACGTCCCTACACGACCTCAATGAAAGGCTGGAACAGGAGTTGCGCAACAAAGATGCACAACTCAAAGTAAGCTTTCTCCCTTTTCAAAACCATTTTGTCAAATCTATATTGATTGTTATGCGTATTTTATAGTTGCAAGAAGACCGTGTTCGTACCATGGAAGAGAAACTCGAATTGGCGGACCAGAAGGTGACACAGCTTTCCAAGTTACCCGAAGTCCAACATGAACTTACACAGGTATGTATCACTCAAGTTACCTTTTTTAAAAGGCCCATATTTACTACTTTAATTCATATATATAGGTTCAGGAGCGTCACGGCACAGCCGAAGATAGAATCCAGCGATTAGAGAGCCAACTAGAAGAGAAATCTACAGAAGTTGCCAAACTGCAACAGCGGTTGAGGATCAACGAGGAGCACAACTCGAGACTATCTTCCACCGTTGATAAACTGCTCCAAGGTATGAGAAGCTCAAGTGCTCTTAAAAGTTCAAATCCCCTCTTCATCTTCTGGTTTTTAACTCAGAATCAAACGACCGCCTCCAAGTGCACCTAAAAGAAAGGATGTCGTCGCTGGAAGAGAAGAACCACTTGACTCAGGATCTCGACAAATCCAGAAAACAGTTGGAAGATTCGCTCAAGGATAAGGTATCGCTTTAAACACTCCCGCCTCTCCTACAATTTTCTAACTTTTAAATTTTTCCCGAATTCAGGCTGAGATCCTTAAAGAGTTAAACAAGTCCCGTTTGGAGATGGACTCTGTACGGCGTCAGCTTCTGCAACAGGAAATAGCCCTCAACATTCAACAAACGGATGCTCTAACCCGATCCCTCTCTCCCCAGCCGATGGAGACCTCATTCGCCGATACGCGTTCCCTCCCGCGCCTTCCCAAGGCTCGCAAGGGTGTCCGTGGTATGGACGAAAACGATCAGTGGGCTCTCAGCAGCGCCCCTTCACCTTCTGCCATGGGCATGGGCGACTCTGGGGTTGACGGACGGACCAACAATCGAGGAGGAAATGACGTAGATGACGAGGAAATGGACGACGCGGACGAAAGAGACAGTCCAGGCGGCCGAGATGATGGAATGATGGATCACCAGAGTCAGCATCATGACTATCACCATCATCAGCATTCTCAGGGTTATCTGAATGATTTGGGAGACCTGGCCGATTTAGGTGCCATGCTCTCACCTGGTAGCCATACAGACGCCCAAACTCTAGCTCTGATGCTCCAAGAGCAGTTGGATGCAATCAATCAGGAAATCAGGTATTAAAATCTTAGATTCATTAGAGAAACTTGATGGTTAACCCGGTGGATTTTCTCGTTTTATTTCTATAGATTGATCCAGGAGGAGAAAGAAAACACGGAAGCCCGAGCGGAGGAGCTCGAGTACCGTGTAAGCAGTTTGGATCATTTGGTTAGCAACCACGTACCGGGCAGCGGGCGCTCAACTCCTCGAGTCAACAGTGCCGGTGGCGCACCTGGGCAGGCTTCCTCTTCCAATCACAGTCCGGTTATACCAACTTCATCCCACAATAACCCTAACGGCGGATTCAACTCCGGAAACGCCAATAATGCGAGCAACTCCTCTTCGCCACTGGCTAATGCCGGTAGCAACGCAGCTGCCTCTCCTCAACGCGATTATCTTCACAAATTCCACACGGTACTATATCCATGGAACTTTTTTATTTTATGTTTCCTTGCAGCCATGAGCGAGGGTGTACATTATAATTAGAAGGCGGCTGCTGAGAAGTCAGACTATCTTTTCTTTTTTCTTGTTTTATATACGAAAACAAATCTTACTTTCCTATTTATTCCTCCCATTCCAACTATCCTATTATAAACCCTAAAACGAATAAAAAAAAACAGATTCCAAGGAGCAGAGATGTCAACCTCTACGAAACGCTGGCAGATTGGTCATCAGGACAAGTGGTATTCTCTCACCTTGACATAGTCTTCTATCCCCAAACTTAACCGGGACCCTCCTAATATAAACCAAAAAAACATGGTCGATGAAACAACAATATAAAAACCATCCGCATCGCCCTGTCGAGGAGCGCACTAAAGCATGTGATTCTCTTTCCGTCAAACGACTCGCGAGAGCCGGTCAGAACGTTGCTCATTAACAGGAGCCAAAGGGGGCGCTGCGGGGGAAGAGAGAAAAGCAAACAATGTACCATTAATCGATCCCACAATTGTCCCTTTCCGTTTTCCGGCGCTATTTCCTAACACTGCTACCAGCTTTCGCGGTGCCCGCTAAACGCATGTGTGTAACGTAACCACGGTGCTTGACACAAATTGGATCGACACAAATCGATTACTTTACCTTACATTGAATGTATTGATTTGTTGATGAAGTATTTTCAAGTATTCATTTGTTTTCATTCTGGTTTGTCAGATGGGTTGGGCCTACACTCCTGGATCTCCGGAAAGCTCCGTTCCCAATACGGTAAGCTCCTAAAATCAATTTAAATCTTCTATTTTTGTATTCACTGTTTTAAAAATTTAAATACTTGAATTTATAGCAAGTATCGACTCCGTCGTTCCAGTATTCCTCGCTCAGTCAGGGTCAACTAAATGAATCTCAGATGGACTCGAGGTCACTTCGACTGGACCGTATTCAGCAAGCATTAGCCATGACATCCGACGAAATGCGCAGGTGAGACAGTGTTTGTCAATGTGTCGTTATGCTAACCTTAACCCAACTTCCTTTTTCTTCAATGCTTCCGCTGGATCGATAGCAAACGAGCCAAAGACTATGCGGATCATCTAAGGTGCTTTAAAATAACAAGCCAATACGATGCTATTTTATATTTGTCTCAACAATTCAAATTTTAATATTTATTTTTCAAATTTCCTTTAGAAGTTTACTGGGAGAAAGCATTCCTTCCATTACATCCAGTCAGGATTCGCTAGCCCAGCCAGGGCTCTACACTCGACCTTCAGGGATGCCCAATAGTGGCGATTCTCCGTCAGCTTCATCGATGCAGCTCCAGCAGCACGGGGCACCGAGTCAGAGTCAGCGAGCAGAGCAGCACAAAAAGAAGGGTATCAAATCTTCGCTGGGCAAGCTCTTTGGAACAAGCAAGAAGGAAAAAGGCGGCAAAAGCAGTAAAGATAGTCTGTCCTCTTCCTCGGGTGGAGCCATGTCACCACTGGCTAGCCGAAATGACGAGATGCACAACACCCGGGACGCGATCCCGTCGCTCAGCATGGGTCTCAACTTTGATCCCGAATGGGGAATGCCGCTGTCCGCAACGCCCACTCCAACAGGAACGCCCGCCTTAGGCCAAAAAGATTTTGATAGAAGGATCAAGCGCAAGTATGTTTTGTTTTATTGACTTTGGAGCTTTGCTCAGGATTCTTACTGATATTTTATTCTCTTAGGCACGAGCTTTTGGCTGAAGCCATGAAAGCCGGCACTCCTTTTGCACTATGGAACGGCCCCACTGTGGTAGCTTGGCTCGAACTTTGGGTCGGTATGCCTCCCTGGTATGTGGCAGCCTGTCGGGCAAATGTCAAGTCCGGCGCCATCATGTCTGCTCTCTCGGATACGGAGATTCAACGCGAAATTGGCATCAGGTAAAAGAAATACTTACAGTTACTCTATGAGACAAGGTTTTTTAATTTTCTTTCTGCAATTTTATAGTAATCCACTTCACCGATTAAAGCTGCGCTTAGCCATCCAAGAAATGGTAACGCTGACCTCTCCGTCAGCTCCACGGACTGCTCGTACAACCCTTGCTTTTGGTGATATGAACCACACTTGGGTGGGTCACTATTGGCTTCCTTCCCTCGGTCTTGCCCAGTACCGTTCGGCCTTTATGGAGTCATTGGTAGACGCTCGAATGTTGGATCACCTAACCAAAAGAGAACTAAGAGGTCAGCTCAAGATGGTGGATGCCTTTCACCGTACGAGCCTCCAGTACGGCACGCTACTCCTCAAGCGGCTCAACTACGATCGGCGTTTGCTCGAGGATAGGAGGCGGCAAGCCGACGCTGATGCCGATAGTCGCGACGTCCTCGTCTGGACCAACGATCGTGTCATCCGTTGGGTAGCCGCCATCGGACTCAAAGTATGATGAGATAGAAATCATTTAGTGTACAACTGGTTTTATAATATTTCTCTTTTATTTCACGTAGGAATATGCCAACCATCTGCTCGAGTCCGGTGTCCATGGAGCCTTGCTCGCTCTAGATGAGAGTTTCGACAGCAACACGATGGCGTTAGCCCTCCAAATTCCAACACAGAATCCTCAGGTATAAACTTGATTTAATCGAATAATAAGGTCGGTAGAATTTAAATTTCTTTTTTAAACAGGCGAGACAAGTTGTGGAGCGTGAATTTAGTGCACTCCTAGCATCCATCACGGAGCGGACGCAGGACGGCTCCGAGTTTATCGCCCAGCAGCACACTTCAACCCATTTGGCTTGAGGAAATGTAAGAGGGAGAGAGAGATGACCGAATATTTATTATGACAGCAAATGACAGGCATTCCTCTTCTATCCTCTCTCTTCTCTGGTCATTCAAACACTTAAACAAACAAAAAATCCTTTTTTCCCCCTCTAGCCCATTCTTCTTCATATATAATTTATACGTTGTAAAAAGCGACCGCTCTCACTTCCCAAACAGCCTCTCCCCATTTCCGGCTGCAGAAAGCCGTGTTCGAGCGACGCCCACGAGTCAAACTAACAGACAATAACAATAATAAGCCAGTGAAAAAAGAAAGAGAAAGAAATAATGTACTTTTTAGATGTAATGTGTTTGGAAACGTAAAAATCCAGCATAATAGTGAAAGGCAGCAAAAACAGATATTATGAAATATCAGGTTGGGTTTACAAGAAGTATTATTTTACTTTTTCCCTCCTTGACAGTTACACTTTTCACATTTGTGCTCGTTTCATGTGTATATATATTTTAGTCTTTTTAATCGTTTTATTTTGTACTTGTTTACCCGCCTCTCTCTTGATGACAAATTCGCACTGCGTTCGGTCTTATTTCCCTCGACTGCATTTCCGATTCCTAAGAGAAAGAAGATAAAACTTTGTACAAAATGTCGTAGATTCCCTCTCTCCTTTTTAACATTTTTTCGTATACAAATCTCGCAGAGCGTTGGCCAGCTTATCCGATAGGCCCTCGTGACTTTTCATATTCCCTCTTAATCCTAGTACAGTAGCTCTCTGATGATGCGAGAGCGGGATAACTACCAAGTGCAGCTATAAATTAATAAGTGATTGTGAATAGGAACTACGTTCCAGGCGATCCAGCCCTCATCACAATAAAAAAAATATTGAATGAAAATGCCATTGATTCGCGGTTGCCAATGCTGATTAAGGATTTGTTTTATTGTGCGTATGTGTCCTTTCCTTAAATATTTCGTTCCACTATACAGCAGACGGGTGCCATGGATTTCTGAACGGCCAGAACATTTTAAAAATCCCCCCTGTAAAGAGTCGCGTCTCATTATTTCATGCGTAGGATTTATAATGCCAATTTTATTTTGTAAATAGGAACGACATTTTCACCCTTAATTTCGCAGCTACTAAAAATCGACTTTCAGTTCTCCGAAAATGATTTTTTTCCCTTCATAATTTGATCAAAGATTACCAAAAAAAAAATATTTACACACACACACACTTGTCCTTTTGATTGCGCCAATTTGTACTCGTCAAAAAATAAAGAAAGAAAGAAAAGCGGAATAATTTTATTTATTATTTTGCTTCCATGTCGCGTGAGTGTCCGTCACAAATCCATTACATTTTGTTTGGTCCCTCAAAAGACACACACACGCAAACAAAATGCAGTGCTGATGTAATCCTGTTTTGTGTGTAACTGTGTATATTTAAAAACAACAACTTCCCCAGTCATCATTGATGTGTTTCTTTCCTCCATCCTTGTGTTTGCCGGGCTTTTGTGTCTCCTCACTACACACAACCCCACATATGTATACACACAGCCATAACAAGAAAAGAAATAGAGTGGATCAGGATCGACCTGCTGCACTCGAAACAGACACTTTTCCCCCCACTGCGTGTTATATACATACAAGAAGAAAAAAGAACGAGATACCTCTCGGTTTTTTTTTTTTATTTAACGGTCACTTGCATTGGATTTTGATATATTATATATATGCATGAGGTCATTTGTGTTTTTATTTCCATAATCATCATCATGAAAATAGTGCGCGAAATTCCTCTACTCTGGATGATTCCCCCCACTTTTGAATTGGAAGATAAAAAAACACACCGTGTAATGGAATTTCAGCGTTTCTCTTTATTCTCTCTAAAAAATCGTCATCGCAAAGCTTTTAAAAAACAACTTTTACACATTCCTGGAAGTAACTGTTTTAATGATTCATATTTCACTTTTGTTTGAACTAGTTTAGTGATGAAGGAATAGAGTATATTATAGTTAAAGCTAGGTACTGTGGAAGAAAAAGAAGAAATTATTCTGGGTCACCAACAGAATATTTTAAAAATAATTTTACAGCTGAATCGAAGCTATTTGATTAATGATCAAGTTGAATAAAAAGAATAAAAATCTCATGTCCCACCCAACTTAATAACTGTAATGGAATTGCAGTGTCGTTTCCCCTTTTTACAGCTGTCCAAACCATAAACAACAAAACAGAATTCACATTCCTTATAACTGTATTCATGACGAATTATTGTTATTTTTCATTCTTTGTTTGTACTGAAAAAGAAAAAAATATTGGAGAACAGGGCAATAGGAGGATAAGCAGCAGGATTTAGATCAAAATTTGTTCCGTTGTTACGTCTATATAAAAAAAATACGGGAGGAAAACTTGTAAAGGAGAACACGACAAATGTTGGCAGTCTTTGTTTGCTCATCTCGACAACAAAATTCAGTACGGTTAACATTAGAGGCAGCATTTGATAGAATCTTCTACAAATATAATACCGAAAAAGTTTGTTGCTTCAAAAGGGAGGAATGAACGTTTAGTTTTTTCATACAGAAGAAACAAAGAAATACAGATGCCGTCGACAGAATTTGTAAGAAAGAAAAGTAAATGCTGATCCCAAAAGGATGCTCCATGGATACATACACACGAGTATATATTAATAGTAATAATAGGACGTAAATGGTCGCGACAAAATCTCTTTCTTATTACGAATTTTAAAAAGGAAAAATATTCTCTCAGTATCGAAAGAAACCTAATTCTCAGCTTTTTTAAATGTTAAGAAAGTATGCATCGAGAAAGAAACATCAAAAACAGAACAAAAAAAGTATTCAGAGACCGATGCCAAGAGATACAAAGGGGAGAGAGCGAATTTTTCCTAGATCCTCCACAATTAGAGAAGGGATCCGCCACATCTTTGGTAAAAATCTTTTTAATTGTTGTGTGTTTTAAGCTGCGCTTTCGACATGACAACAAGAACACGTGGAGTAGGGTAATTCAAAAAAACAAAAAGTAGAAAACAAAACTAAAGAAGGCAATGTTTGGAGGGGGAAAAAGATGGGCTAACTGGGGTCGTCTTCCAGCAGCAAATCTTCCTCCTCGGCAGGCCCGTCCATCTCGTAGAGGTCGTGTGACGGATAGTGTGGCGACAGGAACCACTCGGAACGAGTGCGCATGCGTGCCGTCTGTCTCTCGTGAACCTAGTTTCGAGAAGTAAAAATCACGTATAAACTCAACTAGCTCCAAAGGAAGTTACATACATTGCAAGTCATTTGAGCCAAACGTGCAAAAACTAAATAAAGTGTTCTGACCTGGGGTAATTGAGGTAGAAGAGTGAGAGATTTGGTAGCATCGTTCATCGAGCAGGATGGCACATTGGACCGCGATGTTCGTCTCTCTTCCAGTGGTCTCGAAGATCCGGATCGAAACGTTCCATGACGGTACTGGCTGTTACTACTGCTACTGCTTCCACTCCGGCTCGTCAGCAATTCACCTGTTGGACTAGCTGGAGATTCCGGAAAACTCACATCTGCCATGCAATGGGCGCCCTATGATTTAAAAAATATATTAATCAATAAAAAAAATCCTGATCAAAAGTTGTGGGTAATTACTCTGAAATTCTCATCGCCTTCGAGACTGACACAGAGCCTGGCTGATTCAAGCATCGTGCTACTCGGTGAACCACTGCCGCAACAGTCTCCGCCTCCGCTCGCTTCCGGATACACGTTCAACGAACCGCTGGTACTTCCATGTTCTTCAGAGCTCTGCCCTCCACCTGCTAATGACGTAAAAAAAGAAGAAAAGAAAACATCATTGTAAAAGGAGAAATAAAGAGGCACGTCATCATAATTTTTTGGTTTCTGGTTGAGTCGTTTCCCCCCGCAATCCCGTAATTATATAGGTACCTATACTGAAGGCTGGTTTCCAAGTGAGAGCCGCATACTGGAGCCATGTCATTTCCGCCTCGAGGGAAACGGGACCTGCGGATCCGCAATAACAATAAAAGTTGATTTGCAACACAAGCGAACAAGGGCAAACCAATGAGATACAACAATAAAGAAATTGGCTTCCTTATGCCTCTTGTCGTAAAAACGAGAAAAAAAAAAGGAAGCCGTATGTACTTAAGCAATTGAGGTGAGCTTCTTCTCTCTATAAAATACTAAAAAAAGAGGCTTGGCTAGTCGCATGGAACTAGAAGTTCGACTCTTTTTTTGCTGATGGTGACTAAAAGATATGGATGATTTCTACAACTCCTTTTCAGGAGAAAATCCTGTCATCGTTATCATTGATCTTCCTAATGGGACTGTACCTGGTAGTGGTAGAGCGTTAGGCGGTCGTCCAAAATCCATGATCCAAGCGTTGTCAATCTTGAGGCACCGGCCGGTGATTCGAGAGTAGTAGCGGTAGTTCTCCGTCCCAAATAGGTTGCACGAGCCAAAGTGATCAATCAGGAACTTCATGATCTTGGTAGCGGCCTGAAGAATTTAAGAAAAAAGAGAGATTTAACAGAGAGGGTGCAGCACAATACAACAAACAATTAGAAATGGTCCGTGGTTTCGGGGTTGTGCGGCATGCACCATTGATTGGGCTACAACACAACAAAGTTGAGTAATAAAAAAGCTAAAAAGAAGATTACCTCAACGTCCTCCTATCGGTCCATGTTTTAAATAGAGAGAGAAAGGGGAGCGTTGGAGTAATACAAACAAAGGGAAACAAATGTGAGAGAGCAGTCTTTTTACTTTGATTCACGTTAGTATAATTCAATTCAAGAGAAATCCGTTAACGAGAGCCAAGTGCGTCAATTCAAAAGCTGTGCTGTCTAGTTATCTCTAGTACCTTAAAGCGGATAACGTCGTCCATGGTGGCCTGCCGACCAGCTCCTACACAAGTGTGGAAGAAGGAGGGAGCGACAGAGACGCCGAGCGCTTCAGAGCTCATCCCCGCTGAAGTTGGTCCAACGCCTTGAGAGGCTGACGAGAGGGAAACGGCCCGGAAAGTGCCAAAGAGAAGAACTAGGAGCTGTTGTGTACATTTTGGCAATTCCCCGATGATCCTGCGCGGTTTTTATAAGTGGATTAGTTCATATAAGGTTTCAATGTCAGTATCACAATTGTATACTCTTACAACAACTTGACGTACGTTACGTAACTGTCAATTCAAAGTGAAAAGATATCGAACTCAAACTTTCACAACATATAAATTCCTTAGCTTAATGGTGTTACAAAGGTCTCCAACCGTTTTCTAATATCCATATCTATCATCTAAAAGAAAGAAAATATTTACCTTCGGACTTGCTCCTGTTTCCACTTGAGGTCAGAAGAATCAGCTCCTCCAGAGTTTAATATAATGTCAAAAAGCTGCTTTTCAGCTTCGACACCAAAGATACCATCCGGCAACTTTCGAAGAAATTTTTTGACGACGGATGAGATGGTATGGACGCTAAAATTGGCTATGTTAACGAGCCGGCCCGTTTGTAGAAAATGAATCAATTTTTTCATATTGGCCTGGTGGCCCGGAGCGCGGAACACATCCCGCTTGTTTGGTCCCTCTTTATTCAGTTTCAATATCAGGACCTGGAAGACCCACGTTTATCAATGAATTTAATCATTTAAGCTGTAAATAAGTATTAATTGTTTACCAGTAAAGGTCCAGGAATGTCTGGCTTACAAATCTGGTCAAAAGGTACTCCAAACTTAACCCTGAAATGGGTAAAAGAAGGGATTAAATAACATGTTATGATTGAAAAATTAAGATATTCAACTTACTTCTCCATTCTGCAGGGGTAGGGGGCTGGTGCTTGGGCACAAGCAGCAACAGCGCTCCCCAAGTGGGCTGCTCTGCGTTGCATCTTGACTGCCCAGCCGCTCATTCCCTGTAGAACTGTGGTGAGGGCACTCTGAAGGTGAATCCCGGCATCCCCAAACTGAAGGCAGCCACCACAGTTGCAAGTAGAGAAATAGAAAAAGAGAAAAACCGTTAAATTCAACCTTTGAAACTCATTCTCACGAATTAAACAACGGTCTCCTCCGCCCATAGAGAGGCGGTTTCTACCGAGTCCTCTCCTGTTTGACAGGTGCAAACAGAAAAACACAACAAAGCACCGCCCTAATTTTCACTCAAGAGCCTCTCGTGTTCAACGTGAGCCAGAGCAATTTATGATAACACAGAGAAGTGTATGATTTTTTACCTTTTAATTCAGTTAGTACATGGAACTATTTCGGTTAATTTAGTACCCAAACACCCCAAGACCCGAGCCCCCAACAGACGAAAGATATTTTGACAGCAACGAAACAAGGGGGCTAGACGGGGGGGAAACGATTTTAATGGCCGTACAGCTGATAGGCCCCGCCTTTTCCAGAGTTGCCAGTTTATGGTAAACAAAAGCATCCCCGAAGCACGGCGGAGCAAATCTCTAGCCGAAAGTCGAACGTGGACTCGGAGTTGATGGAAAATGGATCCCACAGGTCCTCTTAAAGTATAATTTACCAAAGGCTTTTGATTACGCAATTCTTCAGAGATTCTGGGGGCGCATTTGCATATTTTCATGCTTATAAATTCATTCAAAGCAGCACACAAGTTCGAAGTTGAAAATTACATATTCTGATATTCATCAATTACTCCGTGCCTAATCAGTGCATTTCGCGATTTTGAGTAGTAAACTGAGAATTTTCAACTAACTAACACTTAATACAGTAGTGAAATAATAATGTACGGTAGATATAAATAAATGAAAAAAAAACCCACCTTTTGATTGACTCTTTTTACTTTCATCGTGAATCGATAGTTTTGATCAGAAGGTTGAAATACTGTGACACTTTTGCTCCGTAACAAGTTAACACTGAGTATATGAACGTAAAAACGAAACAAAAAAGTAGAGCACATCCACAATGCACACTCACGCAGTATTGAAGTAGATAGGAAGGACGTGTTGTGTTGTATCCTACTACGTGACATATCAGTTAAGGAGGGACCAATAAAACAACTTTACTTTATCGTGCTCAGCCCATTTAATGGTCCCCTGCAGAGCGTTATCTCTGTAAAAGAAAGGGCGGGATAATAATCTAAGGAAAGGCCATGAAAATGGGAGAAAAATTTCGATCGCAGATTCGCAGCATGAAGTAATGCGGAAAACAGCTGGTGACATTTCACAACATAATGATTAAGTCCTAAACATGCACAGCAGCAAAAAACAGAACACGACGACTGCTGAACAGCAAATCCCCATTTTTAAAAATAAAAGTAGCCATAGAGAGCACTGTTTCTTAAAGAATGAAGTTACGCCTACGCAGAGTCTTGTTAAGAGAATATATACTTTGATATAGCATTCCTATCACATCTTCGTCTGCATGTTATTTGAGTTAACTCTCACTTCTTTACACGGACGACGAAGAGCTACTGATCTGGTAATCTATTCGCCTCAGGAAACTTGCTTGTTACACACAGAATGAAGTGTGTGAAACACTGGAGAACTGCAGCGTGGACTGCAGCTTTCTTTTGCGGAATTTGCAGATACTCCATACTTGGATTTTACCATTCCGCTCACACAGCCAGCATGGGAACACATCGGCAACTTTTCAACCCAAAACTCAACTTTTATTGCTTCATCTGTTTGACGAACGTGATTGAAATGACATGAGTACAAATAGAATTACCGCTCAAAAATAGTTCCAGCTTCATTTCAATTAATTTTGAAGCTTATTAACGATATGAAAGATGATCGAAATGCGAAGGAATGCGGACCTCCGGAGTCCATTCGACTGCCGCTAGCTCCGGTCACATTCCAAAATTGTTTTAATAAAATGAATTCCTTCAAGGATCGCATTATCATGTATAGGAAAATTGGAAAGTCTGTATAATGACGATGACGTGCGAATGCAAAAATGAAATCCAGGAAATCGATGAATTTGTGAAGTCATCCGGATACATAAATCGAGTGGAAAACTTAGTAGTATCGTTTATAGAATGCTGTTGCTGCCCCCTATACAGCCCTATTTTTTCTACGTGGCGGATCTATTCGCAGGAAAGAATATTAATGCAAATAGAGATTCATGGAATCTAAGCTACAATCGATATATTACATAATAAAAAAAGGCCGGAACCGTATTAAATGTAAGAAAAGATTGAGAATAATACACGTCGCTTGTGGATGCGTCGTCGGATGCTGAATATAAGGATGAAGGGACTTGTGCTGATGATGAAATTACTCGCATGAGTCAAGACAGAGTTAGTATGTGCTCTTCCACTACTCGCTGTCCCCGCTCATCTCCTCGCATCGCAAAAGGGGATATGAGGAAATGGAAATTTGTTCCGGGCGGTTGATAACTTTTCTCGTCGGCAGTAGTATAGTAGTAGCTCTTTTCTCGCCATAGCAATGCCGCGCCCATAGAACATCAGGGTTATCCTGCAGCAGATCCTTGAAAAACAGGAGGAACGCGTCGAATCCTCGGACTCGCTAGTGACGTCAGACGTACACTAGCGCAGGCGGGAGAGCGAAAAACTTTCGTGTCCGTCTTCTCTGCTGCACCATATATAAAGGGGAGAGGGCAAAGTAGGGTTCCAGCTCATTCCGCCACCAGCTAGCTATCAAGAACAACAGGTCATCTTCATAAGCGCATTATTATATAATACCAGCACAGTGCGTTTACATTGAATATCACCGGAAGAAGTCAGCCTAATTATGTCTCGCTCCAGCTGCATCAGAAGCCTCATTGCCGTCGCTTTCTTAGTCACCTGGATGACGCTCCTCATCCTGCCCTCATCTTCCGACGCCGCTCCCAGCAAGTAATAATAACTCTATTTTCATACATTAGAACTTGGGGCCTTGTAATAACCTACCTAATTGTAAACGCGAGGATCGTTACATGGTACATACATCCCGGCGAGTAACTTGATCGCCTCCGGACTCCTTTACTTCCATGAAAGAGATGGACTGTAAACGTATAGCCCCATTGTTCTTGATCATTAGACACGTAAGAAAAAATAGTAATGAACGTGCTGGGTTTATTGTAAGGATCCTCTAGGAGAATGAGACATACGATACTTAATTTTTTTAAGGAAGGAAATACTAAAGGAGGACACTAATCTTTCATTACACAAACTTGTGTGTTAAAATGTTGTAATTTGTACATGTTTTTAATACTCGGATCAAGTGTTGCGTTATGATCGCATTGCGTGCATAATAGATTATAATAATACCGTAATGGAAGGATTTTTTCCTGAAGCAAACCGCCACCACCACATCCTTGAAAATTGCTCTAGTTTAGCGATGGGAATAACCACAGACAGTGGAAGAGATTAAGTAAGAGCTGCACTCTCTCACACTTCGGACTATACGTCCACGTCACACTGTTGGCGATTTCGTCCCGGATTGTCACTGCTGGAGCATATTTTAAGCTCTGTTGCTTCTGCAGCTCTTAAATCTGATTTTTTTTTTCAAGGAAAACAAATTCCTTTTTAGAGAGATTTCTGCTAAAGCTCTTATCTAAAATGTTATTTTCAGGGGCCAATTTGTGGTTGACTTGGAGGACCCAGATAGCGTGATGGACGTACTATCCCGACTCGAGCGATCTATGGTTCGGAACAACGATTTCGAGCAGTAAGTAGATGTCTTTCCTGCGAATCAAACCCTCCATTCTAAATCCTGATGCATGTGCATACGTAAATCAACTGCATGATGAACAGAGCAGTCACTATTATAAAAATCGAAAAATAGTCGATTTCTTTCTTATATAAATAGCCCTAAACGGGGAGTGGATTTCGGGCTAGGACGTGGATATTCTGGATCCCAGGCGGCTAAACATCTTATGGGGCTTGCGGCGGCCAATTACGCCATCGGTCCCGGTCGCAAGAGGCGTTCGTCAGCGGCCGAAACTAATCAACAGGCTGCTGCAGCTGCTGCCGCCGCCGCTGTTGCATCTCCGGTCCCCGCCAAATCCCAATAGGACGCCACCATATAAGACCTCTCTTGCTTCGACAGTATTTTTTATTTAGAATTTAAAGAGACGAAAGAATTCTTTTCAATGTTTCCATCGTGACACCATATACTTCCCAGAAATTGTGGTATATTATTATTATTATTCTAATTATTATATAAAATATAATGAAACACGAACTGATGTAATAGGTAATCACCTTCTTTATAGACGTATTATACGTAATTTTTACATATAACCAATATTTCTGTTGATTGTGTTCTGCTTTTCTGCTTCTTCGTCCCTTCTATTTGAGAATATTTAAAAGAAAAAGTATATGCTTCCATCAGTTGTAATGGAAATGTATCATCCAAAAGATAAACGAAAAAAGAAGATATTCGTGTTTTGTATCTGTTTCAACCTCTTTGATGTGTTGGCCATGAATCAACAATACACGCTATCCTATATTACCGGTATACTTCTTTAGAGTCATATTCTTTTTCTATTGTATATTTATATAACAATGAGCCTCTTGTTGTCAACATGGACAAGAGTGTAGAGGTACAATTAATTGATGACGACAACATGGGCATATAGAGAGTAATTAAAAGTTAATATGAAAGTCTAACGATAGAAATCTAAATAAAAACACATCGAGTTCATCACAGGGTTACTCGCCGCTGTTTTTGCTATTAAGAGATCTTGTGTCATGTTATTACATATGTAATCATCTCCTAGCAATACCAGGTTGGAACCCACTGCGATCTAGCTTTTTTTTTTGTTTTGTGTTTACAGTCTGTTTACCATCTACTTAGAAGTCTAAAATTGGCACCTGTTATGCACGTTCGCCTCACGTGCGCCACTACAACGAATTGAGGCTACCACCCCTTGTTTCCCTTTGACTTTTTAATTCACAGAAAAAGAAAGGAATCAAAGACATTTTATTTATTGACCTAGAAAAAATTTTAGTTCATATTACATAAAATAGAAGTTGGGCATAAATAGTTATTGACTAGAGTAATAGTTGAAAGATCCCGATGTTGGATGAAGATTCTAATTTTATTTTACAAATAGAAAAACAAATGAAATGTAGTTTTTTTTCCCTCGTTTTACTTTCGTCGTCAAAGGAAATAGCGATCCTTACTATATCTCCTAGCAATATTATAGGTTGCCGCGCATGAAGCGCACAAGCGGAGCGACTGCATCACTAGTTACTTTGCCTAGTCTAGCCATTGTCAGTCACGTCCACCAGAAATCGGGCGAAAGATTTCGAGGCCAATAATCCTTATTTTTCTCAATATAACTTTGTCATTCGTGGAAAAGAAGAAGAGAAGCCGGGCTTTTGTTCCTCACTTATTTTCAAACTTGGAAATAAATTGTTGTAATTTATTAATTAAAAAAAAAACATTTAAAACAATTTAGGATTTATTTAAACTCTTAATCAATGTGTGTAATCAAAACTCGTATTTTTTTTTTTTAATCCTGTAGGCCTAATCATGAAGTGCGAACGCGATTTGATTTCAATGTCATCTAAAACTATACTTGAAATAATGTGTGATTTAGAATAAAACAATCACCCGTTGTTCGTATTCTCTCTTTTATTTCTATTTCGGAGAACTATTACAAATAATGGTTTTTGCTGCGTACGTATATAGACAGAAGAGTTAACAACGTACCCATTCAACTAAAGCAGAGGACTGTTGTAAGTTCACTTAATTAGTGCAGAGGTTAGGATCAATAAGACGAAAATGACGCAAAGCCTCTCACGAGTAGATATAATGATCAACAGCTGCGCAAAGTAGGTATAACTCGAAAAGTTTACTTGAAAATCAAAATGTTTGTTCGACAACGTTTCTGCATATTATTATATTAATTGACAATCATATGTGCTTCGTGATACACACATCCCTCGTAGTGAAATGTTGGAAAGGCAGCAACATGAAGTTTTAATTGAACTGTCATCTTCCCCTAATAGAGTTTCAAATCAAGAAATATATAAATTTGATATTCAACAGAGATTAGGTAAATTTTTTTTTTGTAAGGCCTTAGCGCCAGCAAAGTATAACGATTGTACACGCAATCGTGAGCCTAATAGCAGCAACTTATTATTTACATATTTGTAAAAAGAAAAGGATGAGATGTACCTTCCCAGAAGTTACATTTATTTGTTAATCAAAACTCTCAAGTTTTCAATAATACAAGAAGAGATGGCAAGTGTTTGAAGAGTTGTACCATCACCATGGTAGCGCGACAGTGCGTCGTGCACTGCAACGCCTTTTTAAAAATTGAAGTTCTTCGTCGTATCCCTTTGTGACTGGGTATAGAAGAAGCATCAATCCCACTGTTGCGCCATTGTGCGCGCTATTGTAATAACGTGTACTATCTAGACGTCCGAGGTTCTTGCGTTTTGTACGGATGTTGACATCACGTAATGAAAACGTCGAAACGAATTAACTAAAAGCAGCGACGATGCGCTTGAGATCTATGGCTTATTGCGTGACCAACTCAAATCCATTACACAAACGAGTGAAACTGAATGCAACATATATATCTACAATCTTTTCTATGTAACAGTTGATTAGAGTGGCTAAAAATATATTAATTCTAATAACAACTTAATCAAGAAGAAATTACTTGAATCTAATATATATAAATTACTTATGACAATGTGCAGTATTTCACGCTTGGATTAATAATATTGTCGTGAGAGCAACAACAACAACAAAAAAAATAAGAATGGCGATCCATTAGTCAGAACGAACAAAAGGCCGCGCTTTCGTGCGACCATCCGCACGAATTGTCCGCCTCGGGACACATAAGTCATATGGTTTTGAGCATCACCGTATACACTATATACATCCGGAACATGTAAACATATGGATGTAAGAAAACCGTGGGCGAGCTGCTGCTGTCCAAACGTCAGAGGACAGCGCGGGAAAGCCATTAATCGATGGATGCTGCTAGATCCGATTATATTATCATGTGGCCTTGCTACAACAAAAAGAATAGGGTGTAATATTCTAAATGCAATAGTGGTTATTAATATACTTGTGATATAGTGTAGGGGTTTTTGATCTATCGACGCCCTGTCGTGTGACAGTGACGAATGTTTCTTTCAGAGATTATAGGAGAGGATTATATGTTTCCTGGTATATATTTATATATTAAATGTATCACCCCACTGCGTTGAATATTGCGGGGGGAAAAGAGAGTGTACAGACTATAAAATGTGAAAAATAACTATATCGACCTCTAGGCTGTTCTTTGTGCGAAAAAGTTCTAGAAATTCTTTCATAAACCATTATATAACAAGGATGTATATGTATACACAAAGAAATGCCTATTATAAATCCCTTTCCGCGTAGTAATACTATTATTGCATTATGCTCGAGTATTAGCTTAATGCTATTAGATGAATCAAACCAATCGTAATTCAACGCAATAATAATACCCTGAGCTCCTCAATCCGTAGATATATATGCTGCATCCCAATGTTAAATGGCATGGATTAGGCCACTCATCGTTTATCATCATATCACATCTACCGCTGGATCAACCATTTGATATTCTAGTGATGACGAATGCCGACGTCTATATTGAAGACCCGTCTTTTATGGGCTCGTTCGTGCAATATAACCTTTGAAAAGTCGAGGTCTTTATGTATTACCATCCCTTTCATGGCCATTAAAATGGAGCCACATCATCATCATCATATCTACAGTGCAGGCAATGTATAGAGGATGGTCTGAATCGCTTTGCGTAGGAGTCACTTTCAAACTAGATGAGGCTGTCTTCCTTGAAAAAGTTGAGCGTCTTTATAGCGACGCTACCAAGTAAATTGAAATTACTTTACTGATGCTCTTCTAAGAGATGCGCAGAAAGCCAATCGATCACCTTAATATGCGGCTTTCACCTAAATATCCGGTGCACGCGGAATCCAAGTCGTAAACGGATATCGAGGTTAAATGGGAACTGCTAGTTCTGGAGGGCACGCGAAATTATGATTGCAACTGAAGGCAATATGAGTCATACCTATAAAACTATCAACGGTGTGGGTTGACCTTTATTGGCAAAACGATGAAGAGTGAGGCTATAAATAAGAAGAAATTGATGAGACGAACTTAATAACTATCGCAAAACGGAATTCCAAACTTTTTCGCTCTTGATCTAAAAATGGGTTCTAACACAGTTTCGGATTGAAATGCTACACCAAAAGTGGAAGAATGGTATTTCTCATAAAAGTCGATGCGTATGGGATGCTATAAAGCCTATGGGCCCAGTGACAAATGGTGTCCTATGACATTTTTCAATCGAGTTGTCAAGGGAATTTGTATTCAGTGTCTGCGCGAACTTTGCCAACTAGTATCTTTATTGCTTGAATAATGTAATAAGCGCTTTGAAAGAAGTGGATGTCAATTTAGGCTTTTGATACTTTGATCAGCTTTGTCGCAAATATACCTCTCTCAAGAATGGAAAAATACCTTAATTGCGCTATGGAGTGATAATTAATTCAAATTTCTTAAGGTTCTTATTTGTACTCATAGATGACTCTTGAATTTCAAATTCCTGACAGCAAATCTAAGCGCTAGATGGCTTCTAGCTATCCTAATGGCCACAATAAAAAATGTATTGGACGAATATTGCCCAATCAGAGACACAGATAGACACACGTTTCTTATTCGAGCATATGCAAATTAACCAATCGAAGGCAAACAGGTTTAATTTTCATTTCCTATATTTATTTCCTATCACCGATACATTTATTATGTGACCTGGTTAGTCGGTACTTTTGGAAGGATAACCTTCGAACGAATAATACGCGCGCTAAAATTGTATCCGCCAATTGGCAAATCCTTGAGACATACGCAGGAAGTTGCCATTATTGGGTCGGAGAAAATAGACATAGTCACACACGTGAACACGTCCGTCGTCCTAGACACGACAGACGTATGAACCATACCAATAGTTTTTGCTGTTTTGGTTTTTTATGGGCCGTACCGTGCGAGCAATGGCTGTTTCTGTATTTCAGTTGCGTCTCATAAGGTTTCTTTTTTTTTTCTCCATGTGACGTCAACCCTGGAACGTTCCTTGGCGCTGACTAGATCAATTCAAAGTCCGGTCGTCGTCGGTCCCTTTTTCAGTAGTCTTTCGAGGTCTGACCCTGGCGTCTCTTTCAATCAACAACTACTGATAGATTTGCTGGGTAAACTAGTAGCCAGATTACAACCAGTTCTATTTTAGACTCAACAGGGCGACGTTGCATTGTATAGGTAGGCACAAATAACATTTTTATTTAATCCATCATCGAACTCTTTATCTAATTTGAATTTAATTTAAATCATTGGTGTAAATGTTTACAGTGGCAAGTTTTGAATCACTTATTTATATTTGACGATTACCGCATAATAAGTTAACAACAGACCTGGTAATTTAAGAATCATTTAAAAAAAAGAGAGTAGGATAGGAGAGCCATGGGGTGGTCTCTTTCTTTCAAACAAGTTTCGAATTTCAAATCTTGCACCGGGAAAGGAGTTCGTTCGTGAACATTTTTCCAGTAGCACGACATTTCTGTTATTGGAGATCATTCATAAGGATTACAAGTGTTCTAGAATTCTTATCCTTAATCCGAATCATAATCCTGCGGTAGTCGAAACTCGCAATCGCGGTCAACCGTCAGTGCACCGCGAACTACGTACACATAATAATTTTGTAAAAATTAATTTCAACCAAGGTGTAATCTTTAAAAATATTTTTTTTGCAACTATTTATTTGAACAATCGGTGATTTGATAATTACTTTCGTTGTTTGCACTTTGAATTGATAATCGATTCATTGTTTGTTCGATACGTCAGTCGTCACTCAAGAGCTTCTAAAGTGCAGACGACGTCTAGTTGTCAATATTACCTCAGTGCGCATTTTTTTCACTTCTAATCGGTATGTCATTATTTTATTTTAGAAAATGCTATATTTTGAAAAGAAATTCCTTATTAATCTTATGAGGTAGCTACCAAACCTTTTAATCCCCGTCATATTGGAGTCGTAAAATTCCATAACAAAAATCAACAGTTTACGTTAGTTTTGTTTATCGATAGAGATAAGCACACGTACTGCATTGTGCCCTAGTAATAATATATACGATGCATATGTGTTTAGTCTGGCGTATGAATCAAAGCAGAAATTCGTTTTTTGATAATCACAAATATCAATTTTAGACAGCTTCAGCCAAAAGACGGAGGAAACTGAGAGGTTACCATGGCAGGACACAACTCATCACAGTTTCCGTAAGCTCTATTTGTAAATCCTCTCACTCATTTCTCATACATTATCTTTCATTTTAATCCAATGTAGGTTGTTTAGCAAAATTTTAAATGGAGGAATTGCTGGCATTGTGGGTGTATCAATCGTGTACCCCATTGATCTGGTGAAAACACGCCTGCAGAACCAGAATTCTGCAACTGGTGAAAAGCTCTACAAGAACATGTACAACCAAACTATTTAGTTTCACTCTGTTTACATTCTAATTTCCTGTATTTATACACAGGCTTGACTGCTTTAAAAAGAGCTACAGAGCAGAAGGGTACTGGGGCATGTACCGAGGTAAATTTTCAGAATATAAAAAGATTCAAATGGCTTCTTCTACTTAGCCTTTTGTTGGAATATGATATTAGGCTCTGCAGTCAACATCCTTCTCGTGACGCCAGAGAAAGCCATTAAACTAACTGCGAACGATGCTTTCCGCTACTTGCTGCTGGACAAACAGGGGTGATTATGCAACCTATACATGATTCTTTTTATTATATCCATACACACACAAGATGAAACCGTAATCTAAATTCCGCTACTTCTTTTCAAAAATCCATGTAGTAAATTGACTGTGGCCAAAGAAATGGCTGCAGGTGGAGCTGCCGGTCTGTGCCAAACCGTCATTACGACTCCTATGGAGTTGCTAAAAATCCAGCTTCAGCTGAGCGCTCAGCAGAACGCCGGCCGTAAAGCTTCCGCTCTCCTTCTAGCTTCCCAACTGATCTCTACGCAAGGTGAAAAATTCTTATTTATCTTCTTTTCCTACTTTTATCTCAATTTTAACGACATCAGTTATATCAAAGAATTCCTGCTGTATCTTTATGGCCGTTGAATTATATTACTGCTATTCGCACCTTTTGATATCTAATTTTGTGTTTTCTCAAATGTAAACAACCTTTAGTAGGTTAATAACGGATCAAAAATAGTTTTTATTGTATAAATAATGTATTTTCTTTTTTCATTTATTTTTTAGGACTTGCCGGTTTGTACCGTGGCTGCCTGTCGACCATTATGAGAGACGTTAGCTTCTCTATTATTTACTTTCCGCTTTTTGCCCACCTGAAAGCGCTCGGCTCAGAGCGTGCGGGCAGTGATGCAGTGACCTGCGAGGTATTAGCTCATTTGCTTGAATATAATCTCTTTATATACATTGTTTGTTATAAATTAATATAGGCTCCATTCTACTGGTCATTTGTGTCTGGGTGTACGGCCGGCGGTGTGGCAGCTGTGGCCGTCAATCCCGTTGACGTCGTCAAAACTCGGCTCCAGGTGTGACTCCATCTATGCGTGTTAACTGCTTAAATCAAGTCCAGCTTTTCTTTTTTTTACATAAAAGTGTAAAAAAATAGATAATAAGACCTCGTCATGTCGTAAAATTTTAATGAAAATTTCTCTCTTGAAAAAGAAAATAGCCTAATTCAACGAAGAAAACCGCATTAGAATAGAGATTTTCGGTCCAGCAAAGATTCTCAAACCACATCATCATCTTGTTATGTTAATAAAATATTCCTTCTTCTTTCTAGGCTCAAGGACAAGCTCCCAAAGAGCTTCCATCTTCGTCCGGAAGCGGAGGCGGAACAGGGACCAATCCAATGATGAAACCCATCTCCCAAACTCGGGACCAGCCGCAACGTTCATTCCTTAACACCGGGGAACCAAAAGGAGGAGGAGGATCCCGATCCATTCACCAGCCCACCGTTGCCGTTCCATCGGCATCAAGTTCGACCGTAGAATCTGGGCCTGGTCAGCGTTATAAAGGAATCGGAGACGCCGTTTTGAGGATCACGCGGGAAGAAGGCTTGGCGGCCTTCTTTAAAGGGGCATCCTGCCGCGTTCTGGTCATCGCTCCTCTTTTCGGTATCGCTCAGACTGTCTATTATCTCGGCGTTGGCGAGTACATCCTCGGTGTTTCATCCACCCCATGAATATAGATAAATTACTTTTTCCTCCATTTTTTTTTATTATAATCAAGAAATATGAAACTATAATTAATCCCAAATGAAAGAAAAATAGTCCATTCACTGAAGCAATCCAGAGATTTAGTTTGGTTTTTGATTTGTTAATAATAACCTTTTCAAATGGTTAGTGGTTCAGTTTGTTTTTTTGGGAATCTCTGATTATTATTATAATAATAATAATTTGATGCTTCAGGCTTATACTATACATTCTGCTGCTCTCTTTTTTCCTATCTTATAAGTAATTGATTTATAACTGACCTTTGGCTTCCTTTGGTGGTTGTCGATTTGTTTTTGTAATCGCATCCCTTCCTAAATTCATGTTATTTTTTTTGGGTACGATATACTTTTGGTAGACTCTCTCTCTGTATACACGCCAAATCGGATACATATACATAGAAGTGTATTACACGTTCCTCTTTTGAATATGTGTCTCCCCTTTTTTTACACGGTCCGCCATATGGCTTTTTTGAATTCGTTATTGTCGTCCGTCAAAAGATGAGATGTTTTTTTTTTTCACGCGGCTGGACGCTCTTGAATAGATGATGAAAAAAGTCGAGCAATTAAGCCGGCGGCCATGGCCGAGCATCTCTCAGTGTGGGACTCTATTAATTTATTTTCATTGCCCTTTTGCAGCGTCGGCAGCCCGTCGGGAGTGTTAATTGGCCGGCCGCGCGCTCGGCGTGACCGCAAGAAACGACTCTTTATAAATCCACATCTTCTTTTCTTTCTTTATATATATATAAATAAATCGCTCAGGTTGTCATCTGCGCTTGATTGGATGCTACGTCGTGAAACCTTTTAAGGGGTAGGCGTGTTTTTTGAGCGTTCACCGGTTTGAACTCTTTATAATCCCATTTTCTGATTATGATGATGGTCGCAAATATGTATAACGGAGCGGATCGGACATTTTCCCTTCTTAAAAAAAGTTACCGCGCGGCTAGAACTCTTTTTTAACTGTGGTAATTACCGAGTTTTTACGACCCGTCCTAATATTTGATGACGTGTTGATAAAGATTTTTTCCCTTTTTCCCATAGGTTTAAAAAAAAGGAGCGCAACCAAAGTTAGAATGTGCGCGCCTTTATGTGTGTTCTTGAATGTAGAGAGGAGCGGCCAGTTTCATCAGCTGCTGATGACCATTTCCGAGATTTATAGCCTTCATTATTACATTTATTATATATATTTCTCTCAGCCCTCAAGGTTTCTTTCTAATATTAAGACAATTAAGTAGTCATGTTCAGAAAGAAAGTATGGATATGGGTGGAATTCAAGAACTGACAGATGAGAACTCGGTCGGTACTTGTACCGATTTATGTTATCTTATGCCGTCTTTAATAATCTTTAAATTTTCTTTTTAAATAGCTTCTAGTATAGAGATTTGAACGCAGCTATATGACCTTTTTAGAACACTTTTTTCCTTCTTCACGGCTCGTTGTTGTTGATGACAACTCTCTCTCCTCCTCGTCCTCAAAACAAGCCGCAATTTTAAGACGTCCAGAACATGTGTGAACAACAGCATTGAATACGTCCTTCGAGTAAAATATACCTGAAGTAATAGCGTAAAAGTCACCGCACGTTATTCAAAAAAAAGGAGAGAAAATCTATTAGGCAATTGGCTACCCTTTTGGAGGGTGCTACGTTGGACAGCTCGCCCGGCTCTCTCTTGGCACTTGACGGGCCCGTTATTATTACCACCAGCGCGTGTGTGTGTGTGTCTCGAAAGCCGCGCTATGCTCTTTTTTTCTCTCTCCACCTTGATTATTCAAGTATATATCCACACACAAGAGTATAAGGTGATGAATGGCCAGGCACTGCCGGGCTTTAGCGTTAGGTTCTCTTAGTCTTGACACGTGTGAGAGACCCCTTCGGACAGGTCTGTAATTACACGGATGGAGCAAAGAAGAAAATGAAAAAAAGTAGAGAATGGAAGAGAGAAAGAATCTCACCTTTTTGGAGATGATCGGTGTGTGTGTGTATGCAGGAGCAGCGCCAATCAAGCATGATGGTGCAACTGTGATGAAGCAACTTTTCTTCTTCTTCTTCTTGACGTGCTGGTCGCCGCGTAGCACAATGGACAGATGATCGAGAGAAGAGTCACCTTTTTTCTTTCTAGATATATAAGAAGTCGAACAAACACGGGTTGATTTTTCATGCCTTAGCAGCAGCAGCAGAAGCAGCAACGGTTATTTCAATGGCTACTTGATGATCACTACAAGGATCAAAAACCCCTTTTTTCATTATTCTCAATTCTCGCTGAGCTCATCTTCCTGCAATTGTTATGAAGTAGACACACACACGGAATCGAGCAAGCCAGTAGGAGTTAGCCGGAGACAGGGTTGCCTTCGTATTGTTAAGACTCGCACACCGAACGTCATCGACCCCCGAAGTATATATATATATAGAAACATAATAGGATCACAATATTTGTGTGTTCACCTTCTCTGCTAGCTGCAGATAACACAAACCTGTCTTAATTCCATTCAGTTTTGGATAGCTGCAGAGTCACTGCGTAGCCGAAAATACACGACGACGACGACGACACTATACAATCGATTTCAATGTGATTCGAGCCCACCATGAAACTGCGTTCAAGTCCTTTTAACGGAATTCCGGAATCCCCTTTTGAATTAGTTTGCATAACGGGAAGATAATACTTTTTTCTTTCTTTCTCGGGAGACGTAAATGACTATAATATTGTTTTCAATATAATGAATTTAGCTTCTTCTTTTAGGAATTAGAAAATTAGAAAACGGGTTTTGTTAAAAGGATTATCAACTCCAATGGGAAATGAGAAACGTCATTATGATGACGATATTACTTCTTTGTATAAATCGTATTCGAATTCATAAGTGACGTAGTCAATACATGTTTTCTTATATAATTGAGGACGATTAATAATGACTGACATTTTCGAAACCTAAGTTTGAAATAGCACAGAACGAATTTAGTGGTATATTGCATGAATAATCCATATCTGTACGCTCATAAGCAAGTTAGGCAATAACATAGTTTTCTATTTTTCATGTAGAATTATTATGCTCGGACTAGATTCGCCATTGGAAAGCATACCGAATCGTTCAAATAACTCATATCAGGTTATAGCTATAGGACATTCTCCTTCTCAGTATAGAGACCACACTAGATGACATTGTAAGTCATGAATATCGCCATCAGGCAATAAAGAAATAAATCCGAGTCGTAGGCCATTATCTGTTTGACAACTATTTCAAAATCATTGACAGAAAATATCTGGACATCAACACAAATGATCACTTTTCGCCACATTTTTGTGTAGTGACTTTCCAAATTTCGTTTTGTCATTCCAATCGTCAGATAATAATAGCAGAAGGAACTTGACATGACAGGGGGCTCGCATGTATCGCACACTGCGGCCATTTTTGTTTACCGATATGGTGACAATAGCCAGGGCATTTAGAAAAGGTGTGAAAGTCCCCTCTCTCTTTTGTCATCGTCACTTATTTCTCTGATCCGACTCGCGGATTATCATAGCAGTCAAAATACTATATCCCAACTGTCAAATCAGATGAGTCTCTTTTCAAAGAAGAAGATCGCATTTTTGAATGCAAATACCGACATCCGCTCTCTCACCTCATTAATGTAGGGGCGAGAGAGAGACCTATAATGGTAGATAAACACGCATCAGCCCCTCTTCTTAAGAGTACGATCTATTTATTCGTATATAGAATAAGCGCTCAGCTGCGTTTCCGGCGCGACACACCTCTTACCTGTGCCGTATAGGTGTTGAATAGTTTGTTAATGGGGCAGGATGTGTGATGATACCGGTGAAAAGGTGGTGTCTGTGTCAACGTGCGTGAAATCGTCTCATCATGTCGCTCTTTTTCTTTCTCTCGTTTCCGTTGCCACAACACTATTATGGCACACACACGGTAGCGTGCTGCTCGTGTGCTCTTTTGCATCCGGTGATATCTATATTAAATGTTATTACAAGTGTCTTAAAAGTTAATTGATTAAAATAAAAAATAAAATCTTCTTCTCTTTTTTTGTGCGACTCATCGCCACTGGGCTCCGTCCACTTGTTTTGTATAGGCTTCTTCTTTTTTCAAGAAGATGGTTATTAATCTGTCAGATAAATTTCAAGAAAAAAAAAATATATATATATTTTTTCTTTTATTCAGCATCCATGATGGCGGAGCCCTCCTCTCTCGGCTTCTGTGTGTAGTAAATTGAACGGGTTGCGCGCGCACACAGAGGGCGCACAACAGGTGTTGGACGGACATTTTCTTTGCTTCTTCCTTCTCATCTCGTCGCATTTCCAAATAGAAAAATGATACGTGTGCTGCCCCAAGCAGCTTCTGGTTTTGAAAAACAACACAAAGTAGTAGTCTTGGAATGCGGTCTTTTACACAAGTCGTGATTACGTGTAGTAGTACACTCTTGATTAAGCTTCGCGTGCTGTGTTTGCGCTATAGTACAGCCACAGAGGGAGAGATAATTGAGCGCCCTCTTTTGTCCAGTGTTATAATTGCTGTTTGATGGTTAGTATAGAGTGCCGCAGGTAGCGAAAGAAAAGAACGTGTGATGGACACATTCCGCGCACATAAAGCTCCGACACGCTCTCTCTCTCTCTCAGCGAGGGGGCGCGAAAAAACGAACGAAAGAAACGAAAGAACCCAAATCAAGACATTATTATGACCAGGCGGCGCTTTGATTAGGACCAAGGTGGACTTGCCTAGGTACACCTTAGTCCTCCCCTTCTTCTTCTTCTTCTTCTCCGAAAAGCCATCAAAAAGTTATAACGGCGCGGCGGTTTTCAAAATGATGATGATGGCAGTGCTCCTGCTCTGCGCTCCTATGGCTTATTTTTCTTATACTTTTCTTTTTTACGAAGGGCTAAAAATCGTAAAAGTTATACGCACGTATAATATATAGATATCCTAATAAGGAAACTGGATCTCTTTTTTTTTTCTTTTTTTTAAATTTGAATCAATCGCGTAATACACCTACCGGAATCGAGTTTATAGTTTTTCTCTCTTTTTTTTCGTACAAGTGTCATCATAATTCAAAACTTAAATCCTAAAGTCGGCAGCATCTAGCGTTTATAGGCTATTCAAAGGAACCAAGATGGAAGCGCATTCAAATGTATAAGACCCAAAAAACCTATTCGAATTTTGAGCGGGAATTGAAAAGGACTGATGCTTGAATAGGTTTCATTGGTTTGCCTTCTTCATTTGAATTGAGCAGGTAGACGAGATGTCCAAGTGGCGGGTAATTTAAACGCGTTTAGACTCAGATTAGCCTATTCAACGATAGTGTCATCATTTCTTAATAGATTTAAAAAGAAGAGAAAAAAACTTGATGCTGTTTAAAAAGATGTCTGCTGTGCTACGCGCACTGTTCAAATAATTCCAACGTGTAGAACAAAACAACAAAATAAATCAGAAAAAAAAACTATGAATAGCATTTGGAAGAAAATGTAATATTTTTTCAGGTGCCCAGCTTCTATACTATTTGTTTCGGATTCCATGCTGGGCGCGCGTACCAAATTTTTTATTTTTCTTCTTCTAGAAGACGTCCGTCGCCGTTTTTCCTACGTATATTGTTCAAACACAAATGCTTCCACGCTTCATCAAACTCTCCGACACGCTTCCCCCTATAACATAACAACAACGGCGAAAAAAAATCCAATCTCATTTCTTGAAAAATGGACCGACATTTATTATGTGAGACAAGTCAGCGGGCGCATCACACATGTAAAAGGGGCAACCCTTAAAAATATCTATTGTTAACAACTCATCCGCCCCGATACATCCTATTAATCAGCAGTTTCCCTTTTTTCTCTCTCTGATTAATTACGATCCAAGATTTTCTAAGAAAGCAAAGTTTTTCTTTTAATAGTCAGTTCAAAGGTCTTATATTATATGGTGCAGTCACATCATTTCACGCAGCTAGCAAGCAAGGCCGATCATCGCGGCCGCGGAAGGCGCCGAGTCACGGCCGGACAAAAGAGACGCGTAGACGGGGCGCCCCGAAGAAGAAGGGACGACGGGAGTGATAATCGCCAAATCCAATCGAGCGTGCCTTTCAATCGTTTTCCTTTTTTTAAATATTCTTCTCTACTTTTATTGTTTGGATCAAAGAAAGGAAATGCTCGTTAATGCTGCATCTCTCTTGAAAATATATAAAATAAAAAAGAGTCTAAGACTTTTTCTTATATAAAAATCCTGCGCACCTCATTTATCAATGCTTCGAAGAAAGAAACAAGTTCTCTTTTCTTTCTCCCCCTCCTATCCATTTATTTTATTTTGTATTGGTCACTGCTCGTTGGTCAGGTGATGAATTCTCTTTTGAGCAGGTCTCCTTGACGTAGGGTACTACTACGATCAATTATTTACCATCTATCTGACCTTTTGTGTTGTGGTTCCTGTTGTAATAATGTTTTGCAAGGTATCGACAGCGGAAGAGAGGCCCCCCTTCTTTCTTTTCTTTCGGACCTTGTTATAATAATGAAGTGTGTGGAAGTTCTTCTTTACAATATATATAGAAAACAGCTCCCGTTTTTTTCTATTATTATTTGCCAAACAATGATGGGGAAAAGAAGGAGAACTTGTTGACGTTCTACAATAGCACAAACTGGTCAGCAGACGGATAACAAAGAAGATGGATGGATGGATGATGATCTACTTTTTTTTGTAATGACTTCCAATATAACGACCGTTAAACTAATATGTTTTTAAGGAGCATCCGGCGGAATTATCGGATTTTTATATATAAAAAAGAATTATTTAACATGGTATAATTTCTTTTCTGTTTTTTAATATATAATTAAGTGTTGGAATGTGCTTCTGCCGCGCGGACGCGTAGATTACACCACTTAATCACGTAATTCGACTATGTGCTCCTACAGGTAGCCCTAATTATATAATTGACATCATTACATCGAGAATGGGGGAAACCGAATGAACTGTAATATGAGCATTAATTTACATTTTTGTCCGAATTTCATTTTTAAATATAGGAGAGCACGACCGTAATGTTTCTTAACTGTTTATTGCGTAACATTATGGATGCCCGAATTTATAGATCGATTAGAGAAACTTTGAATGGACTCGAGTCAGCCAAAAAGAGCTTTTCTTTTATAATGGTCCTTATTTGTAATTATGCCGCGCTCAGAGCCATTAGACTTGATTGCGTCCAGCAGCAGGAGATGAGGAAAAGAAGAAGAAAATCATTAGCCGATTTATCGCCGTGATTTTTCTTCCCTTCAGAAAGAGAGAAAAAGTTAATCACGCGTCCCCCCACTTTTTTTTAAACCATCCCCGCTGCGATCCAATCGAAAAGGAAGAGGCCTTCTTCGACGACCGCCCAGGGGTCCATCGCTATGTTTTTACCTTCTTAAAAACATAATAAAAAGGGCGCGCTCCCATTCGAATGAGCTCGTGACAAATCGTCCACCTGTCTAGGCCCTAGAAAACTCAAATCTTATTCCATCCATCAAGGACTCCTTTTTTTATTTAAAAACAGCAACATGTGTTCCGTTTCCAAACCGCTTTTTAAACTAAAAAAAAAAGTTCCCCCCTCTATTTTTTTTTACAACCTTTAATGTGTGGTATAGTCTCGACGAGAGTCAATAGGGCCGGCTAATGAGTAAACACTTTTTATGGATTCCCGCTCGCTCGATAAAACCCGTATAATACACAGGGCGACTAGTAGCTTCTCTTTTTCTTTTTATGTGCGATGTCATAAACACAGACAGAGAATTTAATACCTTCTTCGCGCGTATATGCTTTCCCACGCTTTAAATTCATTCCGAAGCTCGGTTTTTGTGTGTATACTGTGGGGGTGTCTATTATACAATAACAAAGTGGCACGAGGAAATGGGATAGCCACCTAATATAGATGAGTTTTTTTTCGGCCTGCTCCTCGTATAATAATGTACCTGAGTGGTGAGAATAGAAGACCACATTTATATATGATTCTAACTTTTAATGACAAGTTTGTTTTCCCCCTTCCAGCTACACGGAAAAGAAATGTGTTGAAGTAGTAGTTGTAGCTCTGAAAATGCCATTTGTGATGATCCTTGGAATGCTGATGAGGATGACGGGCATACCAAATGAGAGCGTTCCATCCATCCTTGCGCTGGCTGGCTGGGTAGCTCCCGTATTTAATGTCAACTTTGCCTGCCTCTGATGTTTGATACGTGACCAGACTGCCAGAGGATCGTGATATAGTATATAGTAGTAGCTTTAAACCAGATGGCCAAGCCAAGAGGGTGGGCTACCGTGGATACGCGCACGTTATGCTAATCAGGATCAAGCTTAGCAATGCTTTTGTCGGTCCCTTTTCATATACTATATTAAACTTAAACAAGGAATATAATCGTGACTCAAATTGTGTGGTAATGTCCTTCTATCTGTCTCCAGGCAAATATAACTTTTGAGAAATAAATAAAAAAAACTAATTTTTTTGTTTCTGTAATGTGATGTGTAACTTCATCAGAGGTATGCACGTTATCAGAAGAGATATATATATATATAGAGAAACTATAGCTACTGTTTAGGAAAAAAGAAGAAGAAGAGGGGAAAACAAATGACTCGGACGAGAATGAATGTGAATAAAAATGCGATGGGGAAATGTGATGCCACATAAACAAAAATAAAAGTGCAGGTTGATGACAAAACAAACAAGTTATTATAATATATGCGCGCGTGAAAAATCATTTTAATTACTGGATCGTCTTCAGATCGAGTGCTTCTTCTTGATTACTCACGACGCTTATGTCGCTACAACTGCTCTCACTCCGCACGGATGAATCATCTTCATTTCTGCTGATTCCGGCGGATAGCGGCCGCGGCGGCGGCGAACAGCTGCGCCTGCTGCTGATGATGTTGCTGTACGGCTGCGGCTGCGGAATTTCCGGCCGATGCCGATGATGGCCATCCCGGATGGAATCTAGCGTAGGCCGCCCACGGGTGCCAAAATGCGGGTGGCGGGGCTGGTGCTCCTGATGCCGCCGTTGATGCTGCTCCACTTCCTGGATTGGCTGCTGCTGCTGTTGGGCTGTCGCCGGTTGATGCAGGAGGCTCATCCTTTGATGACGTCTCCACTTGGCTCGTCTGTTAGAAAACCAAACCTGACGGTTAGAGAGATACATTTAGTATAATAATAGGCGCGCACCCTATACTGCATTAAGATTTCACTTGTAGTGTACCCAGGGAACTTTCATTTGAAATAAGACCTCCCACAACGCCGTTAGAATAATTAGCATTACAACTTTACATATCTGAATCCCAATTTGGAGGGAAACATGGTTTCATCAACTGTTATACATAGTTACTAATGAGTTTCATAAACTTGCTTGACGTACATGAACGCCGCATAGCTTTTTAAAAAGAGAACTGGTTCGTCGTGTTTATATAAATCCTTGGATATTAATCGACCCCACCCTGAAAAGAATGACGCCATTTACCAATATATAAAGAATTGGGGAAAAAAGAAAAGAGAACAAACAATCCGTTCACGGAATTTCAAATAGGCGAGCCTTGTTCGAAAAGAAATGCTAGACAGCTCGGCTGGTCAAACATGATGGACGATTGATTGACTTCCCTCCTGATTAATGGGCATTCTTCGATGTCCTATACATAGCTTTAGATTTCCCTCCATTGATTCCATTACATCACGGAGGCATCATCCTCAAATTCATTTCACACTGATGACCCGTTCGTTCGTTCAAATTCCCGTAAGTTTTTGTTTTTTGTATTCTGTTGTGTCGACTGATTAATGGACCTTGTTGAACCCCGGATTCTCTTACTTTGGGCCTCTAAAACAATTTATTTTACAGAAAAGAGTCACCGGGCGGACGAGAGAAAAGAGAGATGACGGCCAGATCCGTCTTGCCCTAATATGAACGCGCCGCTGTCGGCTCCGCGTGTGTGTAATAGCTTCTTATAGTCTAGCGCTACTCTCTCACATCAAGATCATTTCCCTTAGATAGACTTAAAATATATATTTATTTTTCTTTACCTGGACTCGAGCTTCGGAGAGATGTGTCTGTCCGGCTAATCGCTCACGAGTAGCCACGCACGGGTAGTGCGTCTTTTCGAATTCCCGCTCCAATTCACGTAGCTGACCGGAGCTGAAAGTCGTCCGATTCCGACGGAATTTGTTGCTGTGCTGTTGATCAATCCCTCGAGATGATGGTGGCGGTGTGATGCTGTCAGATCTCTGATGATCCGTCACGGATGTAGTAGAGCGGATAGGACTCCGGCTTCGGCTACGGCTAGTCTCACTTCGACTTCGGCTTCGACTTAAACGTCGGTGATGGTCTCCATATCCAGAAGATTCTGTAATTTTAAAGAGAAAATTATTTTTATTTGATAAGCTGCACAGCAGGATCCCTGAAAGGTGCCTTATACGATAAGAGATTCTTATAATCATGTAGTTATAAGAAAGAGGGCCTACCGTGAGAGAGGGGCCGGCCTCGATGATGAGAGGTCACGTCGGGCGATACGGAGCGGATGGATCCCGTGGCGGATCCTTGCGGAGAGCCTGTAGATAAAGCCGCATTGCTACCACTGCTGTTGTTGTTGTTATTAGCTGCTGCAGCGGCGGCGGCTGCGGCGGCCGCAGCAGCGAACGCTGCCAATCCGGCTGGAAGCGAATTCATCTGCTGCTGTTGAGGTGAGCGACGGCCCTGAGGAGTAGCGCTACGGTCACTGTTGCTACTATCAGCTCTCTGCGACTGATGATGGTGCTGTAAAGCTGAAATCGGATTGATCGGGCTGCTAGCAGCAACTGGAGGAGGCAAGTTGCCTGGTAATCCGGTTGGATGAGCCGGATTTCCGCTAGGCAATCCAGAAGCGGCTGCAGCGGCTGCTGCTGCCGCCGCTGGGTTCCAGTGATGATGATGCATAGGAGCTGCTCCCCATGGAAAAGGGTAGGCCGTGCCGGCCGAATAGAGACCGTAACCAGCGGCTCGAGCGAATTCTGCTGCTGCCCTTTCGGCTGCCCGGTTGCGCAGAATTCGGTTGATGCTGGAAACACTGGGTGCTGTTCCGTTCGTACAGACTCCTGGAAAAGAAATACATCTTTTTAAAAACGGGACTTTCACAAATCCGTCTTTTCACATGAGAGAGAATTTGTAATTTACACTCTTTTTCAATTCGAGAATTTTTTTTTCTTTTGAATTAGTGAGCTTTGCTCGTGACATTTATTGCACTCTGCGCTGGACCGTGTGACCCAGCATGCGGAAAATTTCTTAAGATTATCTCCATAAAAAAACGAGCAAGCTCGATTTTGAATAGATGTTATATACTATTAATAACGAATGTAATTTACGCTAATGACCAGATAGAACGCGAATTGACCTCTATAATAAAAAAGTCCTCTATGGCGTTATACATATTTTTAACGATTAGCCTACAAAATTCGTGAGCATTATGGAGGACTCATTAGGCCCCGATATGGGGGCTGAGGCATCATCAAATCCCATCATAGAGAAGAGGCTAGGCGGTCACATCAACAGAACAATAGTGCTTTAATTAGAGAAGGAAAGGCCGGGCGCGCGATGATGATGAGGCCGCCGGCCCGGGGTCGTCCCCTCACATGCGCATAAAGGCTCATCAACTTATATATATATAGGTATAGTGATGTGCTCGCACAGAGCAACAACAACAACAAGAGAAGGAACGTAATTAGCCTTAGAGAAAGAGCCCATTGTCAATATAAATAACCCTCCCCGTGATATAAACAATCGCTGCGTAAATCCCCGGCAAAAAGAAAGAAATCATATCACTCCCTAAGAATCTTTATTATTACACAAAAGGGATGCCGCCCCGCGCAAAAGGTGATGATGTGTACCTTCAGAGATGAGCCGCTCCCGGATCTCCCAAGCAAAGATGGTCGGATTCTCTCTTTTGTACTGCTCGATCTTTCCGACGACGGTTGGGGTAGCCACTTTTGGTTTAGACCCGCCAATAATGCCCGACGGACGGCCGGATCCAACTGAACTGTGATGCTGGTGGTGATGATGAACTGAAGCAACCGACGGGACGGACGGTACTGGATTAGAAGTAGAGGCCGCCGCCAATAGCTTTGAGACGGCGGATGAGGATAGGCCTCCAGCCGGTTGGTGCGGAAGGTGATGGTGGTGATGGGCCGCAGCGGCCGCGGCGGCTGCAACCGCTAGAAACTGTTGATGGTGACCGGCAAGATCAAATGGGGCAGCCGGACGAGGGATGAGACCGGAAGAGTAGCGGGACAAGTCTAAGAGTCTCTGATGGTGCTGGACTTGGGTCAATCCAGTAGATGCTGCGTACAGCTCTCTTAAATGGGCCATTGAAGCCACTAAATAATTGTCGACATGTTAAGTCTTGCCACTTTATTAATTGAAAAGGAATAGACTTACTGGATGGATGATGAAGAGGTGGTAGATGGTGATGTGGAAGTGAGGATGGGACGGCAGCCGCGCTTGCGGAGCCGGACAAGTGATCCGTCATTTTCCAGGTGATGGCTGCGGGAGAAGCGGCGGCCGACGACGGGCTATGCGACGAATTGGCCATGAGGGAAGCTGCTGATGATGATGCACTGTCCGCTACGACGAGCATTCTGCCGTGCAGAGGCTGCTGTTGTAGACCGGTGATGATGGACGATGATGAGCTATGAACAGCGGAGGCGGATGGCCAAGCTGAGCTGCTTCTATCGGAAGACGGATGACGACTGGAGCCTTCCACCTTGCTAAATGTCAAGTGAACCATTCACTTTGCAAACCAACTATTTGAGGGGAGGATTGATTTTTTTTCCAAAGTGTGAAATGAGGTACGAGAGCGAGTTTAAGAGGTGCGAGCGCTTCGAAGAGAGGCGGACGTGTGAGCTAGATCAGTCGACTCGCCTCCTCTTTTGACTCTGCCTGTGTGTGTGGCTGGTCTATGACCCGTACCCTTCTATCATCAGAAACACAGGTAGGCGAGCTCTCTCTCCCTCCTAAAGAGGTGTACACCAGGTGAGCAGCTAGCGCGAGCCAGCACCTTAAAAATAAAAAAAGGGGGGAGCCCTGCTGCTGTTGCCCGGCCCTCTTCTCACGACTCTTTCTTTCCTTATTCCTTCCTATACGTAACCTTGGAGATGGGTTCCTGATTATTGACCAACTTCAAGTTGAAGAAAAAAGTTCACTGAAAGGATTTTACTCTTTTTTGAACTTTCATGATCTTTGCGGCTTGGGAAAAAAGAGGTGATTGACAAGAAGCGCGCTCACGAGTGCCCGCCTCCTTTGGTTACCTGAGCCCACCTCCAACACCTGCTGTTGGTTGATGTGCCGCTCTCTAGAGCGAGACCAAGGAAAGAAAAGAAAAGATCATCCTTCATATCATCAAAAACAACTATAGGCTTGTTGATTTGACGCTCGTCAACAAGGTATTAAGAGGGATTCAAACCGCCGACGGCTTGTTAAACAAGAACGATTTATTATTTATTGATTTGAAAAAAATATTCTGACAGTTTTTTTAAAAAGAAAAACCTTTTTATTTTTATGGTTTTAAGACTAGTGGCGATTGTCGCGCACGAGTTCTTTATCTAATAAGTGCCATCAGCTGATGGGCAGGTGAACGAGCTCGCGGCAAAAGTGCAACAGCAGCATCTGCCCCCGACGTGACGTCAGTTCATTTTGTTTTGTTTTCGCCCTATTATGTCGTCTTCTACACACGCGAAAGAGAGACCATTTTTCTTTGCAGGTGGATGAAGAAAATGGTTCAGTTACATCTGCCTCTTAGGAGAAGGAAAACACAATAGAGAAGCTGACCAAAAGGTGTGTTTGCTGCTGATGATCTCTCTCTCTCAAATAATTAAGAAAAGAATGGAATGAAAAGAAAAGGGCAGCTGCAGTCCAAAAGACTTGTTGATGAAGAAACCGAGCCGACGACGACGACCCGAAAGGATCTTTTTTTTGACTGATTTATTGGGAGGACCCCTATCGAAGAAGTGGAAAAAAGTTACCTGCCGATGATGGCCTAGATATAATAGCTCGCCACCCCTTTGGTCGTTCTTCTGTGGTTATATATGGGTCTTGTATTTATTGAAATGACTTAATCTGGATAATCCTATACATTTTTTTTATTATTTCATTTGTTTATACTGTGGTTTCCCCTCCTGGGCTTGATTGAGACATAAATTTTTATTTTAAAAAAGGGGGAAGTCGGTTGGGTTATATACACCACACAAGTGATAATGATAATCAACCGAGATCACATTATTATTATATGCGAGAGGGAAAAAAAGAAGGAAGAATAGAGATAAAGAGGCCGAGTAAGAGAGTTGTCATCGTAAAAATCGGAGCCGATAGTCGAAAGGGTAGACGCTGAAAATCCATTTGTGGTATTCGCCCCTTTACCTTAAAGTTAAACCGATGAGCCCAACTGATAACACATAAGGTCGTTAACAGTTTGCTCCCAAGAAGATGTCTTCTTCTTTTCTTGAGAGATAGATAAGCTCTTTTCAACGCACTACTCTTAGTATTATTTCTTTTTTGTCTCTCTCTGTCCTCTGTTCATACCTATAAATACTGGTATAGTGGCTGAGTATCAAGTCCTATACTCTCTACTCGCTCGTCTCCACTGATGCCTAATCTTCGAAGCAAAAGGGACGACGACGAGATGTTTTATGGGCTTTCAGCGCGCGGAATCAGCGGGCTTCTTCTTCTCTCCCCTCTTAACCCCTTACGGTGAATTACGACTTACTGAAGCTTCTGGCTTTTCTTCGACGTAATATAGACATCACTTTTGCCCCTTTTTTTGCAGATGAAGGGAGAAAACTGTCCTTATCTCTTCCATTTTGACGACTTTTCTTTTCTTTTCTATGATGGTCTTCATCTTGATCGCATCATAGGAACGTAAATATATACAGAATCATTAGCTCCTCCACTTAATTTATGACTGATCGCTCAAGAAGTAAAAAAAATAAAATCCCGAGAAATCTGCGAAGCGGAACGCGGGCGCACAAAACTACTCGTCCATAACGAAAGCTAAAGGATGGTGAAAACTGTTTATGACCCATTTCATGATACCTTGTAAGGATTTATATATCATCTTAACGGAGAAGCAGGTATTGCCAGATTTTCAAAGAAGTAAAAGTATTACTACAACTCTTTTTGTTTTCTTGGATAAGAGTCAAATTTTTTTAAACCGATTAAATAAAGAAAACAACAAGATATTTTATTATAATTTCTCTCCCTATCTCCCTTTCTTGAATATTGTTAACAAATGACGGTCTTTTAAGGCATTTCTTGAATGTTTAAAATGCTTTTTTTCCGACTGGACAAGTGGACGAGCCGCCGCGCTCGAATGACGAATACCTTTTCATCTTTTACTAATATTCCTACCGGTCTTGAGGGTCATGCGCAAAATGCCGAAAGAGATATGTTATACAAAACGAATTTTTAAAAATATAGAGAAGAATAAACGTTGCGACAAATGAGTTATAAAAAAAAGGGAGGCGTCGGGACGCTATTGGCTCGTCCGCGGGAACGAATCCAAACGGACCAATAGCGCTCGAGCCCGTTCCGCTCTATAGGCACCGCAGCTGGTTATGCCCCCTTTTGCTCCATCTCTCATCACTTTCTAGTTTCTACTTTGTAATATTAACACAAAGAATCAACACGACTCATTTATCCATAGCGCACCCTCCTTATTTAGACACTTCCTCTCTATTCAATGCAAAAAAAAGTATGTTGATAGTATGGGCTGCTCGTCCCTGTACCTCCCTTCCGCCACATCCAATTATCCCGGGTATTATTTACACATACACACACACACACCTCTTTGTCAGGTGTAATACTACTCATCATCGCTGTTTTTCTGGGAAAGCAGTTGCTGGGCTGACAAATATTAACGCGATCATCATCAACCGTCCTCTTTTCAGACCGGAAAAAGGTGATGATGATGACACCTTGGAAAATGTATAACAATACAATTCTTTTTCCGCTCGTTTTTTTTCAATTAAATTGACGGCGGAAATGTGTTTTGAAAGATGACTTGCCTCGTCGCTCTCATCGCACTGGCTTCTTATAAATTAATCATCAAGAACATCCGTTGCCTATAACATATATTTAATTAGTTTCTATTGAAATACTTAAAAAAAGAGAAGGTGTGAAAAGAAGGATGGTATACTCGAAAACAGATAAATCATTTGGAGCGATACCACAAAACCCAAAGAGGTAAGCCATCAAACGTTATAGATGCGACGAAAAAACCCTTTTTTACGATATAGCCTTTAGATAAAATAGCCCATTTGTTTTTAAGTCATTTAAAAATATATGAAACTCGGGAGTGGCGGCTCATCGCACAGGTGCGCTCCGTACTGCTCTTGTCCAGTGCGAAGAAGCTCTTTTTATTTTTTTAATAGACACAATCACAACAGGTGTTCAAACATGGAACACTCATATCGTCGTCGCTAGAAGCTGACCGGGACTCCCGAATTTATTGAGCTTCTGCTGCTGCTGCTGTCTGCGTCATCCAACAGTTTAACGAGGCGATATTATGCACGAAAGACATGAAAAGAGAGAGAGAAGAGAGAATTATTCACGCACCACCATGTCTTTCCACGCCCGATGAGTGATCATGACAGCGGTTTTGAATAGAGAAACAGATGACGACGACGACGACCACCGTCTTGTGTGAAATATGTTTTGATTCAATGAGCCGAGCATCTGCTGCTATCCTCTTTAAAAACCACTTGTTGCAGTGTCACATCTTTAGCCTCATTCAAAAGTTTTTTAAAACCTCCTTTTCTTTAGATGAAGTGCGTCCACCTCTTCTCTTCCATCCATCATCACCTGATGTTCCCTTTTATTTGTCTAAAAGCCCACCCAGCAGCAGCATCCGAATTCATGCTGCAATGGTTTTAATATGTAAATTTATTTCTATACTTTTTCTTCGGCGCAACATTAGTAATAACAAGAATTCGATGATTATTCTCTTTTGTTCGAGTGCGTCCAAGAGACGAGTAATCAAGATCTTGCACGCGTTCTTTCTCTCTCTCTCTCTACTACTTTATAAGGTTTTATATGTATAAAAAAGAAGAGAGATAGACGGGCTAGGTGCCGCTCATGATAATAAGGCGGATAGGTGCCGACCGGCCACAATAACGGCAGCAGAAGCAGCAACATTCCTTGCCGGCCCCCTTCTCGTTCGGTTTTTATCGTCGGGCATCATCAGCATCTTTATCTACACACACACACACATAGCTAGCTATATAGCGAAATGTTCTTCTTGGAAGCCCGAGGCGGACGTCTATTTCCAATATCTATTATCCAATATGAGTCTATGTAGACTTGTTGGATGTGTATAATCAAGGCACTCTATCATTGGAGAGCACCTTTTGGGTGAGAGCAGCTCACGATGACGACTCTTATCCGATGGGCACTCAACGAGCCAGCTCTCCTTTTTTTTCTTTTGGCGATTTCACATTACATTCAAGAGAAAATCTTTAAGGAATATTATAAATTACAAGATTTTCCTTATTTAATTTAACATCTCTTTGCGCAATTGCTTTCGTATACACGTTTTCTCCGTCATCATGAGATGTTATTATGTAAAGAGAAAAGAAAAACCGTATTATGCACTGCCAAATAAATATATTTATAAGATGAAGAGAGAGAGAAAAAAAAACCTCGTTCTCTTATGTAAACATCAGGAGGTCCTCATTGAGGCGGCGGCGCATGCTGCCTCTAATGACCGCATTTTTTCTCTCTTGACGAGATTGAGCATCACCTTAAGAAAAAAAAATATTTCATAGACTTTCTCTCATGTGTAAAGAATAAGGGGGCACCGCTCACCTGTCAATAACCGGGGTGACGTGTTGATGGAGGCCCAGCTGAAGAAAAAAAAAGAGCATCACGATTGGCTTCAATCCGGCGGGGGGCGCTCTGTAATGGAGGCGCTGCAGCGACCGAAAAATGGGGGCGGAGTAGACAAGGAGGAGGAGGTGAGAAGGAATTCTTTTTTTTCATTTTTCTAGCGAGTCATTTTCTATATACTTTTTCTACTTTTATCCATGTATACATCCGGATAGATGAGCCCTGCTCTTTTGTTCGGCCGCCCCCTTCATCACCCGGGCGCGACACGGACGACCCCGCCGCGCACTCATCGGGATGATGATGAGGTACAGCCCCGGCAATTTTCAGGACTCACACCTACTCTGCATGCGTGGCATTCCGAATATAATAGAAAAAATATTTTATTTTCAAAATTGATTTTACTTTCTTTGAAGACATTTTTCGAGAAGAGTTTTGTTTACATTTTTTTAAACATGTGGGATATCTGTTTTATATTATTTATATATAAAAAAGGGATGATATTGTTCGGTATGGTTTAAACACGGCCCAGATGAGTCGTAAATAAAGTTATTATTATTTGTTTGTCGATTATCTATATACATATTGCAGCTTGTTTGAGGACTCAATTATTCAGTTACCTTGAAAGTTCCGTATGTTGAAATATATGCATGGAAACAGGATTATAGTTTCGATTAAACTAATCATAAACTCTATACTAGTTGAATCAAATTTCATAGTTGTAATACAACACACGAAAATCTCAGCCGACACCTTTTTTTCTCATCTATTCTCATTTATTGCGTGTTTTATGCGCATTCCTCATCTCTTCTTTCTAAAAATGTGTTTATAGTTATTTATATACGAAGCGAGTCTCATTATGTACACACTATCAAAAAAAAGGAGAAGATGAAGGTACGGATTTGTTTATGATGCTGGAATGAGTAGATTCCGCATCTTTTCTTTTTTATGATTGGGCCGGAGGAGATGAAGACATTTTCTTATTCATCTTCACGCCGTAGGTAATGAAAGCAAAAAAAAAAGAGAACGATCGGCAACGATGTAATCATCTTCCCTTTTGATGTAAAAGAGTTCATCACGAAGAAGCACCCCTGAGAAGATGCTGCTGCCGGAATGAGTTACACATCGGTGGCCAAAGCAAACTCATTAAGGCACCCAAAGCCTAGACTTTTATAGCACCGCTAGAAAATATATATATATAAAGTTTCCAGCGGTGAGAAGAAACACCTTTTTTTTCTCTCTTTTGGTATACATCCACCTGTTGTTTTATGCGTACCTATATTTATATGTATAATATAAAGCAGCCGACGAAGAAAATGTGTTCTTCCCAAGATTTAATTACAATAAACATGATTACTTTGCAATAATGGAATTTTCTATTGTTATGAAAAAATACAAGAAGTAGACAAACCAGGTATTGATTGTTGAAAAATATATATTAGAATATCTGGAGAGCTCTACAACACGTTTTCTTGAGTAACACACAAAAGCTTTGTATCAGCAGATTGCTGCTCGTAGCTTCAAGAGCCGTCTTGCTGGCACGCGTGACATATTGTTAGAGAGAAAAAAGAAAAATGGGCGTGTAAAAGCCATCACACGCTTTTAGAGAGGAGCTGATTGGACCGCACCTGAATGTAATCGTGCACGCTGCTGTTCACGAAGAATTTTTCTCCTCGACTTTTATTAGAACTTGTTGATTGAACAAGTCGAGTCATTGTCCCCGTCGTGATAGGAACTAATTACTCACGCCATCATCACTGCCTCATAATTTGTTTCTGGGAAAAACGTCATAGCAGCGATTATTGCCACCGGTCAGGCCAGAAGAGAGAGAGAGAGAGAGAAAACAATACGAAAAAGAAATGGTATTCAAGATCTAAAACACCGGGAGCGTTCTTATACACATTCTTTCTTGTTAATGACTAGATAACGAGTTGGCGCTGTCAATACACACGTTTCTAGTGATTGTTTTATGTTTATTTTATATTCGTTATTATGATTGAAAATTTGAAATGATTCTTTTTTTTGCCAAATTGTAAGCATAGAAGCCATCTAGCGGTCATGATTTCGGTTGTAATTTCATACCATAGATGTCGTTCTTGCTTATGTTTTGTCGTCTGCTCTTTTGCTCGTTGCTCTCTGTTTTCTGAAGTGCGACTGACGAAGCTATAACACGAGGTCGTGAAATCGTGATTTACTTGTGTAACCTGCAAGTATTGACAGAAAACTGTAGAATTTGGAGTGTTAACTGAATTAATTGATTAAAAATGGGAAAGAAGAATAGCAACAATGGATCACAATTGGGACGGGCTATTATTAAAGATCGCTTTGGAAAGAATAGAGGAAAAAGCCGTCGAGGAGACCCTACAATGGTACGTCAAAAATATCATGTCACACTGATAAAATGCCTCATGTGATCTTTTATTTTGTTTTTCTTCAGTTGCATACAACAGAGCTTGAAGATGGCTATGATTGGGGTAGGTTAAACTTGCAGTCAGTCACTGAGCAGAGCCAATTGGATGAGTTCCTTGCTACGGCAGAACTTGCTGGGACAGAATTTGCTGTAAGTATAAATTAACTTTGAGCATTCTTTAAATTAAAAAATTAATATGATATTGTCCTTCCAAGGCTGAGAAAATGAATGTCACCTTTGTCAAAGCTGCTGCTACTTATGGCTTGTTGAGCAAAGAAGACAGGAAAAAAGTTCAGAGGGTACAAGGTGAAAATGCCAGTCAGTTGAAGGTACCCAGGCGCCCCAGATGGGACAAGACTACCAGTGGTGAAGAGCTGCAACAAATGGAAAGGGAAGCGTTTTTGAACTGGCGAAAGGGGCTCTCGGAACTGCAAGAAGTTGACGGTATCACTCTCACTCCTTACGAGAAGAATCTTGATTTCTGGCGCCAGATGTGGCGCGTTATCGAACGTAGTGACGTATGTATTCTATCAATCAATTTAAATGTATTGATTTTTATATAAATTTCTTGTTTCTCCAGGTTGTCGTTCAGATCGTGGATGCCCGTAATCCTCTTTTATTCCGCTGTGAAGATTTGGAGCGGTACGTTCTAGAGACTAGCCAAGAGAAGATGAACGTCATCCTCATCAACAAGGCGGATTTCCTAAGTGAAAAACAGCGCCAGCAATGGGCCGAGTACTTTGACAGTATCAATCTTCCCGTCGCTTTCTTCTCTGCACTGGAAGAGAACCAGAATCACCAACTGCAAAATATGAAGATTGACGAGGAGGATGAGCCAGACGATGACGACAGCGAGTATGAAGATATCGACGAAGATAGTGAAGAAGAAGATGATCTTCCAATTAAGGAAGCGCCTCCACCAGTGAGACAAGAAAATAAAGAAGATGTCAAAGAAGAAACGAAGGAGGAAGACAGCTCAAAAAACAGAAGCCGGCTGCTATCGAGGGGAGAGTTGATTGATCTCTTTAAAACTATTCACAAAGGCATGAAAGTACAGGAGAACCGGACAGTTGTCGGTTTAGTTGGTTATCCAAATGTGGGAAAAAGTTCAACCATCAATTCTTTACTTACTTACAAGAAAGTCTCAGTTTCTGCTACACCAGGAAAGACCAAACACTTTCAGGTAAAGTACAAGTACTGTTTGTTTTTTACAAGTTTT